>OZ022417.1:31106765-31562327 GCA_963989365.1 Rhimphoctona megacephalus
AACCATGGGCATCACCATCGGGCCACAAGCAGAGCAACTCGCGCGAGACCGTGACGCGCGGCGAATATATACCGCCAACCGTCGAAGCACAGAAAATTCGAAACAAGCTTGAGCAGCCCGAAAAAATCAAAGGAGTGAAATAGCCGAGGAGTACGAGCATTCAGAAGGGATTTTATATGGTGCTGGAATCGCTGATTAACTGTAAGTATTTAAAATTTGTTCAATCTTTGAAAATATTTGTACCTAAAACTTTAAATTCATTTATCTCAAAACTACTTTATTTGGCATGATGTTATAGGAAAAAAAAAACTATTCAACAGAATCACCTGAAATTTGGATATGTCATTCACAATATGAATGGCTATCGACGGGACTAGAATCATGTTTTTATTCCAATAATCTCCTATTTTTTTAATTAAATAACTGGTAAAAAAAAACCCCGATTCTTAGAACTTCACTTTCAAATGCGCGCCATTTTGTCAATTTTCAATTTTTTTTTTTTTAGTCCCGTCCATAACTGCACTCATACTGATTGACAATTTTTCTGGTTTTTATTTTTCAGATAAATAATAGATCCAAAATGACTAACATCGTCCAGGTCCAATTTTTCGAGAGGGTCAACTTCAGCGGCATTTCTACTATAATACATTTTTTTTTTTAATTTCAAAATAAATTTTTTCGTATTCACAATTGATGTTATAATAAGCCTGAAAAGTTGAAGTATCGTTTTTCTTTATTTTTATGATAAAAAAAAATTCCGCAATATACCTACAATTTTCGAGCTCTAGACCACCGGGACCCCTTAATTCTAATACCTTCAATCAATGATTCCAATCATCTTGAAAAACTACGACAATAATCAAGTAGCCTATATAAATGAGTGCCTCATAAATACAATAAAAATCGTATTGGTTTAGCGAAAAATGACTTTCTTTCATCATCCCGTGCTTGCCGACACACTTTCCCGTTCACTTAGAGAGTACTGCTTTTTCAGGTTTTATTTTTTTTAAATTAATTTTGAGTCGATCTGGTGGATGAGGGCCACCCTAGTTGAATATATAAGTAGGTTTCATTACGCGTCTCGGGCGTCACGAGTTCGCGAGAGATAAGGCGTGATGAGAAAGAGAAAAGCTTGACTGATATGCACTTATAAATGCGACCCATTATCGTAATAGTTGGCCCACCCGCCGGATTACCTTTAGAAAGGGAGAGAAAGAAATTTTTTATTTGTTTTCTCTCGCTCTGATGTGGCGGAGTGCCTAAACGGCGTCCCGTTATATATCTTAGGATGACGCAAATAAAATCGATATTTTTTTTTTCGTCGGCCCAAGATACATGTTAGTATTTGATGGAAAAGTAAATCTCTCAAAATTTAGGACCTTAACACACAAATTTTAGAGGTCGCTCACACAAATTTTAATTTGTTTTACAATTCTGGCTGTAAATCGAGAAGAGATAAAACTGTCGATTTTTCAGTTTTGCAACAAAAGATGTAAGCACTTAATTACAAAGTAATTCTCCCAAAAATTGAACCTTCTAAAAAAATTGTTATAGGTCGCTCCAAGAACATACCTACATTTTTTTCTAATGTCGACTGAAATTCATTATATTAAAATGTTGATTTTTCTTATATCCCGTCAATAGGCGTGAGGGAATAATTAGAACGGTAGCGTCGAGCGGTAAACGCTATGCTCGATAGGTTTTTCCCTGCAGTTGTTATACACTGCATTGCAAATCCCTTGGACAATTCACAGGTTTATATACTGTGAAAATGACAGGTCATCGGGCATCTTTTGCGTATTAATCGAGAGCGAATTTGGCCATCGAATTCGGTGCTCTAATTAGGGAGTTGATAAGAAGGCCGACTCATCGCATCTGAGGGGTCCATTGATAGTTCTTGATTGTCGTCAGATTTTTCTAGGCTGGGCATCATGCTGCGGTATGAAGTCGAAATCGGTGGAATATTATCTCTCGAGGATTCATCGCTAGGAGCTTGAGAATCTTATTCTTTGTATGCCACACGCCTCGTATTTGGTCTGATATCCTCTCGACGTTTGACTCGGGTTCCAATTGATTCGAGGCCTTGTTTTAGATTTGATTTGATTGTCGAAGGTCTCATGGATCCGTTGTCCGTAAGTGCACGAGCTCTGGGAGGTCGTTGCAGAATTGAGGTAGATGTCATCAGACCTTGTTTTGTGCAGGGCTTTGAACCTGTTAGTAGAGTTGGGAATGCCGTGACGACGTTGGCAGGTGTGACAGGATTGCGAGAAAGGACATCCGCATTTTGATTGAGTTTGCTCCGTTTGTATTTCGTCATGAAATGGTAATCTCTTATTTTGGCTCTCGAACGTGCTCGTCGACTGGATTGGTCAGTCATATTGTGCAGCCATGCGACGACTTGATTGTCAGTAATAAGGGTGAAAGAACGGCCATAAAGATATGGTCGGAAGTATCCTATCGCCCAGGTGGCTGCAAGACATTCTTTATCATTACTGTGATAGTTCTTTTCGGCGTGCCAGGGGCCGCGGTCGCAGCTCGGGTCATGGAAACAGATTAATGAATTCTTTATCTTTTCGAGAGATTTGAGAATGCTCTAATATGACTCTGAAATATATATGATTATTTATTAAATAATCATATATAATAATTACTTATTAAATATATGATTAAGAAAGAAAGTTACATCGCTTGTGACACTTACATTAGCACTGTAACAAAAGAAATTAGTAATTGATGAGAAAGTATTCTCCCAAAATTTGAGCCCTCTGAAAAAATTTTGCAAGCTGCACAAGCGACCCGAAATTCGAAAAAAATGTCGACAATTCACTTGCGCGACCTTTAAACATTTTTGCATCATCTCAACATAACCAAAAATGATAGATATTGGTCATGTTCAACAAACTTTTCTTAATTGTTAATATGTCACTAGGAAAATGACATAACAAAAAACTCCTGTAAACCGTAATATTTTGCGGAATTTTCATTTTTACGACCGACGACCTTTTTACGAGACTTTTACGAGAGTCGACCTGATCGATGTTTGAAATAGCGGCGTAGTACACGGGAAGTTTCGGGAATAAAGAGACAAGCTGAATCACGTCATGAACTTTGAAACTTTGCTTCGTCACGACGTCGAACTGTCGTTAACGTCTTGGGCAACTTTTGCCACGTCTATTATTGGAAAGAGATACATCATGGGTAATAGATACCTTGATTCGGTGAATTAATTTTCTTTATTTTTTAACATTATTATTTATATAGTAAACGAATACTTACAAGTATTGAAGGCAGCGTTTCCAGTGGAAACCAAGGATTGACCTTCGACAACAAGTTTTATTTGATCATTCGCGAGCCATTGAAGGGTATAATTCATTGAAATCCTCGGACAGCAATCTTTAGGAGCACTCTAAAATATAATAATCTCTATCTCTAAAATCATTATAGCTCAAATTGATAAGTCAATTGGGAAAATAGGCTCTTTACATTGTGTCGTCTCGGTAACATTGAAGAGTAAATGTGTACTAGGGGCAGAGGGATGAGGGTGAGGTAGTTTATCGTTTGCGCATAACAGGTATACAGGGTATACCAGAAATGGAGCAGATCACAACTAAAGATATTATATTTATGTGTAGGATGAATTTCTGAGCCGAAAGATCCGATCAACCGTTTTTTTTCCATTCACCAAAGTCCTCATGAATGATGCCTGATTATATCAGATGCGTTCCATCGCGATCCAACTCTAATTAGTCTATGTAACTCATCAGCAGGGTTCCGACCAATTAAAAAATGCTGGACGAATTTTCGGCTCGAAATTATATCCAAAATTCAATGACGGGGTATAATGATCCCTTCATTTTTAAGACACCCAACATGAACCAAGTTAAAATTCAAACCCGAGGATGAGTGGAACTCCGGAGGCTAAGAGTAAAGCCGATCGAGCAATGCGAGCAAAAAGGACAGCGTATGATGTGCTAAAGGACAAGAGAACAAGACAGAGAGAGGAAAATGTTTCAACGCTGATGGTAGTACTGCGGTAACTTTTTGGAGTAGTTCCTTCGGGAGCCTCTCGATAGTGTAACGCCTGTAATAATTATGATATTCTGCCACGGGTGGCTTTCACCCATCCTCCTGCAGAAGCTTCGTCTCGAAGGGGTGGCGAGAGGCGAAGGGCGGGGGGGGGGGGGTCGTAGGTTGCGCCCTCTCTCAACCCCTTGTGGAGAGGTTGGGGCGCGGCCGTGTTTGCTCTATCGACCGCCGAGAATCCACGAGGCATGCCGAACTCAGCCGACATGATAGCGCAGCTAGTCAAGATCGAGTTGGGTAGGAAAGCTTTCTCCCCGACCGAAAAATTCGCCAGAGAGGATAACCCTACCTGACGTATGCATACCTATTTATAATGTGCGGAATTATCACTAAAAACATTTGAAACCGTTGATTTATCTTTTCAAACTATTTTACCAAGAGCTTAATCGCATATGACGAAGTGACCTTGATATAATAGTTTCCTGTCAGCAGCGTGAAGGATATTGCGATAGCGACACTCTTAACCAATCGATTAAAATCAAACGAGTTGTACCCATCCAACCCAGCTGTAAAGTGCCTTGGAATGAAAGGTGAGAATAAAGGAATTGATGATTGGAAATAGCTAAAGCTCTTTCTAGCGACGAACTATCAATTGTTGAAAATGTTTACTCATAGTCCTGCAATTTAGCTTTACAGAGTTAATCCGTGACCATGTGCAAAATTCTATAGCTATACGGGTTATGCTGAAAGCATCGAAAGCGCAGCTTTTGATTTGCGCGAAGTCATATAACTCGGGCCACCATTAGGCCACCTGTTTCTCACCGACGCACCAGATTGGTTCATCATCCATGATATATTCCAATCTGATTAACGGCACTTCGGAAAGAATGAAAATTACGCATTATATTTGCCTTTTGAAGCCTCAGAGACGACATTTCAGAAAATATGACTCTGTCATATTTTTCGCGAAATAGGGTCTTTTTATAAAAAATATTCCGTAGGTAAGCGAAGAATAAATATGGGTACAAATTTGAGAGAAGCATTAAGGGGTAAATCAGGTATTAAAGTTGAAGCTTGGATGGAACGTCAAAGGATACCCAAAGCAGCATATAGGACCAGCAGATTATGTGACTTTGGAAATGTGGCCGTGGCATAATTCAACTATGGCAAATATGACAACTATGGCAACATATACAACGGGATGAAGCCTTAGTTAAACGTTTCTCAAGTCGATGAGTGCTTTGATGTTTAACAACATAATTGGATTGTTTCCAGTTTTGAGGCTTTCACGGCTATTATTGTTACAATAGTTTATGGCTTCCGAATGGATGTCGTGTAGAGATTCAGCGTATTGCCGACGTTTTGTAAACGTTATAGTTTGCATCATCAGGGCTGAGAGCTCCGATATTGAAGCTCTCTGGTATAAGGTAGTCCTTATATACGCATGCTCATCGTTCCGGATAACTGCACCAGCCAATCAGAGTTTTTGATTGATCAGCTGGTCAATTACAAAACCGGAAGGACGGTGTGCCAGATTGGGTGGACCTGGTAATCTCCGTTTCTGTTAAGGCTATTCGAGTGTTTTCGGATTTCTAGGCCTTCTCTATGTTTCCTACAGAAATAACTCAGTGGGTTGGTCAGCATTTGAACTTTGTCGAAAAGGATGGAGTGTCCTGTTTCCATCTTGTGTTCGGCTAGTGCTGACTGAAGAATATGGCCATATCTGACATACCGTTGGTGTTCCTTGATCCGTGTACTGATCTTCCTCCCGGTTTCCCCTACGTACACTTTTCTGCATGAGCATGGTATCTTATATACTCCCGGTGTGTTCAAAGGCGGTTTTTGGTCCTTTGGATTCGGGAGCACTTGTGCTATCTTCTTTTGTGGTTTGAAGATGACCTTGATGTAGTATTTTTTGAGAACTCTGCTTATGCGATCCGTTGTGCCTTGAATATATGGAAGGACGGTTGTGCGTACGGCTTCTTTATCTGTTGTTTCTTCTCTTCTGCTGCCTTCACCTGCGATTTTCTTCTTTAGGTGTTCGATGTTCCGATTGATTTCGCTTCTATTGTATCCAATATTTGATATGGCCTGCTTAAGGTAGTCTAATTCGTTGTCCAAAGAGTTAGGTTGGGAAACAGTTAGGGCTCTGTATACTAAGGAGCTGATGACCGATGATTTTTGGGATGGGTGGTGATGGGAGGTAGCATGTAGGTATATATTCGTGTGGGTTGGTTTTCGGTACACTTGATGGCCTAGGGAACCATCGCCTTTCCGTTGGACCAATACATCTAGGAAGGAGATTTGTTGGTTTTATTCAACCTTCACGGTGAATATTATGTTGGTGTGTTGGGAGTTGAGGAAATTGAGAAACTGGGGAAGAGTCCCTGTACTATGGCTCCAGATGGTAAAAGTATCATCAACGTAGCGGAATCAGGTCGAAGGTTCGAGTGGAGCTTTTTCCAGGATGTTGTTCTCAAAATTTTCCATGAATACATTAGCGATGATTAGTAAGATGGGAGAGCCCATGGCTGCACCAGAAGTTTGTTCATAAAACTGGTCTTGAATTGGAAATACGAGGAGGTGAAGCAGTGCTGTATGCGTGGTTAAAGGTCTGGAGAGATCTTGCCGGATTTTTTGATGATGCCCAAGGTATCATAAATAGGGACATTTGTAAATAATGATACAACATTGAAGCTTACGAGGATATCATCTGGCTTGGTTTTAATCGACGTGATTTTATTCACAAAATCTAAGGAGTTCTTGATGTGGGATTTATTGAGACCGATCATTATTTGGAGGGGTTTGGTTAGAAATTGGGCTAGGTGGTAAGTGGGACCGCCAATGTTACTGATGATTGGTCGTAATGGAATGGAGTCTTTGTGGATTTTGGGCAGGCCATAAAGTCTGGGGGCTGAAGATTCTTTTGGAGTTAGAATTTTAATTACTTCTTGTGGTATATTAGAGTTTTTTAGGAGAGTAGTTGTCTTTTTCTCGATGTTGGGCGTACGATTACGGGATAGCTGTTTGTAGGTATTCTTGTCAGCAAGCAAGGTGTTTATTCTATTACAATATCCCTCTTTGTCCATTACGACAGTAGCATTGTCTTTGTCTGCCGGCTGAATAAGAATGTTTTTATTGTGTTGTAAACTAAGTAGTGCACAGCGTTCCTCCTTGTTGATGTTTTGGTGTGGTGGTTTGGCTCTGTGAAGGATATTTGTTGTCCTGTTTCTGATGTCGTTGCTTGCTTCGGTGGGAAAGCGATAAATGGCTGTTTCAATTTAGCTGATTATTTCTTCGATTGGTATTCTTGATGGGGTAATGGCGAAATTTTGTCCTTTGTTAAGAAGTGATACTTGTGCAACAGTAAGAGTCTGACCGCTTAAGTTTTTTACAAGGTAAAGATTGGGAGGTTGTTTTGAGATTTTATTTTCTCGAATTTCTCTTTCTGTTTGTTCATTCTGAGTTCCGCAGAGTGGGTTGCTTGCTGATATGTAACTCGGTCAAGGATTTGCCATAAATGTGGTTCCAAGGTTCCAGCGAGAGAAAAATGTAATTTCAATAGTTTCTGGGAGATTTGGAAAACTTGGTATTTCAAGGCGGAGATTCTTTCTTTAATCAATCTCAAAGAGGTCTGACAAAGAATGAATTTGGCTTGTATAGATGGAAAGGGTTTTTTTTATTGAAAGAATACGCGGAACCTCTTCAAAAATGTCAATGAGCACAGTTGGATGTGCAAGGATTTCCTGAGTTTGGAAAATAAATTTGCCGAACCTAGTATAGCCTCTCCATATAGGCGTTTGATTCTAGTTTTGAGGCTTTCACGGCCATTATTGTTACAATAGTTTATGTCTTCCGGATGGATGCCGTGTAGAGTTTCAGTGTATTGCTGACGTTTCGCAAATGTTACAGTTTGCGTCATTAGGGCTGAGAACTCCGATACTGAAGTTTCCTGGTCTCAGGTAGTCCTTATATACGTATGGTCATCGTTTCGGATGACTGCACCAGACAATCAGAGTTTTTAATTGATCAGCTGGTCAATTAAAAAAAAAAAATGGGTTGTTAAGTCACGATATCTCAGATGCCTCTGAATCGCAGTGTGCGCAATAATTATTCAAACAAGTCATTAAATGCGCGTGACATTTGGATAAACAGCCGAAATACGAAAAATTTAATCGTTCTTTATTAATGATAACCATCAATAAATTGATACATAATTATGATATTTGTTAATTTTGTTTGTAGTTAAATAAAACTATGAGCAAATCTAAAAACATGTTTTTTTATGTTTTCAATATGTACTCAGTGCATTTAAAAAAATACTTTGCCATTTGTATTTCTTTTGAGATATACCCAAGTTTTTGTAACCATGTAACTGTGAAAGTCAATTAAGAAATTCCTTCATCCGAACACTTACATGATTTTTCAGTTTGTTGACGATGAATATATAAATTTGATCAAATCATCAAATTCGCCAAACAAAGATTTCCGTAACAAGTAGAAAATGGTTTTATACAAATTGACGATACCAACAAAACATAAAAGAAATGAAAATTGTGCTTTGTCTGCATGATGTAACGATCATTACACAAAATTACAACATGTTTGTTAATTAAATATTAGACAGGAATTAACTTGTTTGGCTCTAAGGGAATTCGAAACATAGGATTGTCTGACTGGACGTCAAATGAATTAACCGGATCAATAATTGGATCCGCGAACTGTTCAGTTTAATTTAGATAGTTTTTAGGATACGCCGATGTTTTGACAGAAATTGGAACAATTTGTGTGAGCAACAGAAATGCATTTGATGTGTGCTCCACTGCACGAACAGATCGTAAAATTCGTGACCCCATTTCTGTCCAAAATGTATGGATATGCGAGTTGCAAAACGTCGTAAAACGCGGCTCAGAATTTCAGGAAAAAATATCATACGAAATAATTGATAATATTTAGAAATTCCCGGCGAAATAAAAAAGAAGTGTGTAATAACTGTAATAAAAAAAATGTATAGGAAACCATTAAAAATAATGCAAATAATGAATATATAATTTGACAATAATTTCGCTTTTTCCTGAAAAGTATGAATCGCTAGTTCTAAATTTTAGCATATATATATATATATATATAATGTAACGGGGCATACACTCCTGAGCCCCGCTACAGGCAGTAGCGCCATCTCCCAGGAACATCTGTAACAAAAAGATAAATAATAATAATAATTTTCAACAATTTATGCAATAATATAATAAACAAACAATAGAGGGCCTTATTTCTTATATATAATAACTAGGGTACGGGATGATAAATAAGAGGATAAATGGAAGGAGGAAGAATTCTTATTCTGCTTTTCGATACAAGATCCAATACGGATTCCTGACCGAAACGCTAGTGGGCACCTAGACAGATTCTCTGCCATAAGGAGTTAACGAAACGTTGAGTGAAGGAATTAATTGAGGAACTTAAGGAAAGAAAAATAGGAATTGTTCTTCTTTTCGATACAAGATCCGATACGGATTCCTGACCGAAACGCTAGTGGGCACCTAGACAGATTTTCTGCCAGAAGGAGTTAACGAAACGTTGAGGAAAGGAATTAATTGAGGAAATTAAGAAAAAGAAGTACAAAAAGTTCGAAATCGAACGACGAAAGCCGGAGAACTGACTCGGCAGGAACGCAAAGGCAACTTTGCGTATACCACCAAGACAGCGCTTAAGCGATCGCCTTTGGATTTGGAATCAGGATAAAAGGGATTTACTAATGATGGTGAATTAAAAACTTACCAGAAATAAATCCATCCGTGCAAAATCATTGTTGAAGAGCGTATACTTGTTGAGTGAAGAGTTGTGAGCGAACAGTCGATTCCTGGAAGTTGTTTTATCTGGAGCTCCTTCGGGACTTGGCTGCTAGGGGAGGTCAATAAAAATTAGTAAAATAAATAATAAATTGGGTAACTGGAAAAAGGGAGTAAGGATCTCAAGGACCGGGAGTAAAGATTTAAAAGTCTAAGAAAGAGGAATTTGAGAGTTGGAAAGATTTTACCAGACTCAACAATTTAGAATTGGGAGTATAGAAGGGACCACCGCAAACTGCGTCAGTCTGAGTGAATTAAGGATCAGGAAAAACGGGAATGAGGAATAAAAATCGTGTCACAGCGGTGACGGCTCACACACACAACCACACGATAACAGAAAACGGCGAGAAAAACGAACATTGTACTCGGAAAACACAGTAACTGCACACTTTTGTCCGAAACAACCACAGAAACAAACGCGAGTCCACGAGAACACTTATAATTGTTGAATTTGTTATTAATTTTAATTTATTTCGAAGCGGAAGTCTCAGTGGTGACATCATACATACACGACAAGATACGCGTATCGCGAAGTGAAACTCATTTAAAACACACAATTGTCATACGATCGACACGACACTTCACAAAATTGTTCAATACACATAAACCAACAAACGCGAAGTCATAAGACTATATAAATTTTATTAATTGTAAAATTATCACGATAAGAAAAATCGACGCGAACACGAAAAATACACGTATACGGGGGCAGCCATATTGTAAAGCACGTATCGAAATTATCATCGATCGTACTGTAGATCCGAGGCGCCACCTTACAAGCGGAGACTAGTGGAAAACAACTAGCCAAACCTAAGAACATAGGCTTTGAAGTTGTCGCGGTCATCGAACTAGGGAAATTCACACTAATTAATTTGCGAATTTAATATTGTATAATTATAAATTTAAGAAAACAATTATTGTATTTGGGAAAACGGGGATTGAGTGAATAAACACATATTTGTATATGATTTCTTCCTAACATACGGTTTTAATTAATTTAATCCTTATTCGAGTCCTGAACCTACATAAAAATTATATTGAAAATTCCACAAACGTTTCAATATATATATTAGGGTGGTTAAAAAAAATCGATATTTTTTTTTCGAGGCGCAAGGGAAAAATGTTAGTATATTATGAAAAAGTAATTTTCCCAAAATTTGGGCGTTTAAAAAAAATTTCTAGATAGCGCTCAATCGACTTTTTTTAATTTTTTCTATATTTGTTGAAAATCACGACAAAAAAAATTTTTTCATTTGCTCTCTAAGCAGAAAGTGTTACTAACTGAAAAATATGTAATGCTCCCAAAATTTTGACACTCTGAAAATTTTTAAAAAGCTGCCTCAAGGAATTGTTTTGGGTTTTTTTCTGTTTTTTTGTTGAAAATCACGACAAAAAAATTTTTTTATTTGCGCTCTAAGCAGAAAGTATTACTAACTGAAAAATAGGTAATGCTCCCAAATTTTAATACTGAAAATTTTTAAAAAGTTGCGAGATTAAAAAAGAAAATGTCTGTATCTGCGAGGTGAAAAGACTCGATTATTTAACGAGCGATCGATGCCTATCATCGATCGCTGTAATCGATTGCTCTATCTGGGACTGAGAGTGGGGGAAGCCGGCGCCCCTCCTTTTTCCCAAAATCAGAGCTATCGACGAACATTCGCTCTCTTTCGTTCCGGGGCTACCATTGAAATCACATCGTCGACTTTGCTCTCCGTGATCTTCTCTGTAGAAAGGACGTCACATCATCGAAATTCGGACTGGCCGCCCGAGTCCTAACTACCGAGTCCAAGAGTCCTGGGAATGCCCCGGAACATATGAAAGAGCCTACGAGGGACGAGCGTGCGAAAAGATAAGCAAATATTTACGTTATATAAAAAATTTGTTACAAAAAATAAAAAAGATACAGCGATCCGTCTTTTAGCTCCAACGCTTTAAAATAGATATATATATATATATATATATATATATATGTGTGTGTGTGTGTGTATGATTGAATGTGGAGTGAATGTGGAAACGACTGTCCACTACAGAGATATCGATGTAATTGAGATTTAATTTTCTATCTCTGATAAATAATTTCGAAAGTCTTTAAATAAAATAAATTTGTTACAAAGTTGCCTCAAGGAATTGTTTTGGGTTTTTTTTGTTTTTTGTTGAAAATTACGACAACATTTTTTTTTCATTTGCTCTCTAAGTAGAGTATTACTAACTGAAAAATATGTAATGCTCCTAAAATTTTGACACTCTGAAAATTTTTAAAAAGCTACCTCAAGGAATTGTTTTGGGTTTCTTTCTGTTTTTCGCGATCCTAATACAATAAATGTAAGTATTGGATAAAATCAAACTTACATTTGCAAACTCTTAAATTCCATCAAATTCGTATTGTAGTCCTGGTTACTTTCCCAAATAGACGGATCCAAGTCCAAGAAACTGTACGGGAGCTCAAATCGTTCAAACAGAATCAAAGATTTCGATGTTATGAAATCACTCAAATCTTTTGCATACAGCAGCTTTAGATCGTTGCCTTTAATTATTATTCATTTCACACGGGGACCCGTGCTGATGTATTCTTTTATACGTTTGACCATTTTCGATTTACATTCTATAGGAACTGTGCTATCGTAAAACACTAAGGGAGCAAGTTCCTCACTGAAATACCAGAGATGCCCAGAGAATTTGGTAGCTGCCACTTTCCAAATCTTTTCATCGATGACAGGCTTTTTTGATTTACGAGCCTGGTTATTAAGGAGTGCCTGTATAAATTTCAAATCCTGAAATGGAGCCTCAATCGCATTCGGAGCATTGAACCATGCTTTGACGTAAAACATGACCTAGAAAATACAAATTTCACGAAGACCATTGATTTCACGGTCCTTGAGAACGAATTGTTTTTTGAAAATGAACATTTTCAAACAATAGATGGCTTTTGACATCTATCTTGCATGGTGTTCAGCTCCTGTGGCTTTAAATCTGATGCCATTTGGCAGAATGCCGTTCAAAAAAATGAGGCACAACTCAAGAAACTCTTTATATAATCATCTCTGGGATGAGATTCCTAGTAGAACGAAGGAAAAAAACAACCTCAAAATTTTGAAAAAGTCTCAACGCAAAAATTCTCCTAAAAACGGATTTTTCCTAATACGACAATACCTGTAGATGTTGTAATACCAATTTTTTAATTCCTTCTTCTTCCTCCTTCTCTCTTTCAGCCACCGATTTATCTTGTATGCCTGTTTTAAATTCCGCCGTGTCGATATTTTTCTATTCTTCTCTAAATCGTTTGAAGACTTGTACGTTTGGCCCACTTGTTATAGGCCAGCAAACCTCGATAACGCTTCTCAAAACAAGTTCGTATACATGATGGCGACATGCTAAATGGAGTAACTCCGTGCCCAATTTCTTTTCAAGCAATGCGCAAGTTCCATTCGAGTGTCCTTTTTCATCAACAATTAATTTTAAATTATATATTGGGAACGCATGTAATGCAGTTGGTGAAAAACGAAGATCGGACGTTTGACAAAAGATGATTGAAAATAACTGACATACCTGTGTTGATACTTGCTGTATCAAAGCACAAAGTTTTGACATAATCCGAAACATTCCATTCGTTCAATGTTTCAACAATCACTACCGCCTGATTATCACTGCTCGTCTTTTCAAGTGCAGGTACTCCCAATAATTGCATGGTGTTTAAGCCGGATAAAATAATGGGAAGCCTCTCAACGTTTCCGGAACTAGGATTTTCGATCTTTGGTAGCAGCTTTCTATCCCAGTGGAGCACCACACATTTTGCGATTTTAAGATTGTTTTTAAGTTCCGATGCTACAATTTCTCGGTATTGCATTCGCCTTCTCTGAATGGTGCTAACACTGAGATTGGCGTCTTTGATATTTACTCCATGGCTCTCAGAAATCGTTGCACACAAATGGAAGGCATTCCTATCGGATGTTTTTGTCCTATCAAGTGAAGCGGCCACTGACATTGTGACGATTTCAATTCTTTTCCGATTAGTAGCTTGCAGAGTAAACTCATCACTGAAGTTTGAAATGGTTCTTTTTAAATCGTTGAATCCTGGCAGTTGAACGGCCTCACCATCACCAAAGATTGAAATTTTTCCACTCAAGACGATACAATCCAGAGATTGGTTACCCCATTCGTTAGGGAAATTCGCGTTTCTATTTGTTAAGGAAATTTGCGAAAGACTTTGACTCAATGCTGTTGATACATATTAAGAGGCCGTGTAAATCGCGTGTTTTTTAGATTGTGAAAAATCGTGATTCATAAATAGTTTGAATATATAAATAGTGCGAAAAAACGGTAATATATAAATATTGCGAAATGTGGTAATAATATTTTTTAATATCTCGGAATTAATCATCGGCGAAATTAAAAAAGATTACCTCGCACCCGCTGATGAAATCATTTGTGTTTCGGATTCCAGAAAAGCCAAATAAAAACAAACCTCACCACTCGTTGAGGTTATCATTTTTATTTTTCCGTATAAAATAATCCGAATAAAACCGTTAATTCGTGTGGCCAGAATAAGTGCTAGAAAATACGACGAACATAACCTCAAAAATCAGTGTTAAACGTTCTGAAAATGCGTGAATTCGCAAATAATGATGTTGAAGTTTCGATCTAGAACGCAACGATTTTTTGTTTTTCAATCATGTCACTTAAATTTTTCTTACAGATCAAAAGACTGTTTTTTTTTTCCAAAAGTGAGTGTATGAAAATTGTTGTGACAAGATGTATCATATGCTCATAAATAAAAACCTGTAAAAATATTAATTGTTGATGAAATACTTTAATTATAAAAATTTGGCAAATTACTTTTGTCGTGAAATCATGATTTTCAATACTTTTCAGGTGCGGCTACAAATAAATATTAAAATTTCCAATATTCTGCAGGTTGTGCTCAGTTCCTTCAGTTTTTCTTTTCGGCTTCAAGAAATTTACCAATATACTGAAGGCACTACGAGCTGTTAATTGGGCTGAGATTCTCTGCTTCGACAATTCGATCTAAAAAAACTGGTGAAACTTAAAGCAATGAAGCATTTGCTATTCCCGGCGGAAACAAGAGATGCCTTATTTCCTTTGCATACAAGGATCACCGCTTCGTTACTGCGAGCTGTGCTAAGTTCCTTCGCTCTTTCTTTTTGGCATCGTACTATATAAATCGCAAAAAACTTTAAAAAAGTAAAAAAAGAACGCCAAGTATTAAAAGACGCGACCTTAGTTATAAAATAACCATTCAATATTTTTTCTGTTATTATATTATAATTTTTACACCTTGAAAAAACCAAACAAAAAATGTTTATACTTAATTTCCAAAAAAAAATAAGTAAATATCAACATCCGTTTCTCTTCCGTAATACTGAAAATGGTACTTCACCCCAAAAACAATGAACAAACATACTAGAAAAATTTTGGCATTCATTATCGAATAAAAACCTATTTACATGTTTTATTTTGTTTTTGTCTTGATATGTGATGAGTACATAGAAAAAAGATCTAGTTGTAAATTGTTGCCGATGATTGAAAAAAAAATGAAATCATTTCAACGTAGCCAAGAATGGTGAATGAATTACGAGTTTCGGAATGGAATCATGTACATCTTGAAGATTGACCTGCTAGAGGTTTTTGTCACCTCAAGGGCTTCAAAAAAAATTCTGCGGATATAAAGAAAATGTTATTCTGCTTTTAAGCTCGCTAAGCACTAAGAATGTACAACACAATTCCACAGAGAATAATACAAAAAACAATTACATATAAATGCGCAAATACGTGTACAAATGCACGTGTTGTATTTACACGTATGTACCGCACTAATTCACTGCAAATACTACACATAAACTTGGCGTGCATGGTTTTCAAATTACAGCTCGAGAAGACACCACAGTTGATTAAATATGCTATCCAAATCAATATTCAACCAGTTCTTCTATCAATAGTGAAAGAAGTCCGATCCGTGGATAGAACGGGAGAGTACCGATTAATGATTTGATCAACGAAATACATGACTAGGTTGTACAGATTAGGGATGAAAATGGATGAAAAGGACGAATGGATAATAAAATGAGATGAACTGTAAAGATGGATGAATGAAATGGGTGAACAGTAGATAGTTGAACAGTATATATCGATGAACGAATCGAATAATTGAATCGATGAAATGATGAATGGATGTGATGAATGGAGAGTTGGATTGTACAAATAAAAGGAATGGCAAAATAAGATAAATGGATCGATGAACGGGATGCATTTATGAATGGACTGGCCCACCGGCTAAATAGAATCGATTCATTGATCGATGATTGATTGAGTTCAGTGAATAAAATAATGGATCGAATCGTCAGACGGATAGAAAAAAATGAATGGATGGGATGACGGAATAAGATGTACGCACGGAACTTGAACCGCTTATACGTCTTAATTCTGAACCCATCTATCCGTTCTACCGTATACTCATTTTTTGAACGTACGGACAGACGATTAGATAGGCTACATGAATAGATGGTTAGGATGAACGAAGAAATAAATAGGCGAGTAAATGAATTCATGGGTGGACTTTATGCCATAAGCAAACTGTAGAATTTTCAACACACTTTAAAACATGTAGAAATCGGCTACAACGAATCTATAGTTTGCTTATGGCGTTAAGCACAGAAGACACTCAATGTGTGTTTGAATAACACACTTGGTTTTTACAGTGATTTGAATTCGCTCAATACACAGATGGATGGAGCGTTCCTTCGCCGAGCTGTAATTTGAAAACCATGCACGCCAAGTTTGTGTGTAGTATTTGCAGTGAATTAGTGCGGTACATACGTGTAAATACAACACGTGCATTTGTACACGTATTTGCGCATTTATATGTAATTGTTTTTTGTATTATTCTCTGTGGAATTGTGTTGTACATTCTTAGTGCTTAGCGAGCTTAAAAGCAGAATAACATTTTCTTTATATCCGCAGAATTTTTTTTGAAGCCCTTGAGGTGACAAAAACCTCTAGCAGGTCAATCTTCAAGATGTACATGATTCCATTCCGAAACTCGTAATTCATTCACCATTCTTGGCTACGTTGAAATGATTTCATTTTTTTTTCAATCATCGGCAACAATTTACAACTAGATCTTTTTTCTATGTACTCATCACATATCAAGACAAAAACAAAATAAAACATGTAAATAGGTTTTTATTCGATAATGAATGCCAAAATTTTTCTAGTATGTTTGTTCATTGTTTTTGGGGTGAAGTACCATTTTCAGTATTACGGAAGAGAAACGGATGTTGATATTTACTTATTTTTTTTTGGAAATTAAGTATAAACATTTTTTGTTTGGTTTTTTCAAGGTGTAAAAATTATAATATAATAACAGAAAAAATATTGAATGGTTATTTTATAACTAAGGTCGCGTCTTTTAATACTTGGCGTTCTTTTTTTACTTTTTTAAAGTTTTTTGCGATTGATTTCACTTCTTTTTGAAAAACGGCCATATTCACCAACTGTCCTATAGAGGTAAAAAAAATTCTCATTCGGGAACAATGATTAATCAGATTTTTTTTGACATAAGTTGAGTAACTTCCTTCATATGACAAAAAACAATCGCAGAGCTAAACAGTAATTTCTTCCATCACTGACGCACAAACACTGCTAAATGAGTATTATACGAGGAAAACAAGTTTTAACAATGAAATGGAAAGAAAATGATAGTTATAAAGAAAATCAATTTTTTTGCAATGTAATATTCGGATGTAAGGTGGTCATTTGACAACTAAGGTTACAATTTTTTAATATTTGGCGTACATTTTTAATACCTTTCCAAAGTATTACATACAACAATTTTTCAAATTCTAAGCGTAAAATGTTTTTCTCCACAGTGTCAACCCCCTTCGATATTACTCTTGAATTTTTATCAAAAACTACTTCCATTTTCATCAAAAACTTTGATGATGGGGAAATCGTTCGTTGTATTTTTTATAATTGAACTGTGGATTTTTTTTACTATTAATCATGCACTAATCTCTGAAAAATCATACAAACCGAATGGATAAGTGGATCAAATTTTTCGTTTTGACAGATGCTTTCATTGAAAAATATGTCAACAATTGTTTAAAGATTACGTAAATCAATTTTTAAATTACAAGCAAAAAATGTTTTTTCCCGCAGCGATAGTCCCTTTTAATTTGGCTGTTAAATTTTCATAGGAAACTATTATTCATTCAATGCATTTCAAGACTAGTATAATCGTGGGGAAATATTAGTCTAATCAACAACAAAAATGTCTATTAAAATTAACAATTCGAAAAATAGAACTAGCTATTTTCTCATATTTGTACTTCGCTTAAAATTTATTAATTGAATTATGCTTCCGTACAAACATTGAAGAAACAAATTAATTAGTACAAGCGCTATGAAAAAAGGTTATTTTATCTTAGGATAAAAAAAGGTAGGTGATGTAAACTTCGAATAATTTTTCACATAGTTTTAAACAAAGTACATTTCAGAACAAAAATGTTAACCTCCTAGACGATTCGCTTTGTTCGAGTTTTCAAGGAGCTATAGATAATAGATTGTAAAAAAAATCGATATTTTAATTATAATAATAATATACAATGAATGATTTTCCTACGATCACACTTAAAATATGCTTAAAATTTCTCAAAAAAATAATAGTTTTTTTTATAAAAAAAATAACAGAAACCAAAATACTAAACTAACTAAAATAACAGAAATAACAATAATGAGAAAGAGAGCGAGCGCGCTACGAGCGAGAGAGAGGGGACGAAGATTCGCGCGCTGTCTCTCTCTCTCAGCGGCGCGCGATAAAAGGGGGTGTAAGCCTCGTTCAGCGGGACTGGGTGACGGAAAGCAGAGAAATGTAGATTCTTATCAAAAGGACATGTGTCTCACCTATTCAAGCGTGACTTACGCCCGTTTGTCTCCAGGAAGACAGATTATCCCGAAACATTCGATTTTAATTCATTAAATTATCATATCTCAAGATTGGCCAAACGGATCTACTTACAACAAAGACCAATAGAAAGAGAAAAATCGAAAAAAATTCGTCACAAATATTCAGATTTTTTACTCAAACGGTTTGTTCGTGAGAGCGATTTAAAAACGCTATGACGTCATTAAACCGGCATATTCGTGTATATAAAAGTGCGGCAGGGCTCGCGCTGACTTTTTCTTTTAATACTTGGCTTTGAGCCGCTACCGCGTCTCTTGATTTGAATAAAAAAATGATAATTCAGGGTACAGAAAGGGAGGACAAAACAATAAGGATATGTCAAAAACTAAAAGCGAGAGCTGATGGAAAATCTGAAGACAGGACACAATTTTTTCGGAATCACTATACTTGCACTGAAACTTCACTCATATTCAAATTAATATAACTTAAACAGAGTTAATAATAAAATTTCAATTCAAGACGAAAATTTAAAAAATTATGTTTCCCTCACATTTTATCGCATATTACTACAAAATACGCGCGCTGACGGTCTCGCAGGGGAGCAGCCATCTCAAGTATCTACGAAGATGATTGACTGGCATTCAGCGAGATTACACAGCGGTGACAAAACGTGTCCAAAATTATACTGATCGACATATAAATGGCATCCTTATATTTGTAGAAAAATTTATACAAAAACTTCATTTTTTTTTTTTAGTAAAAAATAAAGAATAATACAGTGTTAGAGCGCGCGATACAGAAAACATACGATATTTTCATTCATTATTTATTGAAAACAAATGAGAAAGAGATAAAACGCGCGCGGCTCTGCGCTCTATTTTTTTTTTTTTTTACTCTTACTCATTGTCAATGACACGCGATATCATATATTATATATTAATATTTTAATTATTACATGTGGTTATATTATTACATGTGGTTTATTTCTCATGTGTATACATATCAAGAGACGCGGTAGCGACTCGGTAGTTAGTGCATACAGGAAGTACAGGAAGAAATGCTACGCGTATTATTTAATTCATGTAATTTAAACCAATTTTAAACAACTGAAAAAAAGTGAAAAACGACCATGTTCAAAAATGTATACAAGGTCCGAAAAAAATCGTAAAAGTATTTAAATAACCCAGAATGAAGCTGTATATGCCCTCTTCAAAACCTTGTTTGCAAAATTGGAATATCTACTTTTTTGGCAGAGCAATCGAATTTTTAGTGCGGCTCCAAATTTTACGATTTCGGCCGGCATATATATATATATAGAGCGCGCGAAACAGCGGGAAAGAGAAAGCACGCTATACAAGCGAGAGAGAGGGGGCGAGGTTTATCGCGCTGTCTCTCTCACTCAGCGGCGCGCAAGGAGAGAGGGTAGCCTCGTTCAGTGGGCAGCGTGACGGACAGTAGAGAAATGTAGATTATCGTTAAAAGGGCGTATGTCCCGCCCATTCGAGCGCGACTTATACCTGTCTGATCCTAAGAATCCTAAGAAAAGCACAGTATCCCGGAATGTTCGATTTTATGTCGCTAAATCATCATATCCCAAGATTGGCTGGACGGATTTACTTGCAACAAAGAGCAATAGAAAGAGAAAAATCGAAAAAAAATCGTCACCAATATTCAGATTTTTTGATCAAACGGTTCATACGTCAGAACGGTTTGAAAACGCCGTGACGTCATAAAACCGGCATATTCGCGTATATAAGAGTGCGGTAGGCCTCGCGCTGGCTTTTTCTTTTAATACTTGGCGTCGAGCCGCTACCGCGTCTCTTGATTTTATATTGAGCTGGGGTTTTACTGATTATGTCAGCGTAAATATTCAAGGATCATCTGTTATCATATTTCACAACAAGTCGAAGGATCAGAAATTCAGCAATAGTGTAATGGCATCGCTCGGTCAGGCTCGTGCAAAAGATATAAGTGGAAATAAAAGCATGAGAAAATAATGTAAAAATTTAATATTCATTCAAGTTTTTAGTGTGCATTGTGATATGATTTGTTAACGCCTTACATACGTCCAGCAGCGCCTAAAACGCGCTAAAAGAAAAACTGTTTTTAGAAGAGATAGCAATAGAAATTAATAAAAATAATTTTTACATATTGTTTATTAGTATTTAAACTTTATAAAAAAATTTATTTCATTTTTTTTCAAAAATTACAACATAAAAAATCACGTTTCCCGAAGCACTATGAAAAAAAAGTTGCTCCACGGTCTGCATCATTTCTTCTTGAAATGCTGATGGATCTGCAAAACGTAAAAAAATTCTTGTAAAATAAAGTTGTAGTTATAGTCTGTCGAGCCGGATTTTTGAAATTCGAAAAATTTTGGCAATTTACGGAAGTTTAAAAAAAAGTGTGCATTTTGTGTCATAAATGTCACACTTTAATTATGTTTATAAAATTTTTTAATCACAACATGAAAAATCCGACTCGACAGACTATAGAGAAAACAATTTCGAATATTTAAAAAAAAAGCATCAAAAAATATTAAAAACTGTATGAGTTATCATGCAGACCACGCCAGAAAAAGTAGTTTTGAGAAAAATGCATTTAAAGTTTCAAGTGCGTTTCGCTCGAGACATCTATCTGCGCACATCAGACTCTCGTTGGGCAGTCACGTTTTCTATAATAACTTTCGATCTATGGGGAATTTGTACAATCGACTTACACAGAAATACGCCTAAAACTATAGAGAATAATAATCTGTTAAAAAAAATCGATTTTTTGAAAATTCTGGACGTATGTAAGGCCTTAAAAAAAAGTGTTCCACAAATATTTCTATACGGTTTCAGTTTTGTCCTTTCGGTCATATTTTTCTCATATTAGTGAAATGCACATTGCTGAGACGCACCAAATATATGTATCGAATTTCTCAATATACTGCAGGAGACGCAAGGTGTTAACTGAAATGAATTTCTGCGCTTTGTTTGTGCAAGCTGTACTAAGTTCGTTCGCTTTTTCTTTATAGCATCGCATTGTATATTTGATATTGAGCTAGAATTTTACTGATTGTGTCAGCATAGATATTCAAGGATTATCTGTTATCATGTAAAAATTCTAGGATTCGGAGCTGTTCAGAAAAAAAGAAGTTATATCCTGGCCAAAAATCCCCTCCCCGGGGAAAAAACCTTGGACAAGTACATTTGTTGACCCCTGTTTCCATTTGTTTTCACAAAAAAAAACTACCCAAAAAAGTACAAAATTTTTAAAAAATTGGCAAGCTCGAGACAGGAAAAAGAAGATTGTTTCTATAAAATAACTATACTCCAAATGACAAATAGAAATGAAAAACTTCACATATTTTATCGAGATCCCAAGAAAAAAAGCAACAATGCCCATCGTGAATGTATGGTAAAAAACAGAGTCTACAAGTAAATGATCGATTTGTGCATAACAAAAAATAATTACTTTACAAAAACAGAAATGGTAAAGCCAATGATTTACGTTCAGCACTAAAATTTATAATATCAATAATAGGACAAGTATTTTATTGTCACATGAGGATGGAGTATTTAAAAAAAAGGAAAAATTAGTTGGTTATTGAAAAAAGTCACCAATGTACAAAAATAAAAATCGGTCAAAAGAACAGAGTCCAGAAAAAAAATCGGGATGAAAAGAAACTTGAAGAAAAAAATTTCAAACGAAAAAAATTAGATTGAAAAAAAAAATTCGGCCGAAGTACTTGGCGAGTTTTTTTGCTCAGCGTGGATCATGTAATGTATTTCACGTAATGTTGTATGTGTTACAAACTCGCCAAGTACTTCGGCCGAATTTTTTTTTTCAATCTAATTTTTTTCGTTTGAAATTTTTTTCTTCAAGTTTCTTTTCATCCCGATTTTTTTTTCTGGACTCTGTTCTTCTGACCGATTTTTATTTTTGTACATTGGTGACTTTTTTCAATAACCAACTAATTTTTCCTTTTTTTTAAATACTCCATCCTCACGCGACAATAAAATACTTGTCCTATTATTGATATTATAAAATTTAGTGCTGAACGTAAATCATTGGCTTTACCATTTCTGTTTTTGTAAAGTAATTATTTTTTTTTGTGCACAAATCGATCATTTACTTGTAGACTCTGTTTTTTACCGGACACTCACGATGGGCATTGTTGCTTTTTTTCTTGGGATCTCGATAAAATATGTGAAGTTTTTCATTTCTATTTGTCATTTGGAGTATAGTTATTTTATAGAAACCATCTTCTTTTTCCTGTCTCGAGCTTGTCAATTTTTTAAAAGTTTTGTACTTTTATGGGTAGTTTTTTTCTGTGAAAACAAATGGAAACAGGGGTCAACAAATGTACTTGTCCAAGGTTTTTTCCCCGGGGAGGGGATTTTTGGCCAGGATATATATATATATATATATAGATATATAAATCTCTGTAATGTGAAGGATGAGGAGGAGGAAGAGGAGGAAATTTTGTATAAATAAATTAGAAAAAACCATTTCAAAAATGTTTTCTTTATTCAAAAATCCCTCGTTTACATAAGGCATGTTATACATATAACCAGCTTTTCAAAGCTTTTACATTCATCGTTGCACAGTTAAATTTCAATTGGATGGTATGGTGGGGGCAATTCGATGTAGTTTTTAACAATTTCTTCAACGATGGGCAGTCCAGAGTCTCCAAATCAACAATCTCCGTTGACAAATCCAAGAAGCTCGCTAACCACGAAGACTTTTCACAGCCTTTCACAAATATGGTGCGAGCGTGTTGTAAAATTGCTTGAATTATAGGTTTCGCTGTGTCGTATGGTATAAGACCATAGTCCCATGATATTTCATGGAAATTACGTTGCAACCATTTATTCATGATTCGATATTTTGCTGGTAGCGCGTCCCATGCGTATAGTGGTTCGAAGAAGAACGTTAGAGGTTCAGCATTTTTCACATCTGCTCGAATAATTAAAATTTCTTTGAGGATAAACTCGTTGATGGGCTTCTTGAAACCTTGTAGATCAACGACAAACTCCATCACGACTGATGTCCAGTGTGGTCACTTCAGCCATTTTATACCAATTTTTTCACCCCACCACTCAAGGGATTATACTCTACAATACGATCATGTAGAATGAGGCAATATGTACATGCCTGCGCAGGTACATTCGTTTTAATTTCAAATTCGAGACGTACATCCACAGGTCCAGACTTGAGAGAATCTTTTTGCTTCGAGCAATCAATCACAACGAGAGGTGCATATTGTAAAAATTCCTTTTTGTTCAGCCATGGTTCAGCTCTCTTGTATTACATAGATTGAAAGTTTGTATACATGGCGTAGAGTAATGCATACTGATTTTGCTGTATATTCAGATTCATGTTGCCATATGGATAACATTGCGAATTTAAGTATAGTTTCACATCGGTCACGTCACAATGATCGAAACAACTTACATTCTTTGTCTTATTATTTTTTCGTCCCGTTTGAAATGTAAGAATCACGTATCGTGGTTTTTCCAGCTGTGTTGAATTTTTGACGGACCACACATGTTAAGAGGTGACAGGCAATAATGGATATTCATACAATTCCCACGTATGGAAACTCATGGAAATTGGTGTGTCTTTGGCGATAAACTTTAAAAATTGAATTTTTCGTTAATCCGCCACGGTGATGTATGGTAAAAGCCATTCGATTTTCTACAATGTGAGTTTATAATTTTCAGCGGTTGTTTGTATTATCGCATTGTCATCGGCGCACGATCTGGTCAAAATCAATTCATGCTTCGCATTCACCATCATTTTTCGATAATCTTCAGCAAAGCCCAACAGCATATTCAACGGTATGCATACATCAAAGTTACCCGCTGCATCCACGATTTGTTTTGTTTCTTCGACATCGAGCCAACCAGTGTTTTCAAGCATCGAGCTCTTGGCAGGTGTAAGAGATGTATATCCCTTAATGAAAGACGTAAAACCCGCATTCTTATTACGATCAATTTCTATTGCATTAAGTTCATAGCGCACTTCTTCGAATAAATGACATATAGCATTGTTGACGAGACTCGTTGCATTTAACGCTGTACCATCGTCCTTTGTCAGTTTCCCACAAATGTGAATTGAACTTTTGCTCGGTAGGATTGATAAATCTTGATGCTGGATTGAAATACGTATTTCATCACTGTTGTTATATGTTGATGATGCGTATGATTGATGAGCATGAACCTCATAATGTATGATGGATTCATCGAAGATGATGGGAGTCTGAATGTTTACGATTTCTTCCTTCATTGCGCGCAACAGATGCACAACGTACAAAGTAAATAATTTCTCACACGCGAACTTCACGAACTTTGAGACCCAAACTTTTCAAGAGTAGCAGGTTTTGCGATGTTAACACATTGAGCATTGATCGACGACTGGTTTCGCGATCCCATGCTGCCTTATTAATATTACGATTGTAGACTATGCCCATCAAGATTTTATATGAAGTCGTATGGTGATAATTTCGCCGTGGAAATTTACCAAATATCCGTCTTGATCCATAATACGAAGTTGTATGTTGTCGATTCGGTGAGTCGTGATTGGTAGATAAATGACGCTCGATGGTACTTCGATGATTTTGTAGCCCGCCGGCACAGATGGGAAAAATTCGTGAATTGAATGTATTTTTCGCTCGTTGATGTAGGCACCGGTGGTTATGTTACATTCGACTCGTATGGCGTTCACTTTAAGAATGCATACCGGCAGATCAGACACATATCTTTTATTGGCTTCCAATAGGCTTGATGCAAAGCCTAGCGGAGGTCCAATCGAGTTGTTCGATGTGAAACGAATAGGCTGATTACATTCGATTTCACTACGCAGTGTATTATTATTCGGTTTGAGCAGAATTTTTATGTTTTTACGTGTCAATTCAGCTTGCAAATATTTTTCAATATCCTCTATTTCATAACTCCCCATTGGTATGGTCAACACTTGCGTTCCAACATGAAATTCATTGCAGCCAATGTCGATATTGGGAATTGAATTAAAAGTGAGCAGCTGAACAAGTCTGAGAGTATAATTTTTATCAGGCGATAATTCGATGGGGGGAAAGAATTGCGCCTCGAGAACGGATGAAAATCCAGATACGGTGATCGTTAAACTATCATCCATGATGCTTGCAAAGAACTAAACACAGCTCTATAGTCCTCATTTATATGGCACATATTTCGCTCGACGATTCAACTGACCACACAAAAACTTTAAACATAAATGTCCACATATTATTGTATCATATTCTTGATACTTTTTATAATTATATTTAATGCTACCAACATTGAGATAATTCAGGAGTTCGGGTGACGGTGGGAGATTGCCAAAACTGTCAAAGTATATGACTTTTCCGCCAATCTTTTTATATGCAACCCAATGTGTTCCAGGGCCCACATTTTCATCCAAATTCACGATTGCTGATTCTTGCTGGAGGGGTCTGCTTGCAGGTAAAGTATCATGTATGAAAACCCCGTGGAAATGATGAATTTTCATGGCTTTCGCATACTTCAGCGGATCGATATCGGTGAGAGGTTGATGCGGTAGCATAATTATACGTTTTTTGGCCCGATGTGAACACCCAGACCCTGCTTGTATGGTTTCAAGTGTAAACCTTTATCCAAAGCAATGGCTTCAATTATTTAGTTATGTCGCTTATTTTCATCCAATTCCTTTTTGACCGCTTGAGCAGCATTTACAGCGCTGGCTATTGCCGCACTTCCACCAGACAATGCACCAACGGCACTAAGGCCGGCGAAGTGGGGCATGAGAAAAGGTAATAAACCACCGGTTTTTCGGGGGACAGGTAGAATCCGAGGTGTGCGTACTTTGACGCCTTTTACACTGGCACGCGCACCTTTTAATGCTGACATGACGACTTTACGAGGGTCATCACTACGAATCATCGCTTTCCTCGCAGCACTGATGACCTTTTTCAGGCAAACACTCTTTTGCGGCTTTTTCACTGCTCTCTTCATACCCAAACCAAACTTCCTTTTTGCCTTCATAATGTTTGTCACAGCCCAAGCACTTGCTCTCTCACAAAGACTAGGGTCTTTTGAGGTTACACGTTGCCAGGCTTGTTCAGCCAACACTTTATCCGCCAAATGTCTCGCTTCCAGATTATCACGATTTTTCGAATATGCAATATCGTGCTCTTTGCAAGCAGCGTCCAATGGGTGCATGCCAGGATCACCACGGGCAAAACGTTTAACCAATTTTGTACCAGGTTCGCAATATTGGTAGTCAGGTAGATGTAATTCCACAGGGAGATTATTGATTACACTGTTGACTAAATCTTTACCAGGTTTTTCGTGCACAATCATCACCGGTGACTACAACTCGACTGAGCATTATTCGCATTATAAAGTCGCATTTATACGATTTTTCCGATCAGTCGTATGCGAGATGGTGTCGAAGAAATAAGGTGGTCAACTTCCCATAATAAATTTCGATGAATTTGTCGATGGTGGTGGTGGTGGTGCAACGAAAAATAATCGTCATAGGAATATACTACCTGACAACATTCGTGCCGTGTTTTGTGGTACATCGAATTGTGGAAAAACTAATGCTTTACTCACACTGCTAATACATCCAAATGGTTTGAGATTTGAGAACATTTATCTCTACTCTAAATCGCTGAGCAGCCAAAATATAGACTGCTCGAGCAATTATTTCGACCGGTGGAAAGACTTGAATATTTTTCATTCAATGAGCATGAACAAGTTATTGCACCAAGTGATGCCCGCCCACATTCCATATTCATCTTCGACGATATAGCATGTGAAAAACAGGATAATGTGAGAGCATTTTTTTCCATGGGACGACACGAGATTGTAGACAGTTTCTATTTTTGTTAGACGTACACTCGTATTCCGAAACATTTTGTGAGAGACAATGCAAATTTTGTGGTGCTATTTAATCAAGATGATATGAACCATAAACATGTGTATAATGACCATGTGAATACGAATATGACTTATATATGCTTCAAAAACATGTGCGTAAAATGTTGGAAGTCGGACAAGTATGGATTTATAACGATTGACAAGGACAGTGAATTGAATGCCGGTAGATACTATTTTTGAGGTGATTTTACGTAACTAAGAAAACCTTGGTTACTACCGTTGGGTTATTTCAACCCAGAAAAAACCGCTTCTGCTGCTAGTAACCGAAAAAACCTCGATTACTATCATTGGTTCATTTTGACAAGAACAAAACCACTCCCGCCACTAGTAACCGGGAAAACCGTGGTTACTACTATTGGGTCATTTTGATCCAACCTAAAACCACTCCCGCTACTAGTAACCGAAACAACCACGGTTACTACCATCGGGTCATTTTGACCGAGAATAAAACCATTCCCGCTACTAGTAAACAAGAAAACCTCGGTTATTACCATTGGGTTATTTTGACCCAGAATAAAACGGTTTCCACTATTAGTAACCGAGAAAACCACGGTTACTACCATTGGGTCATTTTGACCCAGAATAAAACCGTTCCCGCTACTAGTAACCGAGAAAACCTCGGTTACTACCAGAGGGTCATTTTGACCCAGAACAAAACCTCTCACGCTACTTGTAACCGAGAAAACCTCAGTTACTACCATAGGGTTATTTTGACCCAGCCAAAACTAGTACTGCTACTGGTAACCGAGGAAACTTCGATTACTATTATTTCATTTTAATGGTTAATGGAAAATATTTCCATTGGCCATTCAAATTAAATGATTAATGGAGAATATTTCCATTGACTATTAAAATTAAATGGTTAATGGAAAATATTTCCATTGACAATTAAAATTAAATGATTAATGGAAAATATTTCCATTGACCATTAAAATTAAATGGTTAATGGAAAATATTTCCATCGACCATTAAAATTAAATGATTAATAGAAAATATTTCCCTTGACCATTAAAATTAAATGGTTAATGGAAAATATTTCCATTAATCTTTTAATTTAAACTAGGGAAGCAACGCGCGCTTCGCGCGCGGTCTCCTTTCTTCCTCCGCTGCAGCGTATATCTATTGGAATAGATAATATTCGAGCGAATCGAGCAGGAGCGACTCGAGCAAGAGGGACTCGAGCAGGAGCGACTCGAGCAGCAGCGATTCGAGCAGCAACGACTCGAGCAGGAGCGACTCGAGCAGGAGCTACTCGAGCAGGAGCGACTCGAGCAGGAGCGACTCCGGCAGAAGGAACTCCGGCGCCGGCAGTCACAGCCGAGTACGTCCTATAGCAGGAACGTTCCCAAAACCTTTCTATCATTACCGGAAAATGCGACCATCAACGATTACAAGAATCGCGTGCAGAAGCTTCAAGCGGCACTCCACAAATCGCAAAACCGCGTAACGGCCCTTGAGCTCGAGGCGTCCCGGCGGAATCTCCAGGGAGCTGAACGCCGAATAAAACAACAGTTACTGCGGAATAAAAAAAGGCAAGAGAATCTGGAACGAGAATTGGGGGGGTGGAAATAACAACAACAACAATAGAAGCCACAACGGCGAAAATGGGAGCTCTTCAAACAACGGAAAGAGAAGTGGCACCAACAACGACTCCTCAAAAAATTCATCGAACAAGAAGTTCTCAAAACGATGCGACGGAAACGAGCATAAAAACTGAATAATTGATTTTTAACTTTCGAGGCACTTAACTTTCGCTTCTCATAAAATAAATCTTTTTACTGTAGTGGAGGTGCTCGCGAACTCGGCTCGTATGTTGACCAGAATAGGCTGCTAATTTGCTATGTATAAATCTTATAAAGTCGCGAAAAGTTGCGTTATTATAATTGTGCAAACTTCGGAGTTTTTTTAGTTCGCGTTTCTCACGCGATTTACCGCTTTAATGACAATGAAATTATTTTATTTTTATTTTTTCAATGAAAAGAAATGCATAATTCAGCAGAATTTTGTTTTTGATTAATCTTTGGAAATATGGCCGAAATCGAGGCTTTTATTCCCGTGGAGACGGATTCTTCAGACCACGCGGTACACTCATGCTGGATTATTAATTTTTTTTAAATGAAAAAAATTATTTTTTATCGCGATTTAATTGAGTTTGCTGCTTGTTTTTTGTTCTGATTAAATTTTATCAGCAATGGTTTGCGTTTCGATCCATGTATACGTAATATGTTAATTTGACATTTTGATTCTATCGTTTGCACTGGCGATTTATTAGAACGAATAAATCACGATTATCGTTGGTAATGAAAAAAAATGTTACATATAACTCAATTGAATCATCCATTCCGTCCAGCCATTCCATCCAGCCATTCCATCCACCCATTCAATCCACCCATTCCATCCACCCGTTCCATCCACCCGCTCCATTCCATCCATCCATGCCATCCAGCCATCCATTGAATCCATCCATCCACCCCATCCATCCATCCATCCATCCATTCCATCCATCCATCCATCCATCCATCCATCCATCCCATCCATCCATCCCATCCATCCATCCCATCCATCCATCCCATCCATCCATTCCATCCATCCATTCCATCCATCCATTCCATCCATCCATTCCATCCATCCATTCCATCCATCCATTCCATCCATCCATTCCATCCATCCATTCCATCCAACCATTCCATCCATCCATTCCATCCATCCATTCCATCCATCCATTCCATCCATCCATTCCATCCATCCATCCATCCATTCCATCCACCCATTCCATCCATTCCATCCATCCATTCCATCCATCCATTCCATCCATCCATTCCATCCATCCATTCCATCCATCCATTCCATCCATCCATTCCATCCATCCATTCCATCCATCCATTCCATCCATCCATTCCATCCATCCATTCCATCCATCCATTCCATCCATCCATTCCATCCATCCATTCCATCCATCCATTCCATCCATCCATTCCATCCATACATTCCATCCATCCATTCCATCCATCCATTCCATCCATCCATTCCATCCATCCATTCCATCCATCCATTCCATCCATCCATTCCATCCATCCATTCCATCCATCCATTCCATCCATCCATTCCATCCATCCATTCCATCCATCCATTCCATCCATCCATTCCATCCATCCATTCCATCCATCCATTCCATCCATCCATTCCATCCATCCATTCCATCCATCCATTCCATCCATCCATTCCATCCATCCATTCCATCCATCCATTCCATCCATCCATTCCATCCATCCATTCCATCCATCCATTCCATCCATCCATTCCATCCATCCATTCCATCCATCCATTCCATTCATCCATTCCATTCATCCATTCCATCCATCCATTCCATCCGTCCATTCCATCCATTCCATCCATCCATTCCATCCATCCATTCCATCCATCCATTCCATCCATCCATTCCATCCATCCATTCCATCCATCCATTCCATCCATCCATTCCATCCATCCATTCCATCCATCCATTCCATCCATCCATTCCATCCATCCATTCCATCCATCCATTCCATCCATCCATTCCATCCATCCATTCCATCCATCCATTCCATCCATCCATTCCATCCATCCATTCCATCCATCCATTCCATCCATCCATTCCATCCATCCATTCCATCCATCCATTCCATCCATCCATTCCATCCATCCATTCCATCCATCCATCCATTCCATCCATCCATTCCATCCATCCATTCCATCCATCCATTCCATCCATCCATTCCATCCATCCATTCCATCCATCCATTCCATCCATCCATTCCATCCATCCATTCCATCCATCCATTCCATCCATCCATCCATTCCATCCATCCATCCATCCATTCCATCCATCCATTCCATCCATCCATCCATCCATTCCATCCATCCATTCCATCCATCCATTCCATCCATCCATTCCATCCATCCATTCCATCCATCCATTCCATCCATCCATTCCATCCATCCATCCATTCCATCCATCCATTCCATCCATCCATTCCATCCATCCATTCCATCCATCCATTCCATCCATCCATTCCATCCATCCATTCCATCCATCCATTCCATCCATCCATTCCATCCATCCATTCCATCCATCCATTCCATCCATCCATTCCATCCATCCATTCCGTCCATCCATTCCATCCATCCATTCCATCCATCCATTCCATCCATCCATTCCATTCCATCCATCCATTCCATCCATCCATTCCATCCATCCATTCCATCATGATACAAAATCGGTTATGAAACGCGTAGTTGTGATACAACTGTCACTTAATAATTTTCCGCGATAAATGCCAAACTCACCAACATGAACTTGTTCGTGAAACACGAGACTTTCTATACAATATGAACTTGCCTGTGATTAACCGAATAATCACAGCGCGAATATAACGGGAAGATGTAATAAACACATGTTTGGATACGCAAAAGAAAAATAAAATGACTATTCGTTTTTTTTATTATTTAATATTGATTACTTTCTATTAATTGAAATCGATTCATTCAATATTGGTTTTTTTTATTCAATACTAAATTCACTTCGTAATAGCACTTCGTTGCTAGGGACATGATAATTTTGTTAGTTGTCATGGATACGTTTGTTTATTTGTTGCTAACCAGTTAACAAATTTTTTTTTTCGTTGCTATGGACATATTAATATTGTTAGTTGCTAAGGTGACAGTCAAACATGAAGTTGGCTGTCATTTGACACTTCGTTGCTAGGGACATGATAATTTTGTTAGTTGTCATGGATACGTTTGTTTATTTGTTGCTAACCAGTTAACAAATTTTTTTTTTCGTTGCTATGGACATATTAATATTGTTAGTTGCTAAGGTGACTGTCAAACATGAAGTTGGCTGTCATTTGACACTTCGTTGCTAGGGACATGATAATTTTGTTAGTTGTCATGGATACGTTTGTTTATTTGTTGCTAACCAGTTAACAAATTTTTTTCTTCGTTGCTATGGACATATTAATATTATTAGTTGCTATGGTGACAATCAAACATGAAGTTGGCTGTCATCCAGCGACCAATCACAGCACGAATAAAATGAAGAGAATCGAACTCGCAATTCGATATTCGATTGCCCATGAACTTTTTATTAAGGGATAGTTAATGGAAATAATTTAAATTAAATGGTTAATGGAAAATATTTTCATTAAAAAATTCGCAGCCCTGCTCCGCGCCACAGACCCTTTCCCCGCAGCAGACCCTTCCCCGCTCCCCGCACCCCCCTGAGATCCCTGGTCCAGAAATGACATAACCTTACTACTGTCGCTATCTGCCAATATTTTCTCGTTTTCTCTCTCCGATCCTTCGATAACCCACAATGTAGTCTGGCAGCGATTTTTTTGTTGATCAATTAAAAAATTCATCTGTTTTGGCGTCAGAGCGTTGTAAGCATTCTTTATTGAAATGTCGAATAATGTATTCAATGTTTTTTCAAAGAGCTTTTTCTTAAGCAATTGCGTAGGATTTTCTCGTACAGCATTTTTTTTTAACGCCGTCCACTCCAGGCGCAATTTTGACAATTTCCGAATATTGTCCGGAGGTTGGAAGATCGGTATTCCACTTTCACTCCAAATATTGTTTATGCTCTCTATAACTTTTTGAGCACTCTTCTGAATATAAAATTTGAGCGAGTTACGGTGGTAAAAATAAAGACTCAACACTTCTTTGTTAGTGGGCCAATTATGTTCAATAAATTCCTTAATTTTCATCCCAACCAAATAAATTGGAGCGTTCCCAGTATCACGATCACACGCGGTCATTTTCAAGAGTATTTTTTCTCGCTTATCGTTTTTCACTATACTACAATGACTACTGCGGTAAAGGTTTGCGCGGACGGTAATCCGAACAACAGCTCTGCGGTCTGTCTTTCAAGAGTTCATGTGTCCTTGTTTACTCCAAAACAATACTCGCGTACTCGTTACAATTATTGGATGGTCAGCGATGTAAACAGTGGCTATCTTTTCTAAAGTAAACAAAAATATAAAAATTCATGCGATAAGCCGTTATGCGTTTGACTGAAGTCTCTGTGGTGGTAATTGAAGGGAAGCGAATCAAGAGCCGCGGTGGCGGCTTAGCGCCGAGTATTTAATGATAAATGCGAAAAGATAATGTTGAAAGTGACCGCGTATGCTCGTGATATCGAGAGTGCTCAAATTTATTTCGTTTGGACTGAAATTAAGAATTTATAGAACGTCTATTGTTTACTGGCAGAGGAGCATTGAGTCTATATAGATAATATTCGGAACGGACATGGAATACCAATGATCCTATCTCGGGACTGTATGCAGAAATTATAAAAATTACGCTAGGAGTAAACGGTATTGAGAAAAATGATTTACGGAAAAATCCGACGCAAACGCTGAATGAAAAGCATTTTGGAGAAATATTCAATGCATTATTCGACATTTCGAAAAAAAAAGCATACCACGTTTTGATACCAAGATAGGTAGATTTGTTGATAGAAAAATAAAGGAATTGTTGCAAGAGTATATCCCGAGTTATTGAATGATCGCAGGTAAAAGCAAAGAAAATATCAGCAGACTGTGACAGCAAAATTAGTACGAGAAATTAGACGAATTACGTGGCACCTGATTGAATTTTATTGAAATAATATTTTACGATGTAATTTTTAAGTACACAAAAAATAATTCAAATTTGATCAGAATGGAAGTCGTCAGATATGAACTTGTCATTTAATAAATATAATTTTTTATAAACTCGCAATACTTACGGATTTTGCAATTTCCACAAGAATTTTTGACATGTTTGCAAGGACTAAACTATATTGACATGTATCAACAAAATTGAGTCAAAGTCTTTTGTTTTCCTTAACAAATGGAAACTGTGTCCAATTTTCTGATTGTCTCGTCTTGCGCGAAAAAATATCAGACTTCGATGATGAAGAAGCCGTTCAATCTTCAGGTTCCAACGATTTGAAAAGAACGATTTAGATGCCTCTGCACGTTTCCGAATGAAAAAATTAAAAAAAAATATATGTGCAGTAATTTCTGAAATAATTGGAGTAAATGTCAATGACATCAATTTGAGCATTAGTACTATTCGGATAAAACGAATGCAATGTAGAAAAATTGTAGCGTAGCAGCTTATAAATAATCTTGAAATCACACAATGTGTGATGCCCCACTGAGATGATAAGCTGTTACAAAAGATTAATGATTCGAATTCCGGAAGTGTTGAGAGGTTATCCATAGTTCTGTTCGGCTTGAACCTTATTAATAAACTTTAGTTTATTAAAAGTGGTTGTGTGATCAAGTCTCTGATTTGATTTATCCATTCTGTACATCGGAACGAGCGAGCGAAGTTTTGAAACTCGATGTGTCGGACTTACGAGCCATTTAGATAAAGTTGTACAATGTTAAATTTTATAGTTCAGTGAATATACAATCCGATAATACCGGTGAAAGTATTTTCGTTCGTTAAAAATAATTTTTACTTTAATAACGCATGCTTTTATAGGATTTGCAATAAAAAACATAACCTGAACCGCTAGTCTGAGTGTTAATAAATAATGAAATGCGTAATGACATTGATAAATTAAGAAAAAAAGTTATGTCGGAATTCAGCGGAAAGAAAAAGGGTTGAGTATTGAATTTATACTATAAAGTTATACGTCTGCCAATAACATATATAAGTATTTTGATACCCAGCGACAAAAATAGGTCCGATAACCTATATCTCCGAAATTTTTTTCCAATCTTAAATTTTATTCCTCTATGAGGAAATAGTATGCAAATATTATGTTGATGAATTCAAATAAACCATCGAAATTTTAAATCAAATAAAATGTGTACAAACTAAATTTGTTGTGAAATGGTTATTTTAAAAAATTGTCCCATTGTTTCCATTTATTTCAGGTTTGCCCTACGGTCACTTTTTTTTGGCTCATTGGTATGCAATGGTTCCATACCAAATATGTGTATTTCTAGTTCTTCACTTTGACTGTGGCAACATGAATTAAAAAATTTGTTACAGTCTGGCTGCTCATTTCTGCATGGGATCAAAATTTCTGTCTCCGTGACGCAATGGATACATTCAAACGTTGAAAAATTTTGTTGGGCCTAATGAATGCTAACTTTTTCATCAATTTTCCGCTTTGGTTGTAGCGTTATAAATGCGAAAAGTTGTTTCAAGAAGACTTTGGGTATACTTTTTCTGATGGCATCAAAATTTGTATCACTTAAATGCAACGAATACCTATAGACTTTGAAAATTTAGTAAAGTTAAATGTGTGCCAAGTATTTCAACTTTTTGTCTTTGATTGTAGTATTATGGATTGAAAAGTTTATTACACAAAGTCTTTTGTCCCTCGATTTCGGAAGGAATAAAAAAAAAATAGATTTTGTGATAATAAATTCCACAAGTTGTTTCAGAAAGTCTTCGGGTGCTTTCTTTTCGATAGTACCAGAATTTATGTCATTAAAATGCAACGGATACCTACAAACTTCGAAAACTTTATAAAGCGATATGTGTGCTAAGTATTCCCACTTTTTGTCTCTGACTGTGGTAATATGAATTGAAAAATTTGTGACAAAAAGTCTCCATTCGCTTGTTGCTGGATGGGATCAAAATTGCCATCTTCGGAACACTATGGATACATCCAAAATTTATAAATTTTGATGGATTGATAAATTTTATCCACTAAATTCCTTCACTTTGTCGCTTTAGGTGTGGCATAATAAATTTTGAAAAGTGGTTTCAGAAAGTCTTCCGATGTTCTTTTTCTGATTTTATTAAAATTTGTATCATTTGATTGCAACAGATACCTACAAGCTTTAAAAATTCTGTGAAGCGATGCGTGTGGCAAGCATCCTCACTTTTTGCTTCGAATGTGTCATTATGAATTGAAAAATTCGTTATAAAAAATCTGCATTCGTTTATTTCTGGATGGGATCAAAATTGCTGTCTTCGGAACACTATGGATATATCGAAAATTTTTAAATTTTGTTAAGCCCGCGGTCCTCTAGATTGTTTCACTTTGTCACTTTGATTATGGCACAATACATTTTGAAAAGCGGTCGCGGAAAGTCTTCCGATCTTTTTTTTCTGATTTTATCAAAATTTGTATCATCAGATTACAATAGATGCCTACAAGCTTTGAAAATTCTGTGAAGCGATATGTGTGAAGAACACCTTGGCTCTGAATGTGGCATTATGAATTGAAAAATTTGTTACAAAAAGTCTTTGGTTGCTCATTTCTGGATGAAATGAAAATTCAGAACGCAATGGATACATCCAAAAATTTTGAATATTGTTGAGCGCAATGTGCGGTATGTTTTTTTACTTTTCTGCTTGAGTTGTGGCACAATAAATTTGAAAAGGTGTTTCATAAAGTCTTCAGGTGCTCTTTTTTCTGAAGTATCAAAATTTTTATCATTTGGAATGCATCGGATACTAAAAAACTTTAGAAGCATTGAGAAGCGACAGATGTGTTGTGTATTTCCAAGTTTGGCTGCGATTGTGGCATTATAAATTGAAAAATCATGATTCAGAAAGATTTTCTCTACAGTCACTCTGGCTTTAATTTTATGAAAATTGACACGAAGATAATGCAACTGATGCAAGCAAACTCATTGGCATGATCCTGATCTAAGTTTGTTTGCTTTGTTGAATAATTTGTTTTAAAATACCCATAACATACTATCTGAACCTGTCACCATATTCAATGAGAATATTAAAATAGCTGTAAGTTTTCATTATAAATGGTATTTACAAATATCATGTTTTCACCTCGTTGTCAATAAAAATAAGACTACAGGAACGCATAAACTTTTTTCACAGTGGATTCGATATGTTTTCTATTTCTATACAATTACTTAAAATTGTATTTTTGATGTTTCATTTATTAAAAGTACAACACAACAAATAATAAAAAATACAACATAATGTACAGAAGCTGCTGCTATTCAAATATGTTTATTCGATGAAAACGAATTTATAGCTATAACATCTGCAGAAAAATTCTGTCTGCCTTGAAATCGCGCTCAAAAAGTTTGTGAATTCAATTAGTTTTTGGAAAACTAATTTGTTTTCAATAATTCATTTCTCAGGCGCCCAGGTTCTGATATATTTGAGTCTGAATCCAGGAGGGCGAAGCTATGTGCCAACAAAATTTGATTGGCTTGCTAATAGAGAAAAAATTTCCAGATTGGGAATTTCCCCGCCTTCCTGCCAAGTTATAATCGAAAAATACCCTATTAACGAATAACTAATATCTCGACAATACCTTAAGCCTGTAGTTAACTCTTTCGAAAACATTATAACTTTGTTCGTTATCACAGGAATGAAACGTTCTTATATTCAAATAACCCCAACAACAATAAATTTATGGTGGGAAATCTGTCTCATTCCCTTATGTCGAATTAGAAGAGTGAATAGTATTGATTCCTGTCACTGATATAAGTCGATGATGTAACGATACGAACACGTTGTAATTTTATTTGTTACGTACATACTCTATTGGAGTCTATATGAAGTCGAATATTTGAATATACCATAGAAAGAAGAAGTGATATCAAATAGCAAAAATCCCCTCCCGGGGGAAAAAACCCGGACAAGTACATTGGTGGTCCCTCGTTTTCCTATGATATCACGAAAAATCGTACAAAAGATCCAAAACTCCACTGAAAGCAATTTTAAAAAGTGTTTACCTATTTTTTCATTCCGAAATCACAATAAATTTTACTTTGAATTTGTTTCCACAAAAAAAACAGTAGTTGAATCATTAAAAAATTAGCGTAATGAAGATGAGAAAAATACTACTTATAATTGGTATGTAAGAAGTATTAATAGTCTAGAAAAAAGGTTACTCTCTAAGTTACGTGCAGCAGTAAAATTTATGATATAAATACTCGGACAAGTATTCCTTTGGTGATACAGAAGATATTAACATCGACGTACTAAGAATACTTAACAAAATTGTTAAATTATAAATATTTTAAATTGTAAATGTTTTAAAATTATGTTTAAATACATGTTAAGAGTACTTGTCCGGCCCATAACTTTTATTGAAATTGCTAATTCAAGTAAAAATCAGGAGTCTCTCTCAAAATTGAAGGGTCATAATTACGCACATTTTCATTGTCGGTTTCCTCTTGTTCAATTTTAATTTTTTCATGATTAATTCCCGCATAACGTTTTTAATTCTCCATTTCAAAACACAAAGGGCTATCTTGATGGTTAGAGGCTAAGAATGTTAAAATGAAACAAACGAGTCTAGATTATTTTGTATGGAATTTGCGTGATGTTAAAACCTTGGATTCAAATATGACGGTGCATTCATAGCCTGTATTGATCGTTTGACCATTTACCAGTGGTTACTTAAATCTTCTATCAATAAATAGTAGATTTTCGAAATATGATCACTTTCATTGCTGGCAGTATAAGTTTGCAATAATATGGCACGCTTCATTGCTGGCAATGTTATACTGTATCGCATCTTGAGAAATTTCATAACTGCCTGAGTCTTATGTTAGTGTAATTTTATGACGACTTCGAACAGGATTTCATTCTGAATGAATTGACGTCAAATGTTGTGCATGATACAAGGGTATCCTGAAATTTGGAGAAGAATTGATTTTCTTGTAAGTTGCTGCCGCTGAAATAGAACACATGATTCCACCTCTAATTTGATTTTTACTTGAATTAGCAATTTTAATAAAAAGTTATGGGCCGGATAAGTACTCTTAACATGTATTTAAACATAATTTTAAAACATTTACAATTTATAATCTTTATAATTTAACATTTTGTTAAGTGTTCTTAGTACGTCGATGTTGATATCTTCTGTATCACCAAAGGAATACTTGTCCGAGTATTTATATCATAAATTTTATTGCTGCACGTAACTTAGACAGTAACCTTTTTTTCTAGACTATTAATACTTCTTACATACCAATTATAAGTAGTATTTTTCTCATCTTCATTACGCTAATTTTTTAATGATTCAACTACTGTTTTTTTTTGTGGAAACAAATTCAAGGTAAAATTTATTGTGATTTCGGAATGAAAAAATAGGTAAACACTTTTTAAAATTGCTTTCAGTGGAGTTTTGGATCTTTTGTACGATTTTTCGTGATATCATAAGAAAACGAGGGACCACCAATGTACTTGTCCGGGTTTTTTCCCCGGGAGGGGATTTTTGCTATTTGATAACTCTATCTTTGTAGTGTTATATAGCTACGCTTATTGTTATTGTTGTTATACTTAGTATTTGTATTATTTTTTTTTCACTATGCATATTCCGTATCGTACAGCAGGGAAAATATGTGAGAACAACGGATACAGCGTCTTGAGTTTAGTTGGGCTCGTGGTTATCAAACTGATGCAGCCTTCACCCTGACGTTCAATCTGCACGTAAAGGTGAATCCCACCCCTCCTCTCGTCCAAACGTGAACGATCTTTCATCTTCTTATTCGAGAGATATCAATCCTGCTTGCTTGGCACTTACGAAACTCGCCACCAACTGTACCGGTAAGTATTTGAAGAAGGACTATGGTGTAAGGGTGCAGAAAGGAAATGAGATTAAGCGAGAGCGCCTGCATTTCGTGCTGAACGATGGAAGATGTCGTGTAGACTCGCGCTCAGTTGTGCAGCAGCCAACACTCTGAGATAAACACGCGGAGCGAAGCAGCGATGGAAGCAAATAAAAGGATGAAAGTAGAAAGAAGAAAAAGGACATAGAGCTTGTATATGTAGGGTCCATTTTTTCCTCCAAAGTGCCGAAGCAGCGTTTGCATTTTTGAAATTATACCTCAGACTCACTAACATGCATATAGTTGGTCGTTTCGGAACGAGGGGCCAGTCGTGCATGAAAGGGTATGGAAAAAAAGTAAGGCTGAAAAAAAGAATGAATGCTGACAACGAATGCTTGGTCCACATAGATTAATCAAAAACACCTCCAGAATGCACCCCAGTAACGCAGGCTAAAATACTAGCGCCTCGTTCGCCCTTCTTTCGCCTACGAGGCTTAGCCAGAATACGACCAAGGCTTCTCGACAATGCAAAGACTTCTTTGTGCTTCGTTCCTGCTTTGTTTAATGGTTGATGAGATGGAAGCTTCTGTCCATTTCTTCGAGACTCCACCAAACCGTACCTCAGCCGATCTCCGTGATGGTAATTTTTCTCGGACTTGCTCATCGCGAAAGGATGGAGAGTGGGAGAGAAAAGTGGCTGTAAACGTCTCATTAGTACCAACTCAAAATACCTTGACATCTTTTTCTTTTAGAATAATGTATATTTTATTCATTCAGACTCAATTGTGAGAACAACAAATAACACTCATTTTTATAAACGAACTTGTGAAAATAAGGTTTGGCTAGTGAATTATACGTTAGACGCTTTTGAAAAAAAAATTGTTCAACTTATTTATTCCAATATCTTTCCAAAAGATGAGATTTTTCTGACTCTGGCTTTTTATTTATGTTGTATGGTTATTATTATTTATATCGGATGTGAGAACAGATGTTTCATTTAAAATAATTACGCATATGCATTGAAATATTTTTTTAGACGAACCATTAGTTAACCGTAGTTGCATCGGACCCAACACTATCAGTGACTCTGCTAAACCAAGGGGATGAAACTCCTGGGAAGTGAATATCTATGCGGAGATGATTAAAAGTGAAAAATTACCGTTGCAGCAATAGAAACGGGAGACAACCTTAAATGTTCAGAATTTTTACAGTGTAAAGTGTAACTTTTCATGGAAGCAAAATAAAGAATGGCAAAATACAGCATGAATGCTGTGAAAAAACCTGAGACATGTATATTACCGCCCCCCAAATAGTCGTTCTAGTAAAACCCCTACCGCCAAAAAACCAATGCCCAAAAAAATTTACTAAAACCCATGCTAAGCTTCTCATATAAAGATCACTCCGCACAAAAATCCTCTCTAAAAACCAACTCATTATAATAAGTTATGAAAAACCGCCCTCAGAAAAAAATTATCAAATCCTCAAAAAAACCAAATCCCCACAAAAATTTACTAAAACTAATACAAAGTCGTCGGAATAAAAATCCCCTTCTACAAAACCTGTATCCAAAAACCATCTCATCATACAACATTTTATGGAAAAACGCTTTCATTATCTTATCAAAAAAGTCAAATTGTACAGAGATGATATAATTTAAACCTCGTAGATGTTGGGAGTTCAAAAAAAGTTGATAAATAAATAGAGATCTACTAAAGCATATATGGCCAAGTACGTGCGATTATATGATGTTTTATAAAATTTCCGAAATATTATGTTGAAATACCATTTCTCTAATACATGCTTTATCATAACGAATTATCCTATAATTTTTGGAACTATAAGAACTCGCAAATGTAATTAGTAGCTGCTGCAGTAATCAGACGTCGAGTTATAAAATAAAATTGCAATAGCCTGCGCCAGTTCGAGCAGTGCTGCACTCTTATTTATAGAATAATTTTGATATACCTACTGTTTTCTAATTTACGTTTCATAACATCAAGTTATTGCTTTATAATACAGCATTACAAGAGTTCTAAAAATGTAGTTAAGAGTCATCGCAGCGGCTCGATAACAAGTATTGAAAAACATGAAGAATCGCATTAACCTGCGTAAGTTTAAAGGCTGCCACACTCTCATTTGTAGTATTTGTAGTATAGTTTGATTGGTAACAAATTGATAACAGTTTACCATCGTACGTTGAGCGAATACGCACAGAGTACTTGTCCGGCCCGAAAATTTTTCGACTAGTTAAGCTAAAAATATGTTTTTCTGTTAACGGAAAATTTTTCAATCACTCTGATCATTTGAAAATCTCCTGGTGCAGATTTGAATTTGAATCTCTTAGTGCAGATTTGAATACCGTACCCGCCTTGGAACGCAATCAATTGATGACCGCTGTTACATGACAGGCTTATTCCGATTTTGTGCGTGTAAATGATACCGGATTATTTATTCCGGGTTTACAATACCGTTTATAAACGCACTTTAACACTGGTTTTCACTCCATTGAATGTTACAAAACTGGAATGAGCGTGCCGTGTTACAGCGGTCGATAACTTTTAGAAACTTGGCGAAACTTTGAAACTCAAAGAGAAGCAATGTGGCAGTTTGAGTTTATATATTTTCCTACCCTCGTAAAACAAGTTTAATGATTATGAAAAGAAATTATTTTCTTTTCCAATGCGTTAGTAATACACCTATAATTAGCCAATAAACGCACGTACAAAAAAATACATGTAAAAAACTGATGAAAGCAATCAGGTGTATATCTCATTAGATTGGTTATTTGTATATATATAATTGCATAATGATAATAAAGCGCTAAAATGTAAACAAATGAAATCGCCGTTAGTGATGAATGACTGATGTTGATGATCATTTTCGAAATATCTTTTCTACTTTGATAAAGTTTTAATGATGATGAAAAGGAACTGCTAATATTAGGTAGGAAGGATCTCTGATTATTTTCTGACAAAGAGCCGTGAATCAAATAAATGAAGAGAACGGGAGTAGTAGTATAAGGATGACGAGGTGGAATCTGAAAGCAGTAGAGAAAGTAAAAAAGCAAAAAGAAAAGGGTAGCCTCGAGGCACCTGCCTTTTTTAAATCGCAGTACTGTGCATATACATGTTTACATATATGTATATGCATGGAATGTAAGCTTTCATTTGATATTGCATTCTCGGTTCGCTTACGTGAGCCTGTGTACGAGCAAATGAGTCTCAAAAGTATATAGATCCCCTATATATTAAAAGAAAAATTACATGCGTAAAGTGTCCCCATATGCAACGGGAGCAGACCAAGGAACTCAGTCTCACAATGCTGGACTTTACATCGCAAGCCCAGACTACCTCGAGTACTTGCATCGACTAGCACCCTCTTCGTGGAATGAAAAAAAAATTACCCCTCAGCTTCGTCACTGCGCAAGTCCTGAGGCACAAAATGCACTTGAGCTTTGTCAACGACTGCAAAGAAGCGTTACTTTTTTTTGTTAAACGTCGTAAGCGTTCTACAATCACGGTAATCCCTGCGTCGACTCCTAATCTTTCACTCTGCAAATTCTTACCCTTTTTACCCTACCTCCTTATCTCGATTAAGTCGTGCGATAAAGACTTTTGGCTCCGTCTTTTAAGTTCATTCAGTCTGTGGTTTTGAAATTTGTTTCACCAAAATACATCGAGAGTTATTTGAGGCACCACTGTGAAAAATCATGGGATAACGGTTTTCAAAAGCGGAATTTGCACATTTTCGAGATGAAAAAAAAAGTAAAAAACAAAAAAATCTACAAATGCCTTTTTCATAATGATCTTAATTTACCTGAATGATCTTTTAATGTTGGATCGATTGAAAAAGGTTACACGCGTTTGATACGAGGAGCTCGCGGCGGTAGTATAGCTTTAATAATGGCTTTTGGCTAACAAAAGTTGCTTGACAGACGAGATTGACAGAAAGCCAACGATACCAGCGCATGGTGGAAACAATCGGGACTATCGAGAACGCTGGGACTAGTATATGAGGTAAATTTCTACAGTATGAAGATGATGGAATAGCTGGGATAGAGAAGGGGGTTGCATTTTGAGTTGCAGCTTAGTGATATTATAGTTTCAGTTGTCTACATTCAAGTATGAGGCTTGTTTAACTGCAATTACTCCTACACGGAGAGAATTAAACTTGAAAAAATATCGTGCAGTAACAGTAGTGAGATAACAACCTGCAATTTCTAAGATTATTATTGAACAAAACACAAATTTTCATAAAAATTAAATAAAATTTCTTGTTTAAAATAGGAAATTTTACCGGAGTGTCTAGTAAATTTTCATGTCCAGTAAAATATGCAGAACATAAATTTAAGTGGATCAACAGATCGGCAGAATTAATTCCGCGATTTAGTATATTCAACGAAGGTATTGAAATTTTATAATAGACTTATTAATGAGCCGAGCGTTACGTGGGTATATGGTACAGGCACAGTTACTTTCTCGAGTTCGCGCAGTCACTGGATAAAAAAGATGGCGCTTGTCTTGCGTAGTTATAACTGTTCTTGACATTACCCTAGACCATAGATAACCACCACGTACGAAGATAGGACGCGTTACATGTAACATCGTGTTGTCGCTTGTCGACATCAAATTCGATCGTGCACGTAATCGCACTCCAGGTAACGATACTTTACTGTAACGATACCGCCTATTCACGTGCGCGACGGGAACAGCTGATTGTCCATCGCCGTACTGAGCGAGCGCCTAGTGGACAAAACTAACACTAGCGTGCGAAGCAAGTTGCTAATGCAAGCTCCTAGCGGAAAAAATGTGAAACAACAAGTGCGTACGTGACTTTTTGCACGTCACATTCTTTAATAGTAAAATAATAATTTTTATTATAAATTTGATAATAGAAAAATTAGAGAAAAATCATAAAATTCAAGTAAAGTACGCAAGTGACAAAATTATTAGTAAAATTAAAGTAAAAGCGAAAAGAAAAGAAAGAGTGTTTCTGCGCATGCGCGTCGCGATTATCCTAGGGAATCTACGAATCAGACAAGCAGTTTCAATTATTGTTTAATTGTTATTAACTCTCGAAAAATACTTTTGTTATCAGTACCAATGGAAATAATCGATTGCTAAAATTCAGAAAGGAATAAGAAAAACTAAAATTTGATAAAATAATATAAAATTGAGAAAATAATAATTCTTGCGCATGCACATTGCGAACACGCTATGCATTCGGCCAATAAGATTACAGAGGCCAATACGAGGCTCCAATGAGAAAATTTACAGTAAGAAATTTTCTTCAAGATTATTTTAAGGACCAATCAGCGTAAGCTAACGTGAGAACAAAGGATTTTCTCGGGTTTAAAAGACCGTGCGCAGAGACATCGGGAGCTCATTCCCAGCTCACTACTAGCACATCTCTGGTTTATTCTGTGCCCAATCATTCTGTTTTCTCCGATTTATCCTGTTCAGGTGACGGAGTTGTTCAGTTTCGTTCGATTTTTGCAGCCGGTTTAGAATAAATTACTGATTAGTGACGGGATAGTTCGATTTCGTTTTATCCCTGCAGCCAATTACCTATCCTTTAAAGGGTACTGGTGACGGAGTTGTTCGGGTTCGTTCAATGCCTGCAGGTGGTATTCCTAACCTCCGATCTAATTCATAATTAATTTACCTAAAATTTATTGCTGGTTGGAATTGGAGATTACTGGTACTAATTATTGTTATTAAATTAAATAATTGAATTTTGAATTTATTATTTTGAGAAATAACCAGAATAAGTTACCAGGGCATTCCGTCTGGATAATTTAAATATTACAAAACCGAGCAAAATTATTGAATCAATTATAGTCAATAAATTTCAAAATCGATTTCTTTTATTAAATGGTTATTTAATAGGGCCTACTGACAATAAGAAATACTCAAAAAGAAATCGATTCAAATTTATTGTGTTCTTGTCTCATTGGGGTTTCATAAGAGAAAAATCTTTGAACTTTTGAATTAATTGAATAATAAAGCGTCATGAATCATAGAATTCAATAATTTATTTTTTGTTGTCCAAAATAGTCCAATTATTGTTAGATTATATCGAGTCATGAACAAAAATATTATTATTATTGTATCGAATCTTCACAAAATCTAATTGATTATTTTGGACAGATTAATCAAGTAAATTTATCATATTTTTTTTATTATTTTGAGCGATAAATAGATTATTTCCTCATACTATTGTAAAGAACGACACCAGATCGCTGATAATTCATGAAATTATAATTAGAAAATGAATATCATTGTTTCCATAAAAAGAAAAGAATCCATGTGAATAAATAATAGACAAAAATACACGAAATCATTAAAAATTATCTTTAATTGAAAAAAATTGTTGTACTAGAAAAATTATCTTTGTATTTTTATGAATAAATTATATTGTTATTTTGATAAAATCGAATCTCTGTCTTTTCTCGTTGTCTTTCATACCTGCTTCTTATTATTAAGAAACTCGAATTCACGCGTAACGACGTGTGCATGAAAACGTACCGTTACATTACATTTGGAATATTGCACGAATCATTCCGTACACTGCTCTTTTAATACAAGACCAAGAAGAACTTGTGAAGAAAACGGTTTAAATTTATACCGATAGTCATCTTGCTATCTTCTTCCTGCTCGTTAACTTTCATGACATCAAACTCAACTTTAATCGGATATTTAAACGATCGTGGAGTAGTAGCCCCGTATCCGTGATGATATTTTTTTTTTGAGAAAAAAAATTACATAAGTATTTCACCAATTTTTTTTATCTATTGCTCATGAAAAATAATTCGTAATCAATAAATATTATAAAAGAAAAACTCGTGTAGTACTTCGGCCAAAATTATTTTTTCCAATTAAACTTTAGCTCTCGAAATTTTGTACGTATATTTTTTGTTTCAAAATCTCGTTTCGTTATGATTACTTATATTTATAAACTTTCGGTGCATTCTGATGCTATTGGAGTATTTATTCGGCATCATTTTTTATGGAATATTTTTCGATCCATTGATCTGTTGGCACGGATGTTTCGGTGCAATATTTTTTGAAATTTTTTTTTACAAAATTTAAACAAAAATCAAGATTTTACTGGTTCGTTGTTCTTTTATGCGTCGTATCTTCTCAGAACTACTGTACGTTTTAAGTAATCTAATAATTTTATAAGTATTGACGGTTAATTACGAAGATTGAATTCATTTGAACACTTCTTAGATCAATATTTCACATTGCATTTTTAGTCCGAATATACACTAGCTCGAAATTCGATCATATATCCATTTTTAGCCGAAATCATTAAAAAATCGCTTGAGCGACCTCTAAAATTTTTATTCAGGATTCAACTCTTGAGAGAATCACTTTTTGATAAAATGTTACCATATTTTGCTGCAATGCCGAAAAAAGTGTAAATTCTTTTGCATCACTCAGATACATACATAAAATAGACATGTTTAATTGATAAGCTATGAATTTCATACCCGAGTACGAACACAATATTTACATGTTTAATTAACAAGCTATGAATTCCATACAAAAAGTCGACAAATCCTAGCCAAAAATAGCACAAATGCTATGAAAAAAGCTGAGGCAAGTACATTTATGCCCCCCAAATAGTCGTTCCAGTTAATCTCCTCCACCACCCAGCGCCAAAATACCGATCCCCACAAAAATTTACAAAAACCCGTCTAAGTCGTTCATGCAAAGATCTCCGCACTAAAATCCTTTCTAAAAACCAACTCATTATACAAAGTTTTATGGGTAACCGCTCTCATTATCTTATCAAATTAAGTCAAATTGTACATAGGTGATAATTTTATTGTCGTAAATGTTGTGAGTTCACAAAAAGTTGATAACTAAATGAAGATCTACTAAAGTATATGTGGCCAAGTACGTGGGATTTTATTATGTTTATAAAATCTCCAATTATGTTTATATGCCATTTCTCTAATTAATGCTTTATTACACCGAATTATTATCCTATGACTTGGAACTACAAGGGCTTTAAAAAAAAAACAGAATTGCATTAGCCTGCGTGAGCTTGAACGCTGCTACACTCTCATTTGTAATATTTATAGTGCAGTTTTATTGGTAACAAATTGACAAAAGTTTACTATTGTACGTAGAGCGGATACACGGAGAGAAAAATCTGATAAAAATTACCGTGCTGTTACTATAATCGTCATGTAACAGACACGTAATGCAGTATTTATCGATGCATGTTACAAAAACTATGGGTTCTCATAAAAAAAAATACTATTTTGCTTAAGAGAAAATGTATTTCTCAGCACAAAATTTAAAATGAGACGACGAATTTTTCTGATACAGCACGGTAAAAATGTGGACCTTGTAATTTTTCATCTGTTGTTACAGAAAATTTATTACACATTTCAGAAAAAATGTCTCGCGAAATCATAGAATTTTAAATATAATGACGAATTTTTCATAAGCAGCACAGTAAAAATTCAAGCTTCCAAATTTTTCATTTGCGACCACAGAAAAATTGATAGTCTCATTGGAAATAAATCCAAGACGATGGAGAAATTTTTACCGTGCTCTCTTAGAAAGGGAGATGAGGAGCGACCCAGAGCGACCACAAGCATGAAGGTCACATGAAGGTCAAAACCGTATTTCCAGAGCTAGGTAAATCGCAGAGTTTGAAATTGTTTTCATTCCTCTCTTCACAAGAGAGAAAAAGTGTGCGTGCATATAACGAATACTCACACTAGTGGACGACGCCTCTTTGTCTACACGAAATAAAAAAGGCCAGTCGAATTTCAGTGGCCGTGTGAGACAAGTGCAACGCATCTAATGAAAGTGATTCCGTTAGTATGATTTAATTAAATAATTTATCGTATTGAAAGAACACGCATAGTGAAGAATATCGTATGATTGTTGTATCGTGTGATCCTTTTTAGCATTTTATGACATCAGTCAAGGAAGATCAAGTTAATTCAAGTTGAAAACATGACGCAATCGAACGAGGTTACGATCTCAGTTAATTTTTTATCTATATAAAAGGGATTGCTCAGTTTTATTATTTTTTGCGTTTTTCTTATCGTTGTCGGTATTTTGTGATATCACTACAAATAGTTGTGACGACTGTTCTTTCGTTTCTATACAGAATATACAAAGACATTAGCACGACAAATTTTACCGTGCTAGCATGACAAATTTTACCGTGCTAGCACGGTAAAAATTCGAGCTGGTATTAGAAAAATTGTTAGTGCGTTGATGAATTTTACTGTGCTAGCATTACAAATTTTACCATGCTAGCACGGTAAAAATTCACTCTACGCATGATTTTTTATCTTTGGTCAACGCAAACAATATTTATACTGTATGTCAAAGAATAATTTTGAAACCTTCTTATAATTTTTCTAATGCTTGCAGTTCTCATGAGGTTTATCAGAGAGCATGGTAATTTTTTCCAGAAATCCCTATAAACATTCCAAGATTTTTCTCTCCGTGTATGCACAGAGTACTTGTCCGGCCCGAAAATTTTTCATAAAATTTGTCACATAAGTCAACATTAATCTACCATACATTTTAGCCTTAACTAGTAAAGTAAGCACAGCTAATTTGGAATCACAATATGCGGATTGTTTTGTATTCCAAATTATCCTCCTTTCCTTTAACCAATTGTTATCGATGAATTGATGCTCGGGTGGAGCATATCTCAAGTTCTTACATGGCACGTTTATTCCGGTTTTGTAACGTCCGGGGGAAAACTGGAGTTACAGAGCATCTAAACGGTTTTGTACACCCGAAATAAATAATCCGGTGCCATTTACACGCACTTTTACACCGGTTTTTACTACAACAGGTTTTACAAAACGGAATAAGCCTGCCATGTAAGAGCGGTTATCAATTGATTACATTCCAAGGCAGGTAAGATTCAAATCTGCGTCAGAAGATCCAAATGTTCGGAGTGGTTGAAAAATTTGCCATGAACAAAAAAGCATATTTTTAGCTGACTAGTTGAAACATTTTCTGGCCGGACAAGTACTTTGTGCGTATTCGCTCTACGTACGATAGTAAACTTTTATCAATTTGTTACCAATATAACTATACTACAAATATTACAAATGAGAGTGTGGCAGCGCTCAAGTTCACGCAGGCTAATGCAATTCTGTATTTTTTTTTAAAGCCCTTGTAGTTTCAAGTCATAGGATAATAATTTGTTGTAATAAAGCATTAATTAGAGAAATGGCATATGATCATAATTGGAGATTTTATAAACATAATAAAATCCCACGTACTTGGCCGCATACACTTTAGTAGATCTCTATTTATTTATCAACTTTTTGTGAACTCACAACATTTACGAGAATGAAATTATCACCTGTGTACAATTTGACTTAATTTGATAAGATAATGAGAGTGGTTACCCATAAAACTTTGTACGATGAGTTGGTTTTTAGGAAGGATTTCTGTGCGGAGAGATTTTTGCATAAACGACTTAGACGGGTTTTTGTAAATTTTTGTGGGAATTGGTATTTTGGCGCTGGCTGGTGGGGAGGATTAACTGGAATGAGCATTTGGGGGGGAGGGGGGTGTAAATGTACTTGTCTCAGCTTTTTTCACATAGTCCAGTCACCTTAGGCCATATTTTACAAAGTTCTATTCAAGAGACCCAGCTTCTGGCCAATTTTTTTATAGGTTGTTTGGACCTGTAGGAATATAACCCTGAGTTTTGGTAAAAATCTGAGTTGCATTTTAGCAATAAAAAATTATTGAAAATAAAAAAATCGATTTTTTTGAGTTATTTTTTTTGGAACGCGTCTATCGAAAAAAGTTTCGATTAAAAGTCGTTTATCATAACGTCCTCTATAAAAAAAGGTCCTATACAAAAATGAGCTAACATTGTTAATTAAGCGGTTAATCGCAAATGAAAAAAAACATTCTCAATTTCATTTTTGCAACCGCAATCGATTGTTTATCAACATATCGGTTTGAAGTTCATACATGATGTAGGGGAGCCGAACCTCAAGAGAATCGTACAAGATTTATCGATTTGCGAGATATAGTTTAGCAACAATCTGCGATCATCGAAAAAACTTTGGCATTCAATAGAATTTCCCGACGAAGGCCCACAGCGTAGAAAACAATCGAGGAGCTTTGTGTCATCGTGCACAAGCGATATGGAAAAAAAAAATTGTTTTCGTTGAAAATAAATACTGTTTTTTGACGATTTTCGATTTTTGCTTATAAACAAATAGCAATTCTGACCAAAGTTACAAAGATATCTGGAAAATTCTTGGACCATCTAATGCGTTTTTGAAAAACGAACAATTAAAAAAAAAAAGTGGCAATATCTTGATTGCAGCCCGAGATATGGATATTTTTACGTTTTTTTAATTTTCTATTGTTGTAATTAAGATTTTTGCAAAATTCAAATTCGTTAGCCTTCCCTACGCTTCCGGCTACGTTATTCAATAAAATACGGACCTTTAGGAGGAATTATGCCATCACAGTTATCAACGTATTCCAATAAACGACGCGCGGCTGAGCGCGCGGCGTCGGTCGCTCGGCCGGGCGGCGTGGTGGGAGTACCCCTCTCGCTCCGCAGCCTCGCGCGAGCGGCTTAGTTAACAAATTTGATAACTTACTTAAAAATGGTCGTAGAATTATTTATTTTATTCTAATTTTACGTGATTTTTTCTCGCGAACACGATAGTATCCTTAAAAATCATGATCACCCCATAACAGACCCATGACCATCGTTTCTACAAATTTTACATATAACCGTGCTTTAAAATCATTTTACAATGAATGGGAAAGGGTATCATAAATAAATCTTTTCTCCGACATTATTTCATTCATTACAATAAGTTTATTAATGTGAAAGAAGAAAATTTAGGAAAGAAAAATTCATTACAAAAACTCTCTTTTCACTCTTTTTTCGTTAGGTTCATACTCGTCGTCACTATCTATATTTGTTGGAGCCGTTACTATGGGATAGTCAATTCCAATTTCGTCATCGATTGCCTCTGAGAATTTGGAAAATTCTTCCTCTTCCTCATCATCGCTTAAAATTACTTCGGCTTCGACAGCGTTCGCACAACTCGAACCGTTACATTTTTTGCACAGAATCATGCATTTCATTCCTAATTTCCGACACGTACAGTAGGATGTGCAGCCACTCTTATCATCGCACGAGCATGATATAATTTCCAACAAATTGGGCGGAATAAGATCCTTCCTACACGTTATCGGCTCTAACATGTTTCTACTTTTTTCCACCCCCACGGCATCGGGTTCTTTGAACATTCACCTTGCCATTGACAAATTTGTAAAAAACGTGCAAAGCGAACGTTCATTACAAGCCTCAGCAGTTGGGGGAAGAGAACTTAAATTAAAGGTGCTCTTAAGGCTCGATTTTGTGAAACACAAGTATCGGAATTCGTCATAACCCATATTATCTCCATTACGCACACCATACATGGCCATTACTATATATTGTCCAGCTGCTTGGATAGAGATTTTTAAAGATGTCGGATCATTAAAAAGCTCAGCTTCTTTCTGGAGGCTCTTACGGTCACTCTTCAAAAGTTTTATTAATTTCGCTTTTCCCTGCTTGTACAGTGAAGACGTTGTATCGCAGCCCGTGAAAGCGTGAATAAATCCGATGAGATGTTGAATGCCAGGATATTGAAAGTTACTCGTGGAATACAATTTTTATTTTAAGTGCATTACTAACTTATTGTAATGAATGAAACAGTGTTGGAGAAAATATTTATTTATGATACCCTTTCCCATTCATAGTAAAATGATTTTAAAGCACGGTTATATGTAAAATTTGTAAAAACAATGGTCATGGGTCTGCTATGGGGTGAACATGATTTTTAAGGATATCATCGTGTTCGCGCAAAAAAATCACGTAAAATAAAAAAAAAAATTGTTCTACGACCATTTTTAAGTAAGTTATCAAATTTGTTAACTAAGCCGCTCGCGCAAGGCTGCGGAGCGAGAGGAGGTACTGCCAACACGCTGCCCGACCGAGCGGCCGACGCCGCGCGCCACGTCAGCCGCGCGCTGTCGATCGGAATACGTTGATAACTGTGATGGCATAATTCCTCCTAAAGGTCTGTATTTTATTGAATCCCGTAGCCGGAAGCGTAGGGAAGGCTAACGAATTTGAATTTTGCAAAAATCTTAATTACAACAATAGAAAATTGAAAAAACGTAAAAATATCCATATCTCGGGCTGTAATCAAGATATTGAAACTTTTTCTTTTTTAAATTGTTCGTTTTTCAAAAACGCATTAGATGATCCAAGAATTTTCCAGATATCTTTGTAACTTTGATCAGAATTGCTATTTGTTTATAAGCAAAAATCGAAAACCGTCAAAAAACAGTATTTATTTTCGATATGTTGATAAACGATCGATTGCGGTTGCAAAAATTAAATTGACAATTTTTTTTTATTTGCAATTAACCGCTTAATTAACAATGCTAGCTCATTTTTGTGCAAAATCTTTTTTATAGAGGACGTTATGGTGAACAACTTTTATTCGAAACTTTTTTCGATCGGACGCGTTCCAAAAAAATAACTAAAAAAAATCGATTTTTTAATTTTCAATAATTTTTTTTGCTAAAATACAACTCGGATTTTTACGAAGACTCAGGGCTATATTCCTATAGGTCCAAACAACCTATAAAAAAATTGGCCAGAGGCTGGGGTCTCTTGAATAGGATTTTTGCTAAGGCGACTGGACTAACAGCATTTATGCTGTTTTTGGCTAGGTAGGATTTAGCATGCGAGGGAATGAGATAGAATACAGAAATACAGTGCTAACTATTGTTTTCGTCTCCTCTTTGTGTGGTGCTTCGTAGCCTTCCCACTCTTCTCTATCAAGCGTTGTATATATGTGTACTTGTGTGCGCCTGCGTATTGCCGAGCCGAGCCGAGAGAAAAGGCTTCGTATAGTGAGTATAGTATCTATATCTATATTCCACTGCCTAATACTTGCTCCGATCCAAGCGTTCTACGTGTTCATGTTTGCACGTGTGGTAGTACGTATGTGTGTGCGCCTGCGTGTTACGAAGCCTTGGGAAAAGGCGTCATAGCCAGCGTGGTGTGTTGTTTTTGTGAACGTTTGTGTATATTTTTATTATTCTTTCATTTTAATAACAAAGTTTTCAAGTTTTCAAGTAAAGAAAAAAGTAAAGAAAAAAATAAACGTAATATAAAAAGGTTACAAAGAATTCAACGAAACGTGTACGTGAATTTCGTGCATGTCGAAAGGCATTATTAAATGTGCGAAATAATATTTCTATTGTGTCCACTGTACAAAATAGTGAAAACAATCATCGTAAGTACTTGAATATTTTCTAACCAACAAATTTCGTCCTTAATCCTCACTGCTCATAGATCTCATGCGTAACCTCCATACATCACGTGTATAACCTTATTTCTCTTCTCATTTTCAGATGATTCCCAAGTGGATGTATTAAATATGCAAGGTGAAGACTCAATTGGACATAATATTGAAAATAATGATTGTGAGTATCCGAATATAAAATATACGGAATATATAAAATATAATATATAAAAAAAAAATAATAATATAAAATATAATATATAATATAAAATAATATATAAAGAATAATAAGAATAATTAAATATATAATTATGAATATTCTTATTATTATATTTTATATTATTTTTATATATTTTATGTATTTGCAAAATTTACTTTTCCAATTAATTGAGAAAGCTCTCGATAACTCATCGCATATTATGAATTGTTTTTCAGATGACTCTCGAGCGGATGTATAGCTTGAAATTCCGTACTCACAATTTCGTCGAAATAAAGTTGCCCATGAAGAATTTTGCAAAAAGTTTTTGAACAATATGTTTGGTTATACGTGCTCCGTGTGTGGTCAATTGTGGTTCCAACAAGATTTAAAAACACCACGCGCAGAACATGAAAAACTTTTAGGTGTAATAATTGAAAATTATAATACGAATGAGGATATTTTACTGTGCAACACGTGTTACCAAGCAATCGAGAAGAAAGTAATTCCAGCGATATCCAAATACAATGGTTTCAAATATCAAAAGATGCCTGCATCTTTACCACCACTGGATTTGATTTCCGAAAGACTTGTTTCTCCGCAAATTCCATTCATGCAAATCAGATGGTTGCGACACGTGCATGGACAATACGGAATTTATGGGCAAATTATTAATGTACCAGTCGATGTGAACAATATGATGAAAAATTTACCTCGCAATATTGATGATGATCATTGCAATCAAGAGAAAGAAAATTCTCAGATCAAGCTACTTAGTGGGACTGGTAAATAAAAGAACACTTCGTGCATGGCTTCAGTACTTGTTTCAAACTCCACTTTATGTTTTATACGATATTAAAATTGATGAAAGCTTTTTCAATGATGATTATAATATTGATGAAATTAATCGAGACGAAATAAGTGAATATATACCGATTGGAGACAGTCTAACAGCACAACAACAGACTCTGATATGGAATGATGACGAGTATTTACGGATTGCCTCTCGACAGCACAATCTTCCAAAAAGTATAATTTTTTATGAACATGCTGAAGAACTTTCTTTCCCATCGATTTATTTGGGCCATTTCCGAACGTTCAGTGAGGGAATAAATGCGACACCATTCAAAATAGCGACTAGTGAATTGCGGAGATCAGACCGGCGTAGAGATACTCCGTATCATTTATTGTACGTTACTATGAAAATTATGAGGTTAAGAGTACGCGATTCACTCACTATTGCATTCAGGCATGTTGCAAAAAATTACCAATGCTTGTTGGAAAAAATACCAATATTATACCAATGATATATTGATCGAATCCAAACTGAAGCATTTATTTCGTATTTTAGTTACCATAAGCCACTCGTGTCATTCGTCGAAATAGAAAACATGGAGTCGGAATAATAAAATGTAAAATAACTTCGAAACTTGGTACCAGTATTATAATGAATAAACCCTGTAATTATCCCACTCTTGCATTCGTCTCATTCTCTCGCTGTTTAGAAAGTTTCATTTCTACTGCGTGTGAACTGCACACGTCACCTTTTTTTTCACCGAACTCGTATTTAGTTGGTTATTCGTTCCATTTGTACATACTTATTCATATCATTCCATGCTTATGAACTTGTCATATTTTGTAATCAGCTTTATATTTCATATATTTTCCGATTATTTCATTAAATATATTTAACGCGGAGATTGTGTTTATTTCATTCAACTGTTGATTTGATTCGTGTCATTGCTAGATTTTCATCGACTTTCATTTTAATTGTTAACTATAACTCTATCATAGTATATCTTTCTACTTTTACATTCTTAATAACAAATTTGTTTCAATTCATGGGTACCCAGACATATCGCCAGTTCGTATAAATCTGTCCGAATGTAAACAAGCACACTTTACGCTTACCTGATTCTAAGAAACAAAAGCTTCAAAAAAGTCTGATTTTAATGCTTAATATTACGATATTTCGGGATAGCGTGAACTAATTTACTTTTAACAAGAACCAATGGAAAGACAGAAAAATATTTCATTGGTAAACCACCACTAGATTTTCTCTTTGCTGTAGTATTTTTGCCTACGTGACAAAATGGCTCTTTACATTGGTGCAGCGCAATGAATGTGTCTCTCGCCATCCAGGAATCCCTCTCGAGCAATGTGACAGGGCCGATATTGAGCAAATTCTAATTTATTTTCGTATTCATTTTTTGTAAACACGCGCGAGCGAACGATGGGCTCTCGATGTCGAGTTAGAGATCGTTGGAAGCATCTCGGTAGAGAGGGAAGTTGGAATTTCGAGCGGATTCGTCGTCGTCCCGTCACACCGAGTGATCCTCGCCGTGTGAAAACACCCGAAGGCCCACGAACCTCATCGTTGTCGTCGTTGTCGCCGCCGCTACTCCTCTTGTCATTCTCGTGATGAAAGCGGTTAATTTTAAATGGCTGAGCGTTAAGTCACTAGCTCGAAGCCCTCATTCCGAGCTATCGAGTTCACGGTATTCTTTCGTCATATATAGATTTCCCTCATGGTTCTCGAAGCCTGGATGAATCGTCCTGAGGATCCCGATTATTACCGTTATTATTTCGTTTTCGTTAATACGTTAATCCGAATCATGGATTCTAGAATCAATTATCGCATTATATATACCGTGAGTAGGCGAAGGGTGTGGGATTTTAGGACCTGTAATCGCGGAGCCGGGTCTGATATCGTCTCGCTTTGAATTTTGTGTACTTTTGTGTAAGAGATATCTCGATTTTTATGTTGAAGAATTACCGTTAAAAAGCGATATTGTTTCGGGGTACGTTCGTGTTTGGGGAAGTTTTGATCAAGTATATTCTCGCGTCATAACATCTGCCGTGAATATCTATAATAGGTGGACTAATTATCGAATTGCCGAGAGGGATTCAAGTTATCTTTCGTCCAAACGGAAGGTCCATAGTTTAAGGAAAATAAGATGTGTATCGAACGTTCCTCTTATTGTTGAGAGAAAGTAGGGCATGGCCCGAACGATATTAGTTGGTTAATTTGGGAGTGAACGTTCGATCTTGATAATTATTATGAATGTCGTTAATATGATGGAATTGTGACGGTTAACTGAAAATTAATTTACCGATTTTTACTGAATTAATAGACGAGAAAACTGTTATCGAAACGAGAATAATATATTATTAAGCTAACCATATTATCGAGAGAAAGAAAATGTAAACTATATTTTATGCTTTTCCGGAAATAATTTGCACAGGATATTCTTATTCCATAATTAAATTTCATTCATTCAATTAATAAATAAACCACAAAAAACAGCGTAAATGCTGTAAAAAAGTTGAGACAAATACATTTACTCACCCCAAATAGTTGGTCCGGTAACAAATCTCAGTTCCGACACAAAATCTTCACTAAAAGTTATAAAAGAGATTTTCTCCCAAGAAAACCAGCCTTGCAAAAATTCTCTGATTCACATCAAATCTCTCAAAAAATGATAGGAGAACCCACAAAAATTTTCTCAATAAATTAGAAACTTAGAAAAAGTTATAAGAGCCTCTCAAAAATTTGTCAATCAAATCATAATTTCACAAAAGATGCCAATTCAAACTTGCCCAAAAATTAAGTCACAAAAAGTTAGAAAAACTTCACAAAAAGTTATTAAATAAATAAAAATGATAAAAGAATTAATAGTCAAATACATTAAAATCTATTAAAATCCAATAAAAACACTTTCAACGAATTGAAAATACAGTTGTTCTACACAAGAATAAGAATAAAAAATAATTATGAGAAAAAATTTTGATACAAAAAAGATTTCAAACGCAAAAAATTAGATTGAAAAAGAAATTTCGGCAGAAGAACTTGTTGAGTTTTTTCGCTTAATTTACATAATATATCACTTATGGTTACATACTCGCCAAGTACTTCGGCCGAAATTTTTTTTTTCAATCTAATTTTTTGCGTTTGAAATCTTTTTTGTATCAAAATTTTTTCTCATAATTATTTTTTATTCTTATTCTTGTGTAGAACAACTGTATTTTCAATTCGTTGAAAGTGTTTTTATTGGATTTTAATAGGTTTTAATGTATTTGACTATTAATTCTTTTATCATTTTTATTTATTTAATAACTTTTTGTGAAGTTTAGACTTAATTTTTGGGCAGGTTTGAATTGGCATCTTTTGTGAAATTATGATTTGATTACTAAATATTTGAGAGGCTCTTATAACTTTTTGTGAGTTTCTAATTTATTGAGAAAATTTTTGTGTCTCAACTTATTTGTCTCAACTGTTTTTACAGCATTTATGCTGTTTTTTTGCGGGGATTTGTTGACTTTTTGTATGGAATTCATACCTTGTCAATTAAATATGTCTATATTGTGTACGTACTTGGGTGATACAAAAAAACAGCATTTTTTTCGGTGTTGCAGCAAAATATAATAATATTTTATCAAAAATTGATTCTTTCAAGAATTCGATCGTTAATAACAATTTTGAAGGCCGCTCTAGCGATTTTTTTCTGATTTCGGCTAAAAATGGATACATGATCGAATTTCGAGCTATTGTATTGCTACTATATCGGGACTAAAAATGCATTGTGAAATAGTTCTCTAAGACGTGTTCAAATGAATTCAAAATTCGTAATTAACTGTCAGAACTTATAAAATTATTAGATTATTTAAAAACTTGTAGTATTTCTGAAAAGATACACCGTATAAAAGAACCATGAACAAATATAAGGACTCATTTTTTTTAAATTTTGTAAAAAAAATTGTTCAAAAAAATATTAGACCGAAATATACATACCAACAGAAATAAAATGCATTAAAAGTTTTCGAATTTAATAAAAAATCTAAATAAACAAAATTCTCGAAGCAAAATAAAGTATGTAAATTATACGTCGAATTAAAAAAAAAAAATGTTAGGAAAAAAAAAATTCGTATCGAAAAATATTCCATAAATAATTACACCGAAAAATACTTCAATAGCATCAAAATGGACTTAAAGTTTTTGAATAAAAGAAATCAAAACGAAACGATATTTTGAAATAAAAAAAGGTATGTGCACAGAATATTGAGAGCAAACGTTCGATTAGAAAAAAGAATTTCGGCAAAAGTACTACACCAGTTTTTTTATAACGTTTATTGATTACGAATTTTATATCATCAGCAATTGGTAAAAAAAAGAAATTGTTGAAGTACTTATGAAATTCTTTTCTTTTAGCTCAAAATAGTTTCGCACCACTTGCTTCCCTTTTGAGTTGGTTTCATTCTGATTGTTTTTTTTTTTCATTTCAAAACTTCAGGTGCATTTTATTTCTATTAGAATATTTCTTCATATACTTAATCTCTTTTTGAATTTGCGAAACAACCAAATTTATGCTGACAAAGTTACCGACTAAAAAAATTTGGATGGAAAAAAAAAGTTTCGACCGAAGTACATAGCCAGGTCATAACAACGTTTATCAATTATGCATAGTACATTGTGTACATTTAGCAATAACAAATGAGCGATCTACTTTAAGCCAATTTTTTTCCAATAAAAATTATTTTTTTTATTTAAAAATTATTATTTAGTTTTTTTGATTAATTTATACAATGTGCTTAATTTAATTCAATTTGCTTAATTCATTCATGGTTACAAACTCGCCAAGTACTTTGGCCGAAATTTTTTTTTCAATCTAATTTTTTTCTTTTGAAATTTTTTGTTATATCTGAACTTTTTTTCATTCTAATTTTTTATTCTTATTCTTTTTGCGTAGAACAACTGTACTATAGTACATCCATATTTTTAATTAATTGGAAGATTTTTTATTAGAGGTTAATAGGCTTTAGTGTTTTTTACTATTAATGCTTTTATAGTTTTTATTTATTTTTGTAAAGTTTAGACTTCATTTTCGGTCGAATTTGAATTGGCATCTTTTGTGAGATTATGATTTGATCGGTAAATTTTTGTGAGCCTGTCTTATAACTTTTTGTAAGTTTTTAATTTATTGAGAAAATTTTTGTGGAGTTCTCCTATAATTTTTTGAGAGATTTGATGTGAATGAAAGAATTTTTGCAAGGTAAGTTTTTTTGGGAGAAAATCTCTTTTATAACTTTTTGTTAGGGTTCACGTTCAGAAGGAGATTTTTTACCAGAAAAACTATTTGGGGGGAGTAAATGTACTTGTCTCAACTTTTCTTACAGCATATATGCTGTTTTTTTACGAGGATTTGTTGACTTTTTGTATGAAATTCATAGCTTGCCAATTAAACATGTCTATATTGTGTACGTATCTGAATGATGGAAAAGAATTAACATTTTTTTTCGGTATTGCAGCAAAATATGGTAACATTTTATCAAAAAGTGATTCTCTCAAGAATTGGATCCTGAGTAAAAATTTTAAAGGTCGCTCAAGCGATTTTTTAATTGTTTCTGCTAAAAATGGATATATGATCGAATTTCGAGCTGGTGTATCGCGACTATATTCGGACTAAAAATGCAATGTGAAATATTCATCTAAGAAGTGTTCAAATGAATTCAATCTTCGTAATTAACCGTCAATACTTATAAAATTATTAGATTACTTAATACCTACAGTAGTTCTGAGAAGATACGATACATAAAAGAACAACGAACAAGTAAAAACATGTTTTTTTTTAATTTTGTAAAAAAAAAAAAATTCAAAAGATATTACCCCCAAACATGCGTGCCAACAGATCAACGGATCGGAAAATATTCCATAAAAAATGATACCGAAGAAATACTCCAATAGCATCAGAATGCACCGAAAGTTTTTAAATGAAAGTACTCATAACGAAATGAGATTTTGAAACAAAAACGTATGCGCACGAAATTTCGAGAGCAAAAGTTTGATTGGAAAAAAGAATTTTGGCCGAACAACTACGTGAGTTTTTCTTTTATAACGCTTATTGGTCACGAATTATCTTATGAGCAATAGGTAAAAAAAAATTGGTGAAGTACTTATGAAATTTTTTTTTCTCAAATCAAATATCTTTTCGCTCAAAATTATTTCGCATCACTTGATTCCGTTTTGGGTTGCAAGTGCAAATAGTATTTTCATATATTTAAGGTCTCTACCACTCTAGGGTGATTAAAAGCCATATATAATTCAAACCTAGAGTGGTATCATACACTATTCTCTCAGTTATATAAAAACGAAGAGAGCAGTTTCCAAATAAACGTCATTATTGCATGCAAGGGACATTTCATGGTAAAAGAGAAGAGGGAAGAGGCACCGTTTTCGACTGCGTTCTAGAGTTTACGTTCAGAAAAATGGATCGTTGGGGCTAGGGTTAATAAAAAAAATTATTTATTTAGGCACTATGCAAAAGTTTATTTATTGAATTACACTTTATTTTTGCATTATAACTCTTCTATCTATATATATAAAAGTCACTTTAATCAAAAGTTGAAACTAACCGCGATCTTTATAACCTCACGACAAAGATATTAAATAATCATCGAATACGAGTTTATCATACACCATTCTCTTAGTTATAAAAAAAAAACGGAGAATGGTTTCTAAATAAACCTTATTATTGCATTCGAGGAACATTTTATGGTAAAAGAGAAAAGGTATCGTTTTCGACTCCGTTGTAGAGTTAGATGTGGAAAATAAAAATTTCAGGCTTAACAATAATAAAAAATACATATTTGTTCAAGCACTGCTCGAAAGATGATTGAAATGAATTGCACTTTATTATTTTCGCACTATCACTTTCTTATTATAATAAAAGTCACTGTAACCAAAAGTTGATCAAAACTAACCGCGATCTTTATAACCTCATGACTGTTCAAAAATATAGTACGGTTGTCGGTCATCTGTCATATCCAACGATCGATTGAATATTACCAGAGTTTTATCAATATCACTAGTGCCACTAGACAGCGACTGCGAAAAAGGTAGTTGCGCATCAAAATATAGGTGAAAAAATGCTCAATTTTTCGGCACAACGAAAAAAAAACATTAATATTTTTAATACTATTTAAGCTACGAGGTTTTAATTAATCGCGATCGAAAGAAAAAAAAAATAAAAAATACGTGAATTTAAATGAACCTCCAAAATGCTCTAATTTAGTTTATATTAAAGAAATAATTTTCGAGAACAAGTAGGATCACGGTCCTTCTGGTAAAAGTGTCTTCTGCGACTCGCTTCGTAAATGTACTTCTCTCGAGTCGTTACCGCGACTCTTAATTTGTAATTCTAGAATTCCTGATTTTTCGTGTGTGATTTATTCTGTAAAAAATCAAGAGAGCTTCTTTCTATGGGTCATACAACATATAAAATTTTCAGCCAAATCAAAGAATGGAAGGGTCTGACGTAGATCGATTTGGCGTGGAATGCCCCATATATATATATATATATATATATATATATATATATATATATATATAAACATTCTGTCCATTTGGACAGAAAAACGGCCAAACATTTTTTCGCCAACAGATTTATATACATAGAGATATATTTTTAGAAATGGTAGTTTTGAGGACCATAATATTCATGATATGGTAGTTTCGAGGATCAGTGGTTGTTTTGAGGACCATTCTCAAAACAACTCTCTTAGAAATAATTTTGTTTCTTAGAGAATTTGTAAAAATAGTATAATGACTACGTGCAAATAGTAGTGGGTTTGGAAATTGACTTTTAATAATTTTTTTGTATTTTTTTTATGAAACTACCATTCAAGGCGAAAAAAATTACCTTCCATTTTATTTTGATATCTCTGACGTTCAAAAAGTTATGACCATTTAAAAAAATTTTTTGCGAAGTTTTTAAAAATTCATTACTTTTAAACGAGTTGAGATAAAAATCTAAAAAAAATCCTAAAACTCCTTTTAGCAGTTACTTGAAATGGGAAAATTTCGAAAAGATCAAAAATGGTCGGGATCGCGGACTGGCCGGTTTGGCATGGAATGCCCCATATATATCTATTGATCCGTATTAAGGCCTTACATACGTCCAGAATTTTCAAAAAAATCGATTTTTTTTACCAATTATTATTCTCTATAGTTTTAGGCGTATTTCTGCGTAAGTCGATTGTACAAATTCCCCATAGATCGAAAGTTATTATAGAAAACGTGACTGCCCAACGAGAGTCCGATGCGCGCAGGTAGATGTCTCGAGCGAAACGCACTTGAAACTTTAAATGCATTTTTCTCAAAACTACTTTTTCTGGCACGGTCTGCATGATAACTCATACAGTTTTTAATATTTTTTGATGCTTTTTTTTTTAAATATTCGAAATTGTTTTCTCTATAGTCTGTCGAGTCGGATTTTTGATGTTGTGATTAAAAAATTTTATAAACATAATTAAAGTGTGACATTTATGACACAAAATGCACACTTTTTTTAAACTGCCGTAAATTGCCAAAATTTTTCGAATTTCAAAAATCCGGCTCGACAGACTATAACTACAACTTTATTTTACAAGAATTTTTTTACGTTTTGCAGATCCATCAGTATTTCAAGAAGAAATGATGCAGACCGTGGAGCAACTTTTTTTTCATAGTGCTTCGGGAAACGTGATTTTTTATGTTGTAATTTTGAAAAAAAAATGAAATAAATTTTTTTATAAAGTTTAAATACTAATAAACAATGTGTAAAAATTATTTTTATTAATTTCTATTGCTATCTCTTCTAAAAACAGTTTTTCTTTTAGCGCGTTTTAGGCGCTGCTGGACGTATGTAAGGCCTCAACGTTCTTGGGATTCTAGCTCTGAACAATGAAATCTAATCCAACGCAACTCGGTCTAGACATGCAACAATGCATATAACTTCATGTAGTATAAGAGCAGCACTATTCTCAATTATTCACTCGCGCTCAAACGCTCAATGAGAAGGTATGAGATAAAATAAATAAAATAAAATTAAAGTTTTTGTGAATTTGCATTAAAATGTTTATTGTTGTTTTATTGCATTATTTGTGTCTGCGAATGAAGATGCAATGTCTCCTATGGCCTCGACGACGAGGGGCCAAGAAAATATACGAATAGGGTTTTGATAGGCATGAATGCACAGGTTGTAGAGTTTTATCTTATCGCGTCTGCCTCCCTGTTCCTCTCCCGCTCTTCCTCTTCCGCTCCCTCTCTTCCACTGCATCTCTCCCCTTTCCCCTCTTCCATGCGGTTAATTCCCATAGTCGTATAATTCAAATCTCAAACTAAATTGTATTTTGGATCTTTATGAAGATGACCTGCTGTCCACATTTCTATTCAATAATCAAAATATCAAATAACTATAGATGTTTGATATAAAATACCCTATGCATACAAAAAATTCCTGAGATTCGTCATCGTAAAATACATTTAAGTATATTGATATATTCTTTGACAGGGTTTATAACATTCTTGAAGCAATTTGCCCATTACAAATTGGCCCTCATTTTCACTAAAGTCACTGTGTGCGCTTCATACATATTTTCATATACATTACGCATTTTTTTTTTAATAAAATGAAATGATTACTGTTCCTTTATTTCACAGTTTTTGACAATGCCGTTGTCAAGATATGTAGTTCGTCAGAAAATATTGAAAATTTTTTGCATCTACCTAATTAAATAATATTTTCGAAGGGCCCATGTGCCTAGAAAAGATGGCCCTCCCCGAAAGGATTACCTCAATACATCTCGATTTTGTCTGGGCGATATTTTATGCCCTCTAATAATTGTCAGAAGACAAGTTTAAAAATATCGGCGAGACGGGATAGATACTTTGAACATATACTATATGCATTATACAGGTGAACTTTTAACATATACTATATGCATTATACAGGTGTGGAAGTAAATTTTTGATAATAAATTCACGAAATAATTCGACTCATATTATGAGGTATTATATCTTCAGGGGTAATAAAAAATAACCATACCATTAGAAAGGGAAAACCTCTCATACTGCAGAGGTAAAATCGTATTAGATGTTTCTTTAGTCGACGCGTCTTCGTGTGACGTCGAGTTGACATTCGAAAGTAACCCCGAAAAGAGCCCCTTCTCGAGTGTAGATCTGCGGCGAGTCTTGATTTGCTTTTACCTTTTTTTTAATACTTGGTGTCGAGACTCTGCCGCATCTCTAGATATATAAGCATTGCACGATAGCAATAAGTTTCAAATTTGAAGGGCTCATCATTTTTATATTAACAATCATCACCAGGATTATTTGTATACTCATGGTGTTATACAGCAATCACCAAAAGCAAATTTACTCATAGTTATTAACTATTTCATTGAACAATATAGTATTTTGAGAAAGCATGCATAGAGAATGGCGATTGAAAAAAAAACGCCGGATACCCATTCAGCTGATTCGCAAATCTAGCTTTTGCTCCTGTCGCATGCAACCATTTACTATAGCGCTTTGTGTTAAACCGATTGGAAAAATATGTATTCGAACGCACTGAAAAGGAAATTTTCCTTCCGAAGCCGTTTCCGTTTATCCGCATTGCTAAAGCAACGATTGAATGAATTTAAATAAAACGTGCATGATCAAAAAGAGTACGAAGCCTCAAGCAGGCTAATCACTCGCATATACAGCTCGTAGAGCCAACTCATGTGCTGATCCACACGAAGCTCACTCTTATGCATGTATCTCGCTGTAATCAACTTGCGCAGGTTCCGTATCGGTGGAACTTGGTGTGCACTCATGTTCAGAGAGGATCATCTGTTCCTCAGCAACGATTATTATTCATATTTTTTTCTTTTTGTCGCAGCACAAATTGATATTACAAAGATTTGTAATGCTTTTATCGTAAAAAAGAAACAAAGATTTAACCACCGCAATAACAATTAACGACTAATAGAACTAAAATGATCCATATAGTCCCGGTTCGATTGATGTCATTTCGAGTTCTTTTTCAATTCAAACTGATTGTTCGAAATTTTTGACGGTCTGATAACCGTTTGTTCCTGCACGAGCCCCATTGATAGCAATCACCGAGTCGGTTTAAATTATTAATGATCATTGACGTTACGATTCATCGAAGCGGAAACAATTAGAAGCAATATTTTGAATTAAATTAATATTGTTGTACGAGCAGGACAGGGCAATTCGTGTTGACGTTATTAAAAAATATGAAACGAAGGGTGCTGCTATCAGCGTGGCTGAAAAATATCCAGATTTATTAGTTATTTTTGTTGAATGCGTATATGCGTTTCTTTTTTTTAACCAGATTAACCCATGTCGAATATGGGGATGAAAATTGGTCGCCCAATTCAAATACTCCATTACGAGAAGAAACCGCAGACTGGAACAATGTTTTTCCGTTTGATACGAATATGCAATTAGCCCGGCTATTAAAGTGGCTGTTAGAGTTATCAGACGGGATACAATTTCGTGAATAGGCGTGTTGTTGGATAAAAATACATATTTTCAACGAGGAACTTAATTGCATTGACCATATCGAAAAACTATGGCACGGTGCAAAAGGTCACAAGGTTATGGAAACTCGTCGATTTCGAAAAAAAATATACATGCAGCTAAATACATATTAAGACAATTTAAAAAAATCGACGGTTTTTCTTAAAATCGCTAGTAAATTTTTTCGTACTTGATGAAAAACAAATTGTCCCGAAATTTGGATTTTTTAAAAATCAGAAGTCGCCCCAACCTTGTAGACGTGTAGATTTGTTTTTTTAGTTTTGGCTTAAAATCATGATAGTACAATGTCAATTTTTCGATTGCGCAATGAAATATGCTGGTACAAAAAAGACAACAGTAATTTTTCTAAAATTTGGTTTTTTTCAAATTTAGAGGTGTAGTCCCCACGGTTTTGCGATATTTTTTTCTAATTTCGGCTAAAATTGACAAAAATGATCAGTAGACAATTTTTTTTATTGTTCATACTCAATCGCATTGGTCATACGGCACCAATTAAAATTCATGCACCTGTGACTCTAGATAGATTTAAGAAAGATCTACGAAAGATATAATAATTCAATACATTATCAAATAATGATTTTTTTTCATTATTTTTATGTTTACGATTTCGATAATAAAATTTTATCGTATATGTGACGGTCCAGTATTTTCCATCTAAATAGATGATTCGCAAGAGAGAGAACATACATGGCCGTAGCGCAGTGATTAGCGCTAGCGACTCAGACTCCGAGGATCCCGAGATCGAGCCCACTCGGCTCACATCAAGAGACTCGGTAGAGTCTCGGGACAAGTACATTGACAGCTCTGTCGTCTGCTGGCCCGAGGCTCACCGAGACTATATTATCTCTGAATAAAACGATTCGCGATGGTGGGGGTAAAATTGGCATGTCATTTTGTTCATTTACGAAGCTCAGGAGTCATTTGATGGCTTGAAAATTTAACTGGAGACTGATTAAAAAATTCTCTTTCGATTGAGCTCAGAATCAGCATGATCGGTGGCGTAGTTGCTGAGAAAAAACTTTGCAGAGGCTCAAGATTATGTAAAAAATACTAACACATCGAAGGATTCGACGTATCTATATATGACACAATCAAAAGGGTTTTGATGTCCATCAAAACCCATTTACATGAAAGCCGGTCTCTGGCGACGAGAGCAACGAGCTGCGATTGGTCACAACTACTTTTCTCTCTCTTTTCTCAGTACCGACACAGCGGAAAGTTCTCTCTCTTTTCTTGGTACCGACACAGCGGAAAGTTTGAATGAAGTTTCGACATAACGAAGTGCGGGACGTGCGAGCAATTTTGATAAAAGTTTTTGAAATAATAATAAAAAAAATTGAAACGGAGAGTTTGAGTGAAGTTTAAAATTGCAAAGTGCGTGATGTGCGAGCATACCATTTATATCAAGAGACTCGGTAGAGTCTCGGGACAAGTGCATTGACAGCTCTGTCGTCTGTTGGCCCGAGGCTCGCCCGAGTATATTATCTCTGAATAAAACGATTCGCCGTGATGGGGGTAAAAACTGAAATTCATTTTCTTTAATTACGAAGCTCAGGAGGCATATGATGATTTGAAAATTGAACTGGAGATTTATTACGAAAAAATACTTCGATCGAGCCTTAAATCAGCACGATTGATGCCGTATTTGCTGAGAAAAAACTTTGCACAGGCTCAAGATTATGCTAACATCGAAGTATTGGCATGTCTGTATACGACACAATGAAAGGCCTCTTGACGCCTTCCGAGCTTGTGATTGGCCATTTCGTTTCATCTTTCTCTACCTATACCACGCAAAGTCTGAACGGAGTTTTCGAAGTGAGAATAAGTGCTTATACGCGAGACGTGTTTGTGGATAAATTCGGGAAAAAAAATTATTTCGCGATCTGTGAATAAATAAATAGTTCGAAGTACCCATACCGCGGAAAGTCTGAACGGAGTTTTCGAAGTGAGAAGTGCTTACGCGGGACGTGTTGTGGATAAATTCGGGGAAAAAAATGATTTCGCGATCTATGAATAAATTTATTCACAGATCGCGAAATAATTTTGGATCGTACGCATACGATCCAAAAATGATTTCTTTAATATAGATTCAATGACAGCAATTTAGAGTTTCATTCAAATTCACGCATTTTTTATTTTTTTCCCCCTTTCGATCGCGACTAATTAGAATCTCGTGGCTTAAACAGTATTGAAAATATGAATGTTTTTTCACGAACAGTTGTGAGGTTATAAATATCGTGGTTAGGTTCGATCGACTTTTGGTTACAGTAATAATAAGAAAGTGATGGTGTGAAAATCGTGAAGTGCTTTTAATCAACTTTCGAACAGTGCTGAAATGAATATGCATTTTTTTGTTATTGTTAACCCTGCAGTTTTTATTTTCCACACTTAACTCTACGACGGAATTTCTCTTTCGCGATTAAATGTTCCTCGTATAAGATTTCTTGAGAAATCAATCTTTTCGATTCTTTGATAATTATGAAATGGTATACGTTGAACTGTTAATCATGATTGGTGTGAATCGATGTAAATTTGGAAAAGAAACTCTATAAAACTAATAATGAGTGTCAAAAAAATGTATATGGCAGTTTATTATTATCATGCGGAGTTTTGAGCAGTGTTTAATAAATATTTTTTTTAACTCTACACCGTTGACAATTTATTTTATTGGTCCCTTTCCTCTTTATTATAAAATGTTCCTCGCTTGCCATAATAAGATTTGTACATCATAAAATGTTCCTTGCATGATAATTGTTGGTCCATTTCAAAAGATTTTCGACGTCGTTTTTCTATCCAAAATATGATGTAGAATCATCTCGCGTTTGATGAATTAATAGACATACACTGTCAACCTGCATCTGGATATATATGGATGCATCTGGATGATAACCATAGTAAGTAACGGTATATCTTTATGTCAAAATGGCTCGTATAACATATCTTTATGTCAAAAGACTATGGCGGTATATACTCCATATCCAATCAAAATTTGTATCTTTGGATTGCAACGAATGCCTATATACTCTGGAAATTCTGTGAAGCGACAAATGTACCAAGTATTTCCACTTTTTGGCTCCGATTGTAGCATTATGAATTGAATATTTTGTTATGAAAATTCTTCGGTTGCTCATTTGTCGATAGGACCAAAATTATTGTCTTCGGAACGCCATGAATATATGCAAAATTTCAGAATTTTATATGGCTCAATATGCGCTCTATTTTTTCACTTCACTACTTTAGTTGTAACATTATGAATTTTGAAAAATGATTTCAGGATGTCTTCCGATGTGCTTTTACTGATATTATCAAAATTTGTATAATTGAATTGCAATGGATACCTACAGCCTTTGAAAATTCTGTGAAGCGACAGATGTGCCAAGTATTTTCCCTTTTGCTCATTTGTCGATGGGTTAAGAATTGCTGGCTTCAGAATGCCATGCATACATGCAAAATTTCAGAATTTTGTTGGGCCCAATATGCGCTACATTTTTTCAATTCCCTAATTTAGTTGTAGCATAATGAATTTTGAAAAATTGTTTCAGGAAGTCTTCTGATGTTTTTTTTTACTGATATTATTAAAATTTGTATCATTGGATTGTAATGGATACCTACAGATGTTGGAAATTCTGTAAAGCAGCAAATGTACCAAGTATTTCCACTTTTTGGCTCTGATTGTGGCATTAAGAATTAAAAATTTTGTTATGAAAATTCTATGGTTGCTCATTTGCCAATGGGATCAAAATTATTGTCTTCGGAACGCCATGAATATATGCAAAATTTCAGAATTTCATTCGGCTCTATTGAGTTATATTTTTTCAGTTCCCCACTCTAGTTGTAGCATAATAAATTTTGAAAAATTGTTTTAGGAAGTCTTCTGATGTGTTTTTACTGATATTATCAAAATTTGTATCATTGAATTACAACAGATACGTACAGACTTTGAAATGTCTGTGAAGTAACAAGTGTGCCCAATATTTCCACTTTTTTGCTGGAATAGTGGCATTGTTAGGATTTGAAAATTTTATTATGAAAATTCTTCGCTTGCTCATTTTTGGATGGGATTAAAATTTGGCTTCGAAAAGTAATGGCTACATGCAAAATTCATAAACTTTATTGAGCCCAATGTCTGGTATGCTTGAGTTGTGGCATGATTAATTCAAAAAATTATCAGAAAGTCTTTGGTTCCTTTTTTCTGGAAGTATAAAAATTTGTTTCATTGGAATGCAACATATACTTACAAACTTTGGAAATTTCCTGCAGCAACACGTGTGCTCAGTATTTCTACTTTTTGGCTTCTATTGTGGCATAACGAATTGAAAAATATTTTCAAAAAGATTTGCTCTACGGATGCTCTGGTTGTGATGGTACGAAAATTTGCACGAAGATAATGCAACTGATACAACTCAGTTCGATCCATTTTCTTGGGCACAGTACAGATCTAAGTTTGCCCGCTTTGTTGAATTTATTGTTTTAAAATATCCATAACATACTTTGTGAACTTTTCAAAATTCAAAGATAATATTAAAATATCTGTAAGTTCCAGTTTTGAGGCTTTCACGACCATTATTGTTATAAATATCAAAATTTGCATCAAAATTTGTATCATGGGAATGTAGCTGATACCTACAAACTTTTAACATTTTGTGAAGCACCAAGTATTTCCACTTTTTGTCTTTGATTGTGGCATCATGAATTGAAAAATTTATTACAAAAAGTCTTCGGCTGCTCATTTTTGGATGGGATTAAAATTTCTGTCCTCGGAACGCTATAGATACATCCAAATTTTCTGAACTTTGTTGGGCTTAAACTGCACTATGTTTTTTCACTTTTCCACTTTAGTTATGGTATAATAAATTTAAAAAGTTGTTTCAGAAAGTCTTCGGGTCCTCTTCTTCTGATAGTATCAAAATTTGTATCATTGGAATGTAGCCGATATCTACAAATTTTGACCATTTTGTGAAGAGGAGACATGTGTACTAAGTATTTCCACTTTTTAGCTCTGATTATAGCATAATAAATTGAAAAAGTTTTATTCTAAACGCTTTCCTCTACAGTCGCTCTGGTTTTGATGGTATCAACATTTGCTAATGTGACTAATACAACTAAATTCATTTCATTCTCTTGGGTACGATCCTGGTCTGAGTTTGTCCGCTTTGTTCAATATATTGTTTTGGAGTTCCCATAATATGTTATTTGAACTTTTCTATATTCAATGAGAATATTGAAATAGTTGTAACTTTTTATTTTCATGGTAGTAACTTCTTCAATGGTATTGAAAAATAATCATGATTCTACCTTGTTAATAAAAATAAGAATGAAAAAATGCGTGAACTTTTTTCACAATAGATTCGATATGTTTTCTCTAAACATACGTGAAACTGGTTTTTATTTTATAATTAATCAAAAATGAAAAATTTCAAAAAACATCGCCCTATTTTTATCAACAAGCTGAAATAAGCGTAATATTTTTTACCATAAATCTACAAATATAACAAGGAGATACTGCTGTTTAATATGTTTCTTTGATAAACACAAATTCAAATAGCTACAAATTCCATGGAAAAGTTCTGACTCTTCTAATCTTGCTCTTAAAAGCTTTGTAAATTTTTGTATCAGACTCCCAGTACCCGACTTATTTTAACTTGATTCCAGAAAGGTAAATCGAAATGTCAAAAAAATTTGATTGGCCCGAGAATGAAAAAAATGCCAAATTGAAAATTCTAAAACACGTGCCCCTTTATTTCATGGGGAAAAAACCTGACTCGAAGTAGAAGGGGTCAGGGTTTGGAAATGAAAAAGCGATAATTTCCCAATATAACCTTTTTCTAATCTATATAAAGCGAGACGTTTGAAAAGAAAGAGAAAAAACGAATTCCCTCGCGGAAGAAACCTGGACAAGTACATTTGTTGACCGCCGTTCCCATATTTTTCCACAAATATACATACACTGCAAAAACCTGTTCTCGCAAAAATCCCTAAGAAAATCAAATCCTATCAAAAAGTAAGAAAAGTGACCACTCTCAAAAAATGTATCAAATAAATTCAAATCATACAAAACAAAGTGAGTTAATCCTCGCGAAAAGCTAGGGTTGGGTTTCGCAAAAAGTTATAAAATAAATTTTGCTATACTAAAATATATGTGGCCAAGTACGGGAGGCTTTATCGTGTGATAAAATCTTCAAATAATGTTGAATGTTGATAGAGAAAAGAATTAAGTTCGAAAATGCAGTTGTTTTACCAACCAGAATGAAAATAAAAACTCTGTATCAATAAGGGTTCGAAGCAAAAAAAGATTGCAAACGAAAAAAAATTAGATGAAAAAGAATTTCGGCCGAAGTATTTGGCGAGGTTGTCACCATGACCGATACATTATGTAAATTAAATGAAAAAACATTCGTCAAGTACATCGACCGAATTTTTTTTCTATCTAATTTTTTTCTATGTTTTATAAAACAATTTGGAAGTCAAGGATAATGCATCATATTCTTCCGTCATTTCATCTTTGAAAGAATAATAATTCTGAGGCTCCTGACAGTAAAGTTAAATATAATAATCTATTTATAGCTTAGATCAAAATTGCTAATATCCTCGCTGCCTTTTCGCCCCTGAATGCCTTATTCTAATACACAACTTGAAAGCTAATGATAAAGTATTTAATTTTCTGAATTTTCGTCTTGGGGAAAAATTGGTACTTGTCGTCTCTTCTATAACACCTTCCTGCCAAGCTATAATCGAATAATAATCTGTTAACGAATTACTAACGTCTCGAAAATACTTCGAGTCTGTAGTTAACTCTTTTGAAAACATTATAACTTTTTTTCTTATCAGAAAAACGAAGCGCTCCTGTATTTAAACAACCTTAATAACAATGAATTTATGGTAGAAAATCTGTCTCATTCTCTTATGTCGAATTAGTAGTGTGAGCAGTACTGATTCCTGTCATTGAAATAAATCGGTGATGTAATGATACAAACACCCTGTATGTTTATTTGTTACATACATACTCTATTGGAGTCTATATAAAGCGAAATATATGAAAATACTATAGAAAAAAGAAGTGATATCAAATAGCAAAAATCCCCTCCCGGGGAAAAAAACCTGGACAAGTACATTGGTGGTCCCTCGTTTCCGTATGATATCACAAAAAGTTCAAAACCCCACTTAAATTTTTTTTTTTTTAATGTTTACTAATTTTATTCATATCCCGGAGGGAAACCAACCATATAGATCACGAAATATCCGGCCAAAAAACCAGACTTCACAATAAACGTTACTTTGAATTTATTTCCGCAGAATAAAACAAGAAGCAAAACATTAAAAAATCAGCATTATCAAGATGAGAAAAATACCACTTATAATTGGTGTGTAAGAAGTATCAATAGTCTAGAGAAAAATGAAAAAGATCGACATCTAAGTTACGTGCAGCAGTAAAATTTATGATATCAGTACTAGGACAAGTATTTCTTTGGTGACTGAGAAGATATCAATATGGACGTACCGGCAACGTAGGGCATGCAGTTGGTGCATTGCTTCTGGGATCTCCTAAGTCGAGTAGCTACTTTTGTTTTGGCTATGGCGCGACCAATGTTGCCAAATAGTATTTACTTATATGACCTAATGAACAGTGCAATGAAACCTGCGCCATGGCTAAAATAACGAAAAACAAGCAGGAACAGGAAGTTTCGCATAAGATCCCGTGCTTTTGTAATGTTAAAAAAAAAACTTTAATTTATGTCTGTACATGATAGCACAGTTTTGTTTGATTGGTGATAATTTGATGAACGTTCACCACCGTACGTTGAGCGTATACGCACAGAGTACTTGTCCGGCCCATAACTTTTTATTAAAATTGCTCATTCAAGTAAAAATCAAATTGGAGGTGCTTTTCGTTGCATGTGCTGCTTTTCGCCGTTAGAAATTTATAAGAAAATCAATTCTTCTGCGAATTTCAGAATGGCCTTGTATCATACACAACATTCGACGTCGATTCAATCGGAATAAAATGGTGTTCGTAGTCATCATAAAATTACATTAACATACGGTGCCGTCAGTTATGAAATTTCTGAAGATGCGACTCATTGTCAGTAAACTATTGCCAGCAATGTAGCGTATCATACTTTCGAAAACTACTATTGCCAGCAATGAAAGTTATTATACTTTGGGAAGCTTCTATTTATTAGTAGAAGATTTAAGTGACCACTGGTGAATGGTCAAAAGATCAATGCGGGCTATGGATGTACCGTCAAATTTGTATCCAAAGTTTTAAGATCACGCAAATTTCACACAAAATAATCCCCCTCCGTTCGTTTCATTTTGATGTTCTTGGGTGCCAGCTATCAAAATAGCTCTTTATGTTTTGAAAAAGAGAATTTAAACTATTATGCGGGATTAATCATAAAAAATAAAAATTAAATAAGATATTACCAACAATGAAAAAGTGCGTATTTATGACCCTTGACTTTTGAGAGAGACCACTGATTTTTACTGGAATGAGCAATTTTAATAAAAAGTTATGGGCCGGACAAGTACTCTGTGCGTATACGCTCAACGTACGATGGTGAACGTCCATCAAATTATTACCAATCAAAGAAAACTGTACTATCATGTACAGATATAAATTAAAGTTTTTTTTTTAACATTACAAAAGCACGGGATCTTATGCGAAACTTCCTGTTCCTGCTTGTTTTTCGTTATTTTAGCCACGGCGCTGGCAATGTTGTTTCATTATGTCATACAAGTAAATACTATTTGGCAACATTGGTCGCGCCATAGCCAAAACAAAAGTAGCTACTCGACTTAGGAGATCCCAGAAGCAATGCACCAACTGCATGCCCTACGTTGCCGGTACGTCCACAATGATATCTTCTCAGTCACCAAAGAAATACTTGTCCTAGTACTGATATCATAAATTTTACTGCTGCACGTAACTTAGATGTCGATCTTTTTCATTTTTCTCTAGACTATTGATACTTCTTACACACGAATTATAAGTGGTATTTTTCTCATCTTGATAATGCTGATTTTTTAATGTTTTGATTCTTGTTTTGTTCTGTGGAGATAAATTCAAAGTAACATTTATTGTGAAGTCTGGTTTTTTGGCCGGATATTTCGTGATCTATATGGTTGGTTTCCCTCCGGGATATGAATAAAATTAGTAAACATTAAAAAAAAAAATTTAAGTGGGGTTTTGGACTTTTTGTGATATCATAGAGAAACGAGGGACCACCAATGTACTTGTCCAGGTTTTTTTCCCCCGGGAGGGGATTTTTGCTATTTGTTTATTTTCTCTTATGATCACTGGACCGTTTCTTACGTTCTCTGCCGTACTGACAGACTCGACCATCACATATAATTGAAACAATTCTTTTTCAATTTCATACTTTCGAACCGTAAAAATGTTGGAATTCATAATAAAAAAAAATGTGAAAGCCCAGAGGAACAACTAATATTTGCGAAACATGCTAACAGTCCTTTTGACATGCATGGCTTTATATTAGTCTGCCATTCATATTTCCGTTTAACAGGAGAAAAAATTCAAAATAGAAAGAAAAGTAAGCCCACGATCGAACCAGCGTTAAAATTCGTATAATTTGTCATACTATTTTAGGCAATTTTGTGAAAAATATTCAAAATTGGTAACCATTTTTCAAAAAATGGTTTTTACTTCAGATGCAAAAAACCGTTGGCAGTGATGATTAATCATTTTTTTCACTTTTTTTATGAAAGTATGTATCAAAATGAAAAAAATCGAAACATTGACATTTGTCGAGATCTCGATTAGTTTGAAAATTATCAGTGCTACCCTGGCGGATGTCGTGACCATAAGGAAATAGGAATTTCTGTTCCCTTTTTCATTACCGTTAGTTCATACGTGAAGGATAACCCTAACGTTGCCTTTAGGGTCTGACCTTGTAAAAAGCACAATGGAATTTCCCGCAGTCGTTTTTGCAAGGTCCCGTCATCGTGTCCACCAGGGTAGGTTCCCGAATTTTCCAAAATCAATTTTTTTTTGAAAAATTGTAATTCTTGAAAGACGTGAGATAAAAGTCTAATAACTAGTGTGGATATTTCTTTCATAGGACACTATTTTACGAAAAACATTCAGGAAAAATAATCATAGTTTTCCAAATATTAGCACTTTTTTGAAATTCGCAAAAATCTCCGATTTAGCAATATTTCACATATCACAGCTGTAACTAGGGGTATTCTTCGGTATCGATCGATACGGGTCGCATAGTGGGGAATACTGCATGAATCAAGATTCGATAAATCGAGGTTGTGGTGTATTTGCAGCTGTGACATGTGAAATATCGCGTTAAGTCGAAGATTTTTTCGAATTTCGAAAAAGTGTGAATATCTCGAAAATTATGACACTTTTACTCAGTTCATATTTGGTTATTCTGGATCATCATGAGCTAGCTTCTCAGCACCTTATAATATTATCGCTGGTTTTCGCGATATCCTGTATATTGTGACATAATAACCGTATTCATACAACACGCGCTTGTGTCGGTATGGCAGTGTGGCGACTTCGCATGCTTAGAAGATGGCCGCAGGGCGGCGCGTCGGCTCCTCATGAGGTCGCCAACTGAAGAAAACTAAAATGACTAAGATAATTATAAAAAGAGATAACAAAGGTTGGCAATAAGGTACGGCCAGAGCTTTAGCGGTTAGAGAAAAGAAAAACCGTTAAAAAATACCATTGATAGAAAATCTTCAGAACAATAATTATTATTCTGTTCAAGAAATAAATGAAGTGTTCAAGAAATAAATATAATAAAAAATCAGTTTAACATTATATATTGTAAGAGTTTATTGACTTAGACCCCACAGCAGGCCCCGCGGTAGCGCCATCCGACGGTAAAAATATGCATATGACGGCCCAGAAGTGCGATTACGTGCACGATTGAATTCGATGTTGATAAGCGATAACACGCAAGTTAGATGGTGTTGTAGCTTTTCGATATCGAATTAGATCGTACATAATCCAGCCCCAGATTATTCGCGTTCACACTGTATAGGTAACGTATATGAGTGGACGGCTTGAGCTTCTAGCTCTCGCCGATAGGTGGTGACGAACTTGTGTGGTTCGCATCCGCAGATAACCAACATGATATCTATAATACGTGATCGAGAATATGTTTAGATTGTCTTTCAACACCTGGTAAACCGATGGGGTTAAGACTTGGTGGAGAGGCCTTTTAGGACCAGGCACTAAGAAAATCACTGAAAAATATACTTGGCAAGTAAGTCATAGCGGAGAAGCCGAAAGGACTAGGTGCTAATAACTATACCGGCTAAATTAGCATCAGGTTGACCGATCAGACCGATTAAACATCATACCTGATGGAGCGCGTCGCGTGTGGGACCGGGTGCCAGAAAAAATCTCTACATCGAATATTACGGCAAGAAGACATAGTGGAGAAGCCGAAGGGACTGGACGCTATTGTTTCACGAGTTCAATTGTGTAGGAGAGTATAAGAATAAAACAACAATATCTGAAGTGAAGTCAATCTAGTTAGATAGTGACATTATAAATAATCATAATAAATCATTATAAATAATCAACATAAATCATGTGACCTGATTACAAAATCAGAAACGAAAGAAGTTTCTGTATACAGTGGCGTGCAAAAGTTTCGGGCCACTCTATTTTTTATGCACATTGAACAGAATTTTTTCCTTTTATGCACATATGGTGGTAGGAGAAAAACAAATGAGTAATGATAACACGTAATCACTTATATTTAGAAAGAATAGGTTGTATACATTGATATCGCACTTAAATCATTAATTGTTCAACAATTTTTTATGACTGGCTGTGCAAAAGTATTGGGCCGCGTATTTTTGGGTATGAAAAACATAACAAAAAACTTGAAAAATAAGGAAGCATGTCTTGGTCTTCTCCACTCGACTCAATACTTTGTTGCCATGCCCTTAGCAGCGATGACTGCAGCGCACCGACGAGGCATAGACCCAATTAGTTGTTTGATTCGTTCTTGTGGCAATTTTTCCCATTCACTTCGCAAATGGTTCCACAATTCCGTTTTGTTGAAGTAATTTTTCATTCTAACACGTGCTTTAGGTCTTGCCACCGGTGTTCAATAGGATTTAAACCCGGTGACTGCGATGGCCAGTCAAGAAGGCGGACTTTCCGGTTTTGAAGAAAATTTTTCACAAGACGCGAAGCGTGTTTCGGATCATTATCGTGTTGAAAAACCCAACCACGCGGCAAATTTTTCATTGCAAATGGGAGCATATGATCTTGCAGTGTGTCCCTGTACATTGCAGCGTCCATATTGCCATGAATTTCCACTAGCGGACCAACGCCATTGTCAGAAAATGCTCCCCAAACTTTAATGTTTTCGCCACCGTGTTTTACAGTAGGAATTTGGTACCTTACATTATATCTGGTGCCTGCTGGACATCTTACGTACTTCCGACCATCACTTCTGAATAATTGAAATTTCGATTCATCGGAAAAAAGTATTTTCCGCCAATCTAATACCGTCCAGCGCTGATATTTTTTCGCAAAGTCTAATCTAGCCTTCTTATTCTTTTGCTAATCAATGGGTTTTTTACACCAACACGTCCAACCGCAGCTTTGAGACGTCGAAATACCGTACTCCGACTAACATCAGTTGGATTTTCACTTCGCAATTCCTGGGAAACATCTGCAGCACTTACTTTTTCGTGGATCTACAATGCACTTCCTTTTTATAATTTTGTTGACGCGATTCAAAGTTTTTCGTGGTCTACCGCTCCGATTTTTGTCACACAGTGAGTTTGTTAATTTAAAATTAGTAATAATACGATTAACGGTACTTTTGCCAATAGATAAAGTCTCCGCAACATTACGAGAACTTTTTCCTTCTGACGAAAGTTTTAACACGATTTCACGAAGCTGAATATTCGTTTGTTTCGGCATTGTGGCAGAAAGGAGACTGATTTTCCATTGTAGGACATGTTTTGAAACTAATGAGGAAAAAAATGTAAACAAACCGTGCGTACGAAGGCGCGGTGATATAGTGGCCCGATACTTTAGCACACCGACCAAAGTTATTCCACGTAGTACACGAAAAATACGCCATAATTCAATATAATATACGACGTTGGTACCTTCATTCTAACTCGCTTGAATATTTTGAACAATGAACGAGTGGAGAAATAAAATATTTTATCAATTAACTGGAAAAAATAGGATGGTCCAAAACTTTCGCACGCCACTGTATATTAGAGTGGTCCTTAATTAGGGTGTTCTTGAATTTGGACCTACGTACCCCTCAGAACATTTCGAAATAAATAAATAAAAATGTGTACCAAAAGATTTTTCTCAATATCAACAATTACCCGTGCCGCAAGGTGTGGCATTTTCGCCATTTAAATAACACGTGCTTTTGTGGTGTTTACACTATATTTTTTTTTCCCTGCACACTCATTATTCTAAAAATATTTCATGCTTAAAATATGTTGAATATGGATGCAACAACGCATACGAAGGTTTAAAAGTCATTAATTAATTATCATTACATTTAATCGATACGTAAATGGACATAATACAAATTTTGATTTACTAAAATCGTGCTTGGAGTAATTTATCATCTTATAATTACTCTATTTTGTCAATTCTTCCTTGAAATTTCATTGCTCTCATAGCAAATTTCATCAGCTTTTGAATAAGCTTAGCCCCACTTTGATCGGATGTCAACTAACCGATTGGCAACCGGGTTGGTGAAAAAGTGCAAAACAGCAACGTTGCCAGGTTGTCCAAAACTTGAAGTTTTGAACAAATGGGTACGATCGGCGATACGTCATTGCAAAGAGTATCCTATGCTATAAAAAATCTACCTCTATTATTTTCTGTGCGACAATTCTAGGTCAAGACAAATCTCCTTTAAACGAAAATCGTTTTTCGATGATAGCTAAGGATATAATCGGTCGATTTTGGCCGGATTTCGTGCGACATTATTTTTCATAATCCCGTACAACCTGGTGAGCTCACTTCTTTCAGGATATGCTTCTGAAGTATAGGTCTTGAACCACCCGCAGTACACCAAAACGTTCCAATCAATTTTTGAAAATGAACCAAGCCGAATTCAGTATTGCTACTTATTTCAAGTTGTAGCTGACATTCCAACGGAAATAAGCACCTCTGATAGTCCCCAAGAGCCTACGGGAAGAGATTGATTTCGTGTTTCGAAACGCAGGTTCGATTTTTCGTATCCAGGCCGTGCTTCGAAATGGGTAGAATCAAATCTTTTTTTTTCAAAACGCGAAAAAAGTACTCCTCATAGCGAGGGGCTGCTCACTCGCTAATTCCGTGGCTCGTCGATTTCCAAAAGAAATCGATTTCTTGTGATTTCGACTACGATTTTCACGATTTCTGAATCCATGAGATTACTTGTGATTTCTTGTGATTTATGCTGATTCTAACGATTACGAGTGATTTCTAAATTTAAAAAATCACTGATTTCTAGACTGAAGAACATTGATTAATTATTATAGATTAACAATAATTATTTTATGGTTAGGGATACGTGGATACTCCATCAATAACACAGTAGACAAAGAGATGCTTATTACCCTGCTTAGAAAATCCGATAGATATCGATTGAAACCGATAGGAACCCATAAAAATTCAGTTGAAATGAATGGATCAATAGGAGAGCGATATGTCCTCCGATTGGAAGTCAATCGGTATCAGTGGGTTTGAATCAGCCTGTATCATTAACCGAAATGAATTGGAAATAAGGCATTAAATGGAGTACTTAATAGGAAATATACTTATTGACTGTACTATGAGTTTTTTGAAAAGGAGAATTCCGATACATTTCCAATTCAAATTCTGAATCGGTCGCAATAGGAAAATTCTGCGATAGGTTTTTTATGAGATCCAATCAGAAATGAATGGAAAACGGTGTTTCAAAAATTGCATGCACTGTCAATCGGAATGTATGGAAAATTTCGCATTAAATAGAATATCTAATGGGAAATAGTCGAATTGACAAGTTTATGGGATTGAATGAGATTCCTGAAAAGGTGAATTTCAACTCGATTCCAATTTAAATATTGAATCGGTTGCAACAGGAATATTCCGTGATACGATTTTCATGGGATCCAATCGGAAATAAATAGGAAGCGGTGTATAGAAAACTGCATGAACTGTCAATCGGAATGTATGGGAAATTTCGTATTAAATAGAATATCTAATGAGAAATAGTCTAGTTGACAATTTTATGGGTTTGAATAATTTTTATGAGATCCTATTGGAAATGAATGGAAAGCGGTGTATCGAAAATTGCATGCACTGTCAATCGAAATCTATAGGAAAATTTGTATTAAATAGAATATCTAATGGGAAATCGTCCAATTGACAAGTTTATGGGTTTGAACGAGTTTCGTGAAATGGTGAATTCCAAATCGATTGCAATTTAAATACTGATTCGGTTGCAATAGGAATATTGCGTGATACGATTTTTATAAGATCCAATCGAAAGTGAATAGGAAGCTGTATATATCTATCTGAAATACTGAATCGGTTGCAATAGGAATATTGCATGATACAATTTTTATAAGATCCAATCGGAAGTGAATAGGAAGCGGTGTATATATACACCGCTTCCTATTCACTTCCGCTTATAAAAATCGTATCACGCAATATTCCTATTGCACCCGATCCAGTATTTAAATTGGAATCGATTTGGAATTCACCATTTTACGAAACTCATTCAAAATCATAAACTTATCAATTGGACAATTTCCCATTAGATATTCTATTTAATACGAAATTTCCTATAGACTCCATAGTTTTCTATAGAAAACTGCATGAACTGTCAATCGGAATATACGGGAAATTTCGTATTAAATAGAATATCTAATGGGAAATAGTCTTATTGACAATTTCATGGGTTCGAATGAGTTTCTTGAAAAGACGAATTACAACTCGATTCCAATTTAAATATTGAATCGGTTGTAATAGGAATATTCCGTGATACGATTTTCATAGGATCCAATCGTAAATAAATAGAAAGCGATGTATCTTTCTATAGGAGGTGACCAAAATAAAAGTGGAATTTTCCCATTACTTCCTATCACATTCCAATAAGGCAAGACCCATTATTTCCGAATCCTACACTGTAAAAAAAAATTATTTGATCCAAGTAATCCAAATAAATCGAGTTCAATTTACTGAACGCAAGTAGATTTTTCTTTGCCATAAATAAAAATAGACATTGCGACAAGTAAATCATTTTTTTGATGGCATTTATTTGGTCCCAATAATCTAATTCATTCATATAAATCGAAGGTATTTGGTGTAAATACATGGAATCTATAGACAACAAGGCCAAAGATTTATTATAAATAATTAATATTTTCGACTCTATCGTTTTATTTAATCAACGCCAATTCGAGTGATTGGCTGCCAATATGATGTAATATTTTCAATTGGATAAACCAAAATCATTGGAAATAAGTAATCGATTTGTTTCTATCCCGATGATCCCGTATCTGTACGCAATTTTTTTAACCATAGTTCTGGTAGGGTGATTCTTTGATATAGAAACAAATATAAATGAACGAATTTCTTTCGATGCTTGGAGGGAACCATACAGTTAAGATGTTTTTTCTTACAAATACGAATCATACACTCCTTTTAAGTGTGTATATTTGCTTAAATTTTTTTTCCAAGCGATCACCTCACAATTTTTTTTCTTTACTAAAACGAATATTAATGCGACGGCTTCTCATTATAATAATAGTTAAAACAGAATAGTAAAAACGAATTTCAATAAATATTGTTTTACAGATCATGCATTGGCTTTTCTTACTCCATGCTGGACTTGAGATTTATGTATCATTTTTTAACTTCGAGTTCTCATGTAGAGAATGGTGTAATAGGTAGCGTCCATGCTGGTTAGGTCGTAGATGGGTAGGTAGGTCGGATCGAATCCCCGTGTAGGTAGAAAAATTTTTCCGTGAAAATGAATGTCAGGAGTGATAGGCATATTAAAATGTGATCAATAATAAAAAAATATGAATTTTTAGTTGAAAAAAAAAACGATTTTTTGTTTTCAGTAACCCGTTCATTTCGATCTTGCAACTGTGCATTTCTCTAAATAATTTTGTATTTGCCTTTACTAACCATGATGTTTCGATCAAAGATATATTTACTTCATGCGAGTACTGGATTACTGGATAATATACAAATAAATAATTTTCTTTGTTCAAGTAAATTTTTTTTGGAGCCAGAAATTCTTTTTGACAATGTAAAGCAATCTCATAATTCCGATTCGTTTTTCCTTGCTTTAAGTGTTTTTACCGATTCATTCCCATTGAGGAAGTCTATGGGATTGGAACAGTTGAATAGGGTTCTCTCCCATTGAAAAAGTCTATCGGAAAGGGGCATTTGAATAGGTTATTTCCTGGACAAATAACACCGTTGATTCGGATTCATTTTTTTCTATGGGTTTCAATAGGATTTTCTAAGCAGGGCACACAAAGAGATGATTATTGTACCAAGAGAGATCTGTCACGAGCAAACATTAACTGGTCCGTTACGAGTGAACCTCTGAGACACGTTCGGAACGAGCAAATGCATGTTCGAACGCGTTTTTAGTTTTACATAATCAGCATATAGTTATACATAAACGTTGGATAAAGGCTTATTCGCTTGAAGAGGGGATTAGCGATTCCTAGTGATTCCCGAAATCCTGTGATTTCTTTGCGATTTCCCACGATTTCCTATATACTTTGAGAAATGATAAGAAAAACAGGAATCATGTGACTCGCGCGATTTCCAGCGACTTCTAGCGATTGCCTATCTCATTTTTGATAAAATGGTTCGAAGATTTCCTAAGTGAGCAGCCCCTCGCCTCATAGTCCCGGAGAGACTACGGGAATGGGTTGATTTCGCGTTTCGAAAAAAATAATTGGAATTTTCGCGTTTAGCTCATGCTTCGAAAAGGGTAAAATCTTATAACTTGGGATAAGTTGCAATGCTTAATTCGGCTTAGTTTATTTCCAAAAATCGATTAGAATATTTTGGTGCACTACGGGAGGTTCAAGATCTCTACTTCGGGAGCATATCCCGGGAGAGGCAGGCTCACCAGGTTATAAGAGATTATGAAAAATGATGTCTTGCAAAATCCGGCCAAAATCGACGGATTAGTTCCTGAGCTATCATCGAAAAACGATTTCTGTTTTAAGAGTGCATAACTCAGCCTTGAACTGTATACGAATATCGTATAGTGCAGAAAATAAAGTTTACTGCTGCTATTCTTTTATTGTATTGTTTTTTTTTTTTTTAGTACTCGTCAATACTCGAATTTTGACAATTCGACATAACTTTCTTCGTTTTTCAGCATGTTCACGGTCGAGCGTTAATTACCAGCAATTTTGACGTTTCGCCACCGCTCCCTTAAGCCCTATCGCGGAACTTAAGTGCCTCCTGGTGAGCTCATTTCTTGCACCCGCTTACAATTTATAATCCTATTACAGGAAGGAGTAAACTCACTGGTAAACGAGGCGACTGAACGAGGTCCGCGCCTGGCTGGAAGTTGGAGGTAAGTCCTCGTGAAAAATTTTCCCTTTTGTGGCTCCTTTTTTCTGCAACACAGAAAAAAAATTTCAAGTTAGACAACAAAATTTTGTGTGCTATATGGGAAAATTTGCTAAAAAAATGTATTTTCAGTTTTATCGTAAGTTAACAATGTTAGAAACAAAATTAAATTTTATTTTCTCTTACATTTTGTATTAACTATTTTCGAAGACGTAAACTCGCCTGTACAAAATGAAAACGCTACTTTACCGTGTTTTCCAGGGAACGAAGGCACTTGGAAGCAAGAACAAAATTAATATGCCAATGTCAGACCGACTTTATACGATAGGTCGCAGAGCGCCGTTTCAAAAGCATTCAAAGTGAATCTCTCCTCGATCCTTTTGAAAGCTCTTGAATATATTACGATTGCCGCATATTTTCCCTATTGCTGTTACAGGTTGTACCAAAACTCGTGGCCGAGCAGTTCAGAATTCACCACAGCTTCAAAAATGCTAGAGAGCATAATCCTTTCCCACTTTTCCTTTTACGTAATTAGTAATAAACAGGAGCAGGGCTTTCGCTAATTAATGAATAGCTTATTGATTGAGGTGCATCGGAGAGCATAAAAATGCTTGAGAACTTTTCTTTTGAGAAGACAACAGGTGACTTGTTTCATAGACTTTCAAAACGATTTTTGAGACACGGTCCACCGTGAGAAGTATTAGCTTCGAATAAATATAATTCTAGCTATATGTATACAACTAAAGTAAACCCGTTTTGCTGTATTTTCATCGAAGCAATGCTGTTATTTCATTTATTTTATTTTTTTTGTTTTTTTTTTTTCAGTTGTTATCCGCTCGTCTCGGTGTACTCGAAACTACTCGACCGTACATTTTTTATTTCTCTTACGTCTCTAATCTCTGCCCAGGCTTTTTTCTCAGTCCTCTCTCTTTCGCTGCTTCCCTTATTTTTCGGCGATGGAATCATTCTAGCCTCAAGGGACCCATCCGAACTGACACCTACCTTTCTCTTTTCACTTCCTGCTGCTTCAATTCCAGCTTTCATCTTCCTTCCTCACCTCCCCTCTTACACTCTAAATTCAAAAGGCATTCTGGGCTTCAGTGCATCGCGAAAAAGCACGTATATTCATGCGCTATCTTCAACTAATCAAGTAGTGTCCGTCCCTTGTCTTTATTACTAGGGGCTATAAATTATGGCTGTTTTTTAAATATATTTTTCATATTTAAGAATGTTCTGCTCGTATTTTAAAGAACGCGCGGGGTATCGGGGGTCCCTATGCTTATACACAGGCTAGCCGCACTGCTGCCAACCTGATTTTTTTTATCTTCCTCTCTCTCTTTCTTCTTTCTGTTTCCCTTTTCTGCTCTGCGAAGTTGCCGCTCTAAAGGCTTTTGTGGCCACATCCCAAGGAATTCAACAAATATTCATAAGATTATTCGTTATATCTCATGACATGCGTGGTAAATCAAGTCCATTTTTTTCCATGTCACTGTAATATATAAATCTGCTTTTGACCCAATTTTCAATAAGCCACCATCTTTTTAACTATATGATATTAAATCATTTCGCACATCAAAATAGTACGTGCCATAACGCTCTGTGCAATTTGGAGGTAACTTTACGATTTTTTATCTCAGAAAATAGATGATCAATCTTGTTTGAATTTTACAGATATACGCGAAATATGTTTCCGAAAGTGCTATTAAAATTTCAAAGACCTGCCATCTTTTTGAGATTCGAGCAGAACTCCCATAATTTCTCAATTACTTGTTGCTTCATAGAAATTTTGAAATACATTGTTACTATGATGTGGTTAAAACAAAAAAAACTGAAATCGAGTGAATCGATGACAAAAAAACAAATAAAACTCATCACGCGAAGCTGAGTCTCAGAGCCGGTTGTTCCACCTTCTGGTAAATTTTACCTGACAGTTGTAACATGGAGTAGCAGACCTTTAACTATCAGATAAAATTTACCTGGAGGTGGAACAACCGGCCGTTACTAAAATAAAATTTACTCGGGAAGTTCGTAAATTTGATTAACGGTAGAATATCAAGTTCTGGTCAAGCTTGAGCTCAGTGGTTCCTAATCTAGAGTCGCGATAGCGACTCGAGACAAGTAAATTTACGTATACTATAAGATGGCGTAGACGAGTCGCTACTAGAGCCTTTACAGCAAGCAGAGCGGTTTCGAACGGTTTTCGAAAATTGTTTCGGCGATATTTAATTAATTACACCATTTTAAAAGATGTTGCTAGTTCACGTATTTTTTATTTTATTTTTCTTTCAATTGTGACTATTTAGAACTCTGTAGCCTAACGCATATTGGAAATATTAATATTTTATCCTTCTGTAGAATCGAAAAAAGGTGGCATTTTTCGCAAACATTTTTTGACGTTTAACGGTTGCTGTCTAGTGACACTAGTTATAACTAGAAATTTTCTGGTGATATGCGAGACTGTGTTCGTTGATGTGACAGCCGATGACCTTTCTTCAGGATTTATAAGTAAGAGTGATAGCTGTGAGTTTAGAAAAAAAATCGCGGTTATACTAGTGACAATTATGGGGTTAAAAAGTAAGGTTATGATGATCGCGGTTGTGAAAGCAGATAATTTGATTTTTGGTTAGACATATTCGAGATCAGGACTTCTTTTAAGATTTATAGTGATGACGGTTTTAAGGTTAAACATTTGAAGAAATTAATAGTGACGGTTGTGAGGTTAAAAATAAGAAAAAATAATAAAAAATGATTATTAGTGATGGTTATAAGATTGAAAATAATAAAAAATAATTAAAACTGAAAAAGAATAAAGTCATAGAGACCGTGGAAGTGGAAGCTGACGGATACTATTTTTCATTCTTGACTTTCGGTGAGAGTCATATTTGCGGTCCAGACTTTTTTTTAACGATTGTGGATTTGGAACAATTGTGTGAGACCGAATAGCTGCAAATTTTAAAGTGGCATGTTTCCATCATCGTTCGTTCGGTTATAAGAAAGAACTTTCATTTTAGCCTTTCACTTTGTTGCCTACATTTTTTTTGGTCGTCAGATGAATGTTGGGGAGAAATTTTGATTTCGAAGATCCAAAAGGACTGGGTGACCGATCTACCATCCATTATCTTATTTTGAACAAAATTAGGAACTGTGCTCAAATAAATGGAGTGATCTTCAAAGTAAGTTATAAAATATTTCAAGTTAAAGTAAAGATGTTGAAATTTTCATTGTTAGAATGAATCAAAAGTTCACACGTTGTTTAAAATTTTCATCGTCAGAATGGATCAAATGTTCACACAGTATTTGACATTCCCTATCTTTCCTTTTTCATTGCACAATATATTTCAGACTTAATAATTGCAGGTTTATTAAATTGAATAAATCATTTTTATTATTCGCCATACAAAACTTCGTCGAAAGACTCAGTCAGCACATAGCAAAAGCCACGAGAAAAAAAAATATAGTAAAAACAAAAATTAAAAAACCATGGATAACAAATAGGCTTATCACTTTAATGAACAGGCGGGACCACTTATACCAATTAGCGAGGAAAAACCCTTTGAACTTGAATATTGTAGAGAACTATCATATTTTAAGAAAAAATCTAGTAAAATAAGTGAGACAAGCAAAGAACGAATACAACAGGAAAAAACTTAGGAACACAGGAAATGACAAAAGGATAATGTGGAAAGCTGTTTCGGAATTGACAACAATCGGATCACAGAAGCAAACAATACAAAAAATAATAAGAGATGGCAATATAATCACAAATGAAACAGAAATAGCAACCGAATTCAATGAGTACTTTGCAGGTATTGGAGCGTCACTTATCGTGCAAATCACGGTGCCAGATACCCACTATACGAATATGCCCATTGCTCAAAACAGAATGGTGCTGAACAAAATGGACTGAAACGAAATATTAAAGACAATAAACAAACTAAAAAGTAATACAGCACCAGGGGTCGATAACATATCAGCAAAAATCATCAAACTATGTGCTGAGTATGTAGCAGCACCTCTGGCATACATAATAATCCTAGCGTTTTCCACTGGAGTATGCCCAAAACATTTGAAAACAGCGGTGGTAGTTCCGATCCTCAAAGCAGGCAGTAGCACTACAACGTCAAACCATAGGCCAATCTCATTATTGCCGTCTATTTCTAAGGTATTTGAAATGTGTGTAGGCGAGAGGATTGGAGGCTTTCTAGAATGGACGGGTGCACTCAGTGACAAGCAATTCGGATTTCGGAAAAATATCTCCACGACTTCAGCAATAGCCGAAGTCACGACTTTTGCATATGAATTGTTAGATAGTAGCACACCTTCCCTATAGCCGTCTTTGTGGATCTGGCGAAAGCATTCGATACGCTGAATCACGAGATGCTTCTAGACAAATTGGAGCGATACGGCCTCCGGGGAATTGTTCTCGATCTATTGCGGAGCTACTTAATCAATAGAAAGCAGATTGTGAGAATAAATGGTAAATATAGCCCGACAACCAAGATAAAGTGTGGCGTACCCCAGGGATCAATACTGGAGCCAATTATGTTCATTATCTACATAAACGACATTTTCAACATCAGCATAGAAGGAAAGGTCATTAGCTACGCAGATGATACTGTGATACTCTTTAGAGGGGAAACGTGGGAAAATTTAAAAACCACTGTACAGAACGAATTTAGTCAACTCAGGGATTAGTTCCGCGAGAATTACCTAACCATAAATATAAAGAAAACTCAAATACTCGCACTGGGATGTTACCAAGACAGCATACCGAATTTTGAACTTATCAAAATACATGAAAATGCCTGTAAAAGACATGCTAACTGTACGTGCCCAAAAATTGAAAGAGAAAGCTCTATAAAATATTTGGGTGTCATACTCGATAGCTACATGAGATGGAACTCTTATATAGAGTACATTGTGAAAAAGCTCAGATATACTATATGCATTATGTATAAACTTAGACATATACTAAACAAACGGAATTTGACTACTGTATATCATGCGCTAGTAGAATCGGTTCTCTTCTATGGAATAATTGGGTTGGGAGGGAGATTGACAAAATGTCATAAACAAGCTACAAACTACACAATACCGTATTTTAAAAGCTATGTTATGTAAAGACGGGCGGCGCCGTACCAGGGAACTCTATAGAGAGGCCGGAGTTTTGAATGTTTGTCAAAAATTTCATGCGACTGCAATCGAATATTGCCTGGAAAGAAATCTCTTCAAATCAGTAGAGCAATCGAATCGAATGAGAAGCTCCAGCCAAAAACTTGTAAAAATACCGAGATTCGATAAAAGTATAGGACGCCAATGTTTTAAGTATACAGGGTGTCACAAAAGTAACGGGACGGCTGAATATTTCCGCAGGTAAGACAATTTCCCAAAATGTTAAGGTCGTTCTTGAAGTAACTTTTCCCAAGGAATTCAATGGTCACCTTCATTTTGACCTTGGCGATGTCCTTCAAGGTTATTTCAAGGTCAACTTTTGTTTTTCAAATGGGAACCCCCTTTATTGACATCGGCAATCGATAGAGCGAGAAATTTTACGTACAGATATGTATTTAAGTCACCGGTCCCCTTTGACTTTGAAGACCACTGCAGAGTTAATTAAACTTAAACAGAGTATGGATACCTTGGACAAGAATAGAAGCTTCTTAAATTCTATCGTTAAGACCAAAGTTATCAATTTTAACAAGGCGCATCTAGTGGTGACCTCGATCATGACCTTGACCATGACCTTTAAGGTGATTTCAAGGTCAACATTTTATTGTAATAAAAACTCCCTTTTTGACATCCGCAATCGATAGAACGAGAAATTCGACGTACAGATATGTACTCAAATCATTAGTGGAATTTGACATTGAAGGTCACTGTAGGGTTAATTCAACTTAAACACAGTATGAACACCTCTGAGAATAGAAGCTTTTTAAATTATTCCCTTACGACCAAAGTCATCAATTTTAACAAGGCGCATCTAGTGGTGACCTCGATCGTGACCTTGACCATGACCTTCAAGGTGATTTCAAGGTCAACTTTAACCCTTTAAGTCCCAGCGGTTTCGATCGAAACCATTTTTGGATTCAAAAGTTCATAACTTTGTCAAAAATCAATATATTTTTGATTTTTAGACGCCAACGACCCACAAATTTGGACTACTTTGTAGAAAAAATGTATAGTGCAATAAATTAATAATAATTTTGTAATTATAATAATATAAACAAATGAATGTTTTTGGTAAGAATTGCAAAAAAAATGCCAATTATCAAATTACATTGAGTTAAGCTCATAAAAATGATCACTCGGGGGTTTTCAGGGTAGCTGATTACGAATCTGACGTTAGATTTTCAAAATTTTCAAAATTCAAAGTGGCGGATCTAATATGGCGGACGATTTTTTTAAAAATCGATCCAATTGGCCTGAAACTTGTCACTCAGAGATTTTCAGGGTCGCTGAATACGAATCCGATGTCGGATTTTCAAAATTCAAAATGGCGGACGACTTTTTAAAAATCGATTCATTTGGCCTGAAATTTGTTATTCGGGGGTTTTCGGGGTCGCTAATTACGAATCCGATGTTAGTTTTTCGAAATTCAAAATGACAGATTTAGTATGGCGGACGAAAATTTAATAAGTTCACTTGCGCTCCAGAAAATGACCACTCAAACTTTTATGGGGTCACTGTTCACAACTGACATAGGATTTGCAATCATCAATAACAAAAACCCTAGAGTGATCATTTTTATGAGAATAGATCCACTTTCTCTTTTTTGTCCGCCATCTTGGATCCGTCATTTTGAATTTTGGAAAACTAACATCAAATTCATAATCAGCGACCTCGAAAACCCCCAGGTAGTTATTTCATGAGTGTAGATCCAATTTCTGATTTTCTCATCCGCCATCTTGGATCCGCCACTTTGTATTTTTAAAAACTAACATCAGACTCGTAATCTGCGAACCCAAAAATCCCCGAGAAACAAATTTTAGGCCAATTGGATCGATTTTTAAAAAAGTCGTCCGCCATTTTGAATTTTGAAAATCTGACATCGGATTCGTAATCAGCGACCCCGAAAACCTCCGAGTAACAAGTTTCAGGCCAAATGAATAGATTTTTCAAAATTCGTCCGGCATATTGAATCTGCCATTTTGAATTTTGAAAATCTGACATCGGATTCGTAATCAGCGACCCCGAAAACCCCCGAGTAACAAGTTTCAGGCCAAATGAATCGATTTTTCAAAATTGGCCCGCCATATTGAATCCGCCATTTTGAATTTTGAAAATCTGATATTGGATTCGTAATCAGCGACTCCGAAAACTCCCGAGTAACAAGTTTCAGGCCAAATGAATCGATTTTTCAAAATTCGTCCGCCATATTGAATCCGCCATTTTGAATTTTGGAAATCTGACATCGGATTCGTAATCAGCGACCCCGAAAACCTCCAGATACAGAATGTGACGAAAATTGCGTTACTTCAAAAAAGTCAGGTCTTAAAGGGTTAAAGAAATATGGGAATCAGTACTTTTGAGTTTTGAAATCAATAGAACGAACAGTTTTACGTTTACATTCATAAATTCTTTTGCTTTAAATTCTTATAAATTTAAACAAGGTCTGGATAGCTCGGGGGGTAAAAGCTTTTTAAATTGTTTCACATCACATTTTATAACTTGCGTAAGAGTCCTCGTCACTATTCTTTTTTTATCATACGAACATTGCGAATCATAACTGAATTTACATATTAATCTCACTGAATCTCACTAAAATATCATGGCGTATGTTAGACTTTCGGAGAAAGAGAGGATCCTGGCCAAAAATCCCCTCCCCGGGGGAAAAAACTTGGACAAGTACATTTGTTGACCCCTGTTTCCATTTGTTTTCACAGAAAAAACTACCCAAAAAAGTACAAAATTTTTAAAAATTTGGCAAGATTGAGATAGGAAAAAGAAGATTGTTTCTATAAAATAACTATACTCCAAATGACAAATAGAAATGAAAAACTTCACATATTTTATCGAGATCCCAAGAAAAAAAGCAACAATGCCCATCGTGAGTGTCCGGTAAAAAACAGAGTCTACAAGTAAATGATCGATTTGTGCATAAAAAAAAATAATTACTTTACAAAAACAGAAATGGTAAAGACAATGATTTACGTTCGGCACTAAAATTTGTAATATCAATAATAGGACAAGTATTTTATTGTCGCGTGAGGATGGAGTATTTAAAAAAAAGGAAAACTTAGTTGGTTATTGAAAAAAGTCACCAATGTACAAAAATAAAAATCGGTCAAAAGAACAGAGTCCAGAAAAAAAATCGGGATGAAAAGAAACTTGAAGAAAAAAATTTCAAACGAAAAAAATTAGATCGAAAAAAAAAATTCGGCCGAAGTACTCGGCGAGTTTATATGATGAAGTTCGGATGCTGCTATTTAATGACACTTTTTGTAATGAAGAAGGGTTAAGTCATGTCTCAAAATCAACAATTGCAAGGACTTTATGGGGCTTCATTAATCAGGGGACTGTCAAGGACCTAGAGAGATCGGGACGACCAAAATTGGTAGCAACTGAGGAGATGCAAATGGACATTGCCCAAGTATTTGTTGAAAACCCGCATCTTAGCTTACGTCGAGCCGGTAGCGAGCAGGATGTTTCTTATGAAACAGTACGAAGAGTTTTGAAAAGCATAAAATTCCATCCTTACAGGATCCATTTGATACAGGAGCTTAATGAAGATGATCCTGATCGTCGGATTGAATTCTGTGAAACGATGATGGATAGAATCGATAGAAATCCACTTTTTTGTGCAATATAGTTTTTTCAGACGAAGTTACTTTCACTTTAAAAGGTGAAGTTAACAGACATAATTGTAGATATTGGTCCGACACAAATCCTGATTGGATGTTGGAGAGTCACACTCAATATCCACAGAAAGTAAATGTTTGGCCTGGCATTTTGAACGAACACTTATAGGCCCTTTCTTTATCGATGGTAATCTCAATGCCAATACGTATGAAGAGTTGCTCAGAAATCAAATTGTACCACGAATAAGAGAGGTAACTGGTGATAATTTTGATAATACATGGTACCAGCAAGACGGAGCAGCCGCTCATTACGGTAGGAACATTCGGGCATATTTAGATCTTGAGTTCCGTCACAGGTGGATTGGAAGAAGAGGTGAAATCGAGTGGCCTGCTAGATACCATGATATGACGCCTCTCGATTATTTCCTTTGGGGTTATTTGAAGAGTAAAGTTTACTCAACTAAACTACAGAATTTAAATGAACTGCAGTATCGGATTTTGGAAGAGACTGTTCAGATTGATAGAGAGATGATTCGTAATGCTGTGACTCATTTTTACAGCCGCCTAGCTTTTTGTCAAGAAGCTCAAGGGTTCCAGTTTGAACATCATCTCTAAATTTTGAAGGTAACGAAAGCAAACGTGAGAGGCAAGGGGACTCACGCTAATCAAGCATCCCAAAACGTGAGAGGCACGGGGACTCACGCTAATCAAGCACCCCAAAAAGTGAGAGGCACGAGTATTCACGCAAATCAAGCACCCCAAAACGTGAGAGGTACGGGGACTCACGCTAATCAAGCACCCCAAAACGTGAGAGGCACGGGGACTCACGCTAATCAAGCACCCCAAAACGTGAGAGGTACGGGGACTCACGTTAATCAAGCACCCCAAAACGTGAGAGGTACGGGGACTCACGTTAATCAAGCACTCCAAAACGTGTGAGGCACGGGGACTCACACTAATCAAGCACCCCAAAGGGAACAGAATTTACTACGTCCACGTCGTTGTTCCTGGGTCATGCTAAAAGTAAATCAAATTTTGACCTTCAATGTCAAATTCGACCGATGACTTGAGTACATATCTGTACGTCGAATTTCTCGTTCTATCGATTGCGGATGTCAAAAAGGAAGTTTTTATTACAAAAAAAAGTTGGCCATGAAATCATCTTGAAGGTCATGGTCAAGGTCATGATCGAGGTCACCACTAGATGCGCCTTATTAAAATTGATAACTTTGGTCTTAACGATAGAATTTAAGAAGCTTCTATTCTTGTGCGAAGTATCCATACTGTGTTTAAGTTTAATTAACCCTGCAGTGACCTTCAAGGTCAAAGGGGACCGGTGACTTATGTACATATCTGTACGTAAAATTTCTCGCTCTATCGATTGCCCATGTCAAAAAAGGGGGTTCCCATTTGAAAAACAAAAGTTGACCTTGAAATAACCTTGAAGGACATCGCCAAGGTCAAAATGAAGATTACCATTGATTTCCTTGGGAAAAATTACTTCAAGAACGACCTTAACATTTTGGGAAATTGTCTTACCTGTGGAAATATTCAGCCGTCTCTTTACTTTTGTGACACTCTGTGTATAGACTCTATTGGAGTTTAAATAAAGCGAAATGTTTGAAAATACCATAAAAAAAAGAAATGATATCAAATGGCGAAAATCCCCTCCCGGGGGAAAAAAACTCGGACAAGTACATTGTGGTCCCTCGTTTTCCTATGATATCACAAAAAATCCTACAAAAAATCCAAAACCCGACTAAAAGGAATTTTAAAAAATGTTCACCCATTTCATTCACATTCCGAAGAAAAACCAACCATATAGATCACGAAGTATCCGGCCAAAAAACCAGACTTCACAATAAATGTTACTTTGAATTTATTTCCACAGAATAAAACAGGAATCAAAACATTAAAAAATCAGCGCTATCAAGATGAGAAAAATACCATTTATAATTGGTGTGTAAGAAGTATCAATAGTCTAGAGAAAAATAAAAAAAGATCACCATCTAAGTTACGTGCAGCAGTAAAATTTATGATATCAGTACTAGGACAAGTATTTCTTTGGTGATTGAGAAGATATCAACATCGACGTACCGGCAACGTATAGCATGCAGTTGGTGCTTTGCTCCTGGGATCTCACAAGTCGAGTAGCTACGTGCCGAGCCAGTTGTTGGATGAGTGATCCCTTCCCTGTACACGAAAACGTTTGAAGTTGGTTTGGCTATGGCGCGGCCAATGTTGCCAAATAGTCTTTACTTATATGATCCAATGAAACAACATTGCCTGCGCTGTGGCGAAAACAACGAAAAACATTCAGAAACCAGCCAGAAACTCGGCACACGAACGCAGGAACATTGAATTACGTTTTCACAAACATTTATTTTCGGAAATGATTTCATTTCTAAATTTAATTCCCGATGTTCAAGTATTGATTGCTTTATATGGGTGTCAAGCTAAGTTTCGCATAAGATCCCGTGCTTTTGCAATGTTAAAAAAAAATCTTTAATTTATGTCCTTACATGATAGCACAGTTTTTTTTTATTGGTAATAATTTGATGAACGTTCACCATCGTACGTTCAGTGTATACGCACAGAGTACTTGTCCGGCCCATAACTTTTTATTAAAATAATTAAATAAGACAATACCGACAATGAAAAAGTGCGTACTTATGACCCTTGAATTTTGAGAGAGACCCGTGATTTTTACTTGAATGAGCAATTTTAATAAAAAGTTATGGGCCGGACAAGTACTCTGTGCGTATACGCTCAACGTACGGTGGTGAACGTTCATCAAATTATTACAAATCAAACAAAACTGTGCTATCATGTACGGACATAAATTAAAGATTTTTTTTTAACATTCTAAAAGCACGGGATCTTATGCGAAACTTAGCTTGACACCCATATAAAAACAATCTATACTTGAATATCGGGAAGTAAATTTAGAAATTGAATCATTTCCAAAAATAAATGTTTGTGAAAACGTAATTCAATGTTACTGCGTTTGTGTGCCGAGTTTCCGGCTGGTTTCTGAGAATATTTTTCGTTGTTTTCGCCATAGCGCGGGCAATGTTGTTTCATTGGGTCATATAAGTAAAGACTATTTGGCAACATTGACCGCGCCATAGCCAAACCAACTTCAAACGTTTTCGCGCACAGGGAAGGGATCACTCACCCAACAACTGGCTCTGCACGTAGCTACTCGACTTGTGAGATCCCAGAAGCAATGCACCAACTGCATGCCCTACGTTACCGGTACGTCGATGTTGATATCTACTCAGTCACCAAATAAATAGTTGTCCTAGTATTGATATCATAAATTTTACTGCCGCACGTAACTTAGATGGTGACCTTTTTTTTCTAGACTATTAATACATCTTACACACAAAATATAAATGGTATTTTTCTCATTATAATTACGCTAATTTTTTAATGTTTTGATTGCTATTTTGTTCTGTGGAAATGAATTCAAAGTAACATTTATTGTGAAGTCTGGTTTTTTGACCGGATACTTCGTGATCCATATGGTTGGTTATTCTTCGGGATGTGAATAAAATTGGTGAGCATTTTTTAAAATTCCTTTTAATGGGGTTTTGGATTTTTTGTAGGATTTTTTGTGATATAGGAAAACGAGGGATCACAATGTACTTGACCAAGTTTTTTTCCCCGGGAGGGGATTTTTGCCATTTGATATCACTTCTTTTTTCTATGGTATTTTCAAACATTTCGCTTTATTTAAATTCCAATAGAGTCTATATATAATAAATAAGATCACAACGTGTTTCCATCATTACATCATCAATTTATTTCAAAGACAGAAATCGGTACTGTCCACCTACTTATTCCACATCAGAGAATGAGACAGATTCTCTACCATAAATTCATTGTTGTTAAGGTTGTTCAAACATAGGAGCGTTTTGTGTCTGTGATAAGGAATAAAGTTATAATGTTTTCAAAAGAGTTAACTACAGACTTGAGGTATTTTCGAGATCGTAATCCATTGTTACATTATTAGTCGATTGTGACTTGGCAAGAAGGTGTTATTGATTCAATCTGGTCATTAGAAGAGACTTCAAGTAACAGTTTCTTCTCAAAGGTAGAAAACCAGAAAAAGTGAATGCTTTTTTATTACCTATTAAGTTGTGTATTAGAATAAGTCATTCAAAGGGGAAAAGGCAGAGAGGATATTTGTAATTTCGGTCTAAGCTATTATCGACAATTATTCAACTTTATTTTAAAAAAGAGCCTCAGAATTACATTATTCTTCCAAAGACGAAGTGCCCAAAGAATATGACGCTTCATCATTGGCTTAAAAATTGTTTTATATTCTATTTAATTATATATATGGGGCATTCCACGCCAAGTCGACCTACGTCAGACCCTTCCATTCTTTGATTTGGCTGAAAATTTTATATGTTGTATGACCCATTGAAAGAAGTTTTCTTGATTTTTTTCAGATTTTTTTGTCCATGTACTTATGAGATATGATTGTTTTTCAAAATTCGATGTTTTTTTTCTTCAAATGACTGTAACTCTCTCAGAAATCGACCAAATCGAACTTCTTTTTTTTTAGAAAAGTCGGTTTTTTACCATACTGTTAGAAAAAAAATACGAAAGAATAATTAATATTTGTATTCCGTATTTTTTCTCAATTTGAAGCAATTTAAAGCAAAAAAACATTGGTTTTAGGATGTTTGCCCATTTTTTGTTTTTTTTTTTCAAAAAATTCACAAAAAAGTGACAAATTATATAATTTTTGAGACCTGTCTCATCGTGGGCAGATTCTTCCTTATATTTTTTTTTCTTATTTTGAAAAAAAATCATTTTTTTCAGTCAATTTGGACCAAATCGAACTATTTTTTTTTGATATTTTGTTTCACACCAACATTTATAATATAAAAAAGTTCTATTTGGTACGAATTGACTAAAAAAAATGAAAATTTTTTTGAATCTAAGAAAAGAAATATGAAAAAATATTTCTCCACGATGGGACTGGTCCCAAAAATCATTTAATTGGTCAAGGTTTTTTTTGTGAATTTGTTGAAATAAATCAAAAGTGTCCAACATCTTAAATTTAATGACTTCTTACTTAAACATTGAAAAAAAATATAAGGGAACGATTTTTAATAATTATTTCATATTTTTTTCCAAAACTCTGGTAAAAACCTACATTTAAAAAAAAAGTTCATTTTGATCCAAATTGACTAGAAAAATAAAATGAATTTTTTTTCAAAATAAGAAAAAAAATATAAGGAAAAATCTGCCCATGATGAGACTGGTCTTAAAAATTTTATAATTTGTCAAAATTTTTTGTGAGTTTTTTGAAAAAAATAAAAATGGGCCATCATCCTAAAACTAATGTTTTTTTACTTTAAATTGCTTTGAATTGAGAAAAAATATGGAATGCAAATATTAATTATTCTTTCGTTTTTTTTTCTAACAGTATGGTAAAAAACCGACTTTTCTAAAAAAAAAAAGTTCGATTTGGTAGATTTTTGAGAGAGTTACAGTCATTTGAAGAAAAAAACATCGAATTTTGAAAAAAAATCATATCTCACAAATGCATGGACAAAAGAATCTGAAAAAAATAAAGAGAGCTTCTTTCAATGGGTCATACAACATATAAAATTTTCAGCCAAATCAAAGAATGGAAGGGTCAGACCCAGGTCAAATCGGTATAGAATGCCCCATATATATTTAGGTTATATTTATATAGAGCTCAATTTACTTTGTAACTTTCTACAGAATCCAATTTTATTTTTTTGCGAGGAATAACTCATTTTTGTTTTATGTGATTAGAATTTATTTCATAATTTTTTTGAGACTGGCCACTTTTCTTACGTTTTGATAGCATTTGATTTTTTCAGAGATTTTCGTAACAAAATATAGAAACCGGTATCAACAAATGTACTTGTCCAGGTTTTTTTCCCCAGGGGGAATTTTTGTGCTGGATATGATTTGTTTTTTCTCGTTCTATTCGAACAATTCGCTTTATATAGATTGGAAAAACTCCATTTTGGGCAATTATTACTTCTTTATTCCCATCCCTTGACCCGTTTACTTCGAGTCAATTTTTCGCACAAGAAATGAGGGGACACGTATTTTGAAATTTTTAATTTGTCAATTTTTTCTATTCTCAAGCCAGTCAATTTTTTTTAAAGCCGCTTTACCTTACTGGATTTTGGTTCAAATAAAGCCGCTTTACCTTACTGGATTTGGTTCAAATAAATCGGATACTGGGAGCCCAATAAAAAATTATTGAATGCAAATTGGTTTATAAAAAAATAGTTGAATTTACAAACTTTTTGAGTGCCAATTCAGAGCAGGCAGAGTTTTTTGCAGAGTTTATAACTAGTTAAATTTGTTTTTATTGAATAAACATATTTGAATAGCAGTAACTTTATGTTATATATTTGCATACTTATGGTAAAAACTATTACACTTCCAGTTTCAGCTTTCAGCTTTCAGTACATTTAAATGGAAGAAAAACTGTTCCAAAATTTTTTATTTTTGATAATTCAAAATCAAAAAATCAGTTTTACATCATTTTAGAGAAAATACATCAAATCTATTCTGAAAAAAGTTGAGGCATTTTTCGATTTTATTTTTTATCTACAACGAGGTAAAGTCATGATATTTATCAATACCATTGAAGAAGTCAATACCATGAGAATAAGAGATGGCAGTTATTCTCATATTTTCATTGAATTTCAAAACTTCAAACAGCATGTTCTTATAGGTGCTCCGAAACAATATATTGAACAAAGCAGACAAATTCAAACCAGGATCCTGCTCAAGAAAATTGAATGAGTTATTAAGAGAATGGACTGAGAATAGTTGTATCAGTTGCATTACCTTCGCGCAAATTTCAATACAATCAGAACCAGAGCAACTATAGAAGGAAACTTTCTAAATGAAAATGTTTCAATTTATGATGCCAAATTGGAGCCAAACACGGGAAATACTTAGCACACATGTCCCTTCACAAAATTTTCAAAGTTTGCAGGCATGCGCTGCCTTCCATTGCTACATTTTTTGATACTATCAGAAAAAGAGCACCCGAAGACTTTCTGAATGAAACCAATTTTTCTGATCAAGAGACGCGGTAGCGGCTCGACGCCAAGTATTAAACGAAAATGCCAGCGCGAGCCGTGCCGCACTCTTATATACGCGAATATGCCGATTTTATGACGTCATAGCGTTTTAAATCGCTCTCACGAACGAACCGTTTGAGTTAATAATCTGAATATGGGTGACGATTTTTTTTCGATTTTTCTCTTTCTATTGGTCTTTGTTGCAAGTAGATCCGTCCAGCCAATCTTGAGATGTGATAATTTAGTGAATTAAAATCGAATGTTTCAGGATAATTTGTCTTCTTGGAGACAGACGGGCGTAAGTCGTGCTGGAACAGGCGGGATACATGTCCTTTTGATAATAATCTACATTTCTCTACTTTCCGTCACCCAGTCCCGCTGAACGAGGCTACCCCCTCTTATCGCGCGCCGCTGAGTGAGACAGCGCGCGAAGCTTCATCCCCTCTCTCTCGCTCGTAGCGCGCTCGCTTTCTTTCTTATTCTTGTTATTTCTGTTATTTTAGTTAGTTTAGTATTTTAGTTTCTGTTATTTTTTTATAACAAAAACTATTATTTTTTTGAGGAATTTTAAGCCTAGTGTGATCGCAGGGAAATCGTTCGTTGTATATTATTATAATTAAAATATAGACTTTTTTTACAATCAATTATCTATAACACCCTGAAAAATTGAACAAAGCGAATCGTCTAGGGGGTTAACATTTTTGTTCTGAAATGTACTTTTGTTTAAAAATATGTGAAAAATTATTCAAAGTTTACATCACCTAGCTTTTCCTATTCTAAGATAAAATAAACTTTTTTCGTAGCGCTTGTACTAATTAATTTATTTCTTTAATGTTTGTACGGAATCATAATTCAATTAATGAATTTTAAGCTAAGTACAAACATAAGAAAATTGCTAGTTCTATTTTTCGAAGTGTTAATTTTATCAAAGATTTTTGTTCTTGATTAGACTAATATTTCCCACGATTATACTAGCCTTAAAATGCATTAAATGAATAATAGTTTCCTATGAAAATTTAACAGCAAAATTAAAAGGGACTATGGCTGCGGGAAAAAACATTTCTTGCTTATAATTTAAAAATTGATTTACGTAATCTTTAAATAATTGTTGACATATTTTTCAACGAAAGCGCCCATCAAAACGAAAAATTTGACCCCCTTATCCCTTCGGTTTGTATGATTTTTCAGAGATTTGTGCATGATTAATAGTAAAAAAAATCCACAATTCAATTATAAAAAATGCAATGAACGATTTCCCCATCATCAAAGTTTTTGATAATAATCAAAGTAGTTTTTGATAAAAGTTCAAGAGCGATATCGAAGGGGGCTGACACTGTGGAGTAAAATATTTTATGTTTAGAATTTGAAAAATTGTTGTATGTAATATTTTGATGAACTCCTACATATTCTCATACGAAAGTACGTTTTAAAACTAAAATTTTGACTCTTCATCCATTCGGTTTACTGCATTTTTGAGAGAGTTATTGATATTTGAAGAAAAAATCGGGCAATTTTTCAAAAATTTGTTTCCGATGAACGTGTTAAGATAAAAATTTGAAAAAAATCAGACGAGTTCCTTTCAATGAGCTCTATTGGGAGAAAAAAATCAACAACATAAAATGTGCGAATTTCAAAAGTGACCGATTTAGCGGGGAATGCCCCACATATACATGGGGCATTCCACTCCTAATCGACTTACGTCAGACCCTTCCATTCTTTCATTTGGCTGAAAATTTTATGTTGTATGACCCATTCAAATAAGCTCTCTTGATTTTTTCAGATTTTTTTGTCTATACACTTGTGAGATATGATTTTTTATCAAAATTCGATGTTTTATTCTTCAAATGACTGTAACTCTCTCAAAAATCTACCAAATCGAACTTTTTTTTAGAAAGGTTGGTTTTTCACCGTATTGTTAGAAAAAAAATATGAAAGAATGATTAACATTTGTATTCCGTATTTTTTCCTAATTTAAAGCAATTTAAAGCAAAAAAACATTGGTTTTACGATGTTTATCCTTTTTAATTTTTTGCAAAAAATTCGCAAAAAAACTTAGACTAATTAAATGATTTTTGAGACTAGTTTCATCGTGGGCAGGTTTTTCACTACACTTTTTTTTCATTAAAAAAAAAATCTTTTTTTTCCTGTCAATTTAGATCAAAATCAATTTTGTTTTTGAAATGTAGATTTTTACCAGACTCTTGAAAAAAATTACGAAATAAAGATTGAAAATCGTCCCCTATATTTTTTTCAATGTTTAAACAAAAACTCATTAAATTTAAGTAGTTGGATACTTTCGATTTATTTCAACAATTTCTCAAAAAAAACCTTCACCAATTAAATGATTTTTCAGACCAGTCCCATCGTGGAGAGATATTTTTTCATATTTCTTCCGTTAGTTTCAAGAACATTTTCATTTTTTTTTTTAGTCAATTCGTATCAAATAGGACTTTTCTATATTAGAAATATTGGTGTGAAATAAAATATCAAAAAAATGGTTCGATTTGGTCCATATTGACTGAAAAATAAAATAATTCTTTTTTTTCAAAGTAACAAAAAAAATATAAGGAAGAACCTGCCCAGAATGAGACTAGCCACAAAAATCATATAATTGGTCAAAGTTTGCTTGTGAATTATTTGAAAAAATTTAAAAAGGGTAAAGATCTTAAAATCAATGTTTTTTTTTTTAATATGCTTTAAATTGAGAAAAAATATGGAATACAAATATTAATCATTCATTCGTATTTTTTTTTCTAACAGTACGGTGAAAAACCAACCTGTTTAAAAAAAAAATCGATTTGGTCGATTTTTCAGTCACAGTCATTTGAAGGAAAAAACATCGAATTTTGACGAAAAATCATCTCACAAGTGGATGAATGAAAAAATCTGAAAAAAGACAATGGAGCTTCTTTCAATGGGTCACATAACACAAAGTTTTCAGCCAAATCAACGAATGGAAGGGTCTGACATAGATCGATTTGGCGTGGAATGCCCCATATATATTTTCATAAAAAAAAAGCAAATAAATATATATCGCACGTGGCTGAGTAAGAGAGACAGCGCGCCAAGTCGCGCGCGTTCTATCTCCTTCTCTTTTGTTTTTATATATAATTATATAATAAATAAAAATATCTCCAGTAGCGTGTGTCGCGCGCTCTATCTCTTTATCGTTCTTTACTTTTTTTGAGAATCTAAACAATAATGAGAGGGTGAGATCGTTATACACATTATTGTAAACATTTTAAATACTTCCGAAAAGTAAAAAAAAACAACGTCAACTATTAAAAAACCGTGACCTTAGTTATAATATAACCTTCCTATGATCTTCTTATTACTTTTAAAAAAGTTATGTTTTGATTCACTTCATTTACTTTCGTATTATGCAGAAAGCTACTTTACTTAAAAAAATCCGGACTAAGCTATTTTTGTCCGGCTTAAAAAAAACTGTTGAAAACTTTTATTTCTTTTTCGTTATATGTGAAAAGTTACGTCATCTGAAAAAAACCTAGTGATAAATGATTGTCCATGACTAGCGAAAAAATCCACTATTATTGAAACGTTGGTAAATAGCATGTTTTTCAAACAGAAGTGAAATCCATAGAAAAATACTTTGAAAAAGTAAAAAAAGAACGCCAAGTATTAAAAAATCGCGACCTTACCCTAGAAAAAATTTACAATTGGCTCAACATTGGCCAACACTGGGCCACATTTGGCCTATGTTGAGCCGATTGTAAATTTTTTCTAGGGTAGTTATAAAATTACTGCTCTACATTCTTACGTTCAAATAAAAACTATATTTTGATTTACAACATTCATTTTTTTTTGTTGTATACAAAAAGTTACTTTTCTGCGAAAAAAAGCTACTCAATAATATTTGTGCCTAATTAAAAAAAAAAAAAATGATCACTTTAACATAGCCAAGAAGAATGAATTCAGAAGCTCCTCAAGAAATCATGTACACCCTGAACGGTGCCTGCTAAAGGGTTGTATCGCCTCAAGGGCTTCCGAAGGAAATCCCACTAATATCAAGACATTACTATTATGATATTATGCTAGGTAAGGACGATGAACGTACAACACAACTCCACAGGAAATTATACAAACAGAAATGACATAAAAAAGCGCACGTACGCGTACAAGTGCATAGGTACGTACCGCACATATTCTCTGCGAAGACTACACAAAAACTTGGCGTGCATGGTTTTCAAAAATAAGCTCGGGAAAGAAACTCTTCATCCGTTTGTACCCGTACAAAAATTGAATACCCACTTATTTAATTTATTCATGTTATCTTTCCATCCCATCCCTTATTTGTTTACTTATCCATTTGTTCGTTCGTCCGTTCAACCTATCCTTTCACTTATCCCATCCATTCGTCTGCCTGTGCATTCGTTTATCCGTCCCAACCCTCCATCCTCTCTAACCATTGTTTTGCCTGTCCGTCCATCCTAGTAATTAATTCATGCATCCGACCCCTGTATGATATCCATTCTATTCGACTACGGATTCATGCTATCCATTCCATCTATCTATCCATTCATCCTATCATTCATCTCATTTATGTATCCACTCCATCTCTCTTCTAATGCCATCCATTGATTCATTCATTCAATTTGACTATCAATTTATGCCATCCATCCCATCCATCTATCCATGTCTGTCATCATCCTTCTCGTTTACTCATCCAACTCGTCTCGTTATCCATCCCTTCCATCTGATTCATCCATCTGATCTATTGATCTCATTTAATTATCCCGTTCATGTCTTCCTTAACACAGCCTTTCCTATTCGATTCATGAATCAATCCCGAGGCTTTTTCTTTCATCATCGATAAAAGAATGAGTTGATCATCGATCTGGATAGTAGATCCGTTCAACCTTGTCTTCTCGAGCTTATTCTTGAAAACCATGCACACCAAGTTTATGTGTAGTCTTTGCAGTGAATATGTGCGGTACGTACCTGTGCACTTGTACGCGTACGTACGCTTTTTTATGTTATTTCTGTTTGTATAATTTCCTGTGGAGTTGTGTTGTACGTTCATCGTTTTTACCTAGCATAATATCATAATAGTAATTTCTTGATATTAGTAGGATTTTCTTTGGAAGCTCTTGAGGCGACACAATCCTTTAGCAGGCACCGTTCAGGGTGTACATGATTTCTTGAGGAGCTTCTGAATCTATTCACTGTTCTTGGCTATGTTAAAATGATCATTTTTTTTTTTTTAATTAGTTACAAATATTATTGAGTAGCTTTTTTTGGCAGAAAAGTAACTTTTTGTATACAACAGAAAAAAATGAATGTTGCGAATCAAAATATAGTTTTTATTTGAACGTAAGAATGTAGAGCAGTAATTTTATAACTAAGGTCGCGATTTTTTAATACTTGGCGTTCTTTTTTTATTTTTTCAAAGTATGTTTCTATGGTTTTTATAAAGAATCAAATTCTCTACAATAAAGAAAAGTCCTCATAAGCAATTAGCTCAAAACAACCGTTCAACTGCTATAGCTATTTAAAATTGAATTGACAAAAAAAAATATTTAAAAGGCTATCACACTTGAATTGTTTACTTCACGAAAAAACTTTCAGAGAGTTTTTTATAGAGAATTTTCTGCTTTACCTGAAAAAGCCAATAAATTCATCGTATAAATATTTCTTTGACAATCAGGAGCATTTTTCAGTTGTATTTCAAAAAGGGGCATGCGGTGCGGGGACGGAGCCCCTGCACCGCATGCCCCTCGCCGGGACTTGATCCAGAATGCCCCCTAGCTCTTCTACTACACTCCCCTCCTCCGCGACCTCACCCAGCTGTAGGCCCAGAGGGGAACGAGGTGTGTGGAAGAGAGATAGTCGGAAGGATAGTGAGTGGGAGAGTGAGAGAGAGAGGGATAGATAGATAGATAGATTGTTTATTCCGAATGTACTAGGACTGCAGTCCTCTGGCATACAACCACATTTATACAATTTTTCAAACTTTTCAACAAGATTCTATATAAATCAAATCGTAATATATTATACAAAAATCATACAGAAATAATTTTCATTATGAAACATTATTATAAAATAATAATAATAATTAAAAGTAATTATCATTATAAACAAATTACGTAGAAATTTATGTTAATAATAGCAAAGACTATAATATAGCACTAAATAAAGCCATCTGCAAGTAGACCAGTTGTCAACCCACGAAACGCTCTCTTATCCATTCTTAAACTCTCTTCTGGAAGCTTATTCCACAAATAAACACCAGCAACACTAAATGCATTACGTTTGTACTCAGTTCTAAAATGTTTAACCATAAAATACCCTGGATTTCTTCTTAACGCAATTCTGCCCTCCCTTGCCACTTCGGAAAGTTCTTTCAAATATCTTGGCCTCCCCATATTAAAGACCTCATGAACCATATTGAGTATGAAGTATTTCCTTCGCTCTTCTAATTTTAACCATTCCAACTTTTCCCAAAAAGGAGTAACATGCTCTGACCATCGCACATCGAAGATAAACCTTACACAAGAATTAAGTGATACACGCAAAAACATATTGTAAACATCTGCCATACCAAAAAAAATACAACAACAATAATCAATAACTGGCAGAATAAGTATTGATACCAATCGAGCTCGTAAACGCCAAGATAAAAATCCTCAGCAACATTTTAGCCTATATAATCTCGAACTTACTTCCTTAACAACACTTATGACATGATCTCGCCAGCACAATGTATTATCAATCTATACTCCAAGCACTTTAATAGAGTCACAATATTTAACAATCTGTTTTTCATTCAATATTGGTGACACTCCTTCCAGATCAATTGCGCGCACATATGATCTGCTCCCTATTATTATAGCGTTGGTTTTTTCAGCATTAAGAAGTAATCCATTTATAGCAGCCCATATCCTTATCAATACAATATCTGCATTCACTTTCTTAATACATTCATTTAGACTTTTAGGCAAACACCGCGAAAAAATCTGCAAATCATCAGCATACATATTATAATCACAAGAAGCAATCGCATATCTTAGATCAGACACGTACAATGTGAATAACAGTGGGCCAAGAACTGATCCCTGAGGCACACCAGTTCTCACTGTTACCCATCTAGATCTCTCCTCCCCCCTCCCAATGACCGCTTGTACCCTTCCAGTTAAATATGATTCAATCCAGCGCACTACTGACATTGAAAATCTATGATCCAAAAGCTTCTTTAATAGTAAATCATGTCTCACTCGATCAAACGCCTTAGAAAAATCAAATTGCACCATAACTGTCAACATTCCATTATCAATACCTTCTCTCATGTAATCCGTCATTCTCAACAAAGCAGTGTGAGTACTAAATCCCTCCCTGTACGCCGACTGATAAGGATCACGCAAATCACTCCTTTCTAAAAAGGCCGCAATCTGATCATATACAATTCTTTCAAATATTTTTGATAGAGAGCAAAGAAGTGATATAGGCCTATAATCTGAAGCCGAAGTAGGTGACTTAATCTTAGGAATTGGCCTGATTAATGCATGTTTCAAGATGTCTGGGTAAATCCCATTCATGAGTGAAAAATTAAAAATATGAAGCATCACAAGGGAGGGAGACAACCAGATGGGAAGATGAGTGAGTGTGAGAGAGAAAGTACCGAAAATAGATGTATGCTTGGAGGAGCATTTTAAACAATATCATTTTAAAAAAATTTCATTTCCAAAATTGATCTCGGGATGGATAGATGTGCGAGTATGTATGCAACCCACCCATCGAAAGAACCTTGGACGTTGACGAAAAATGAACTCGAATCAATTCCCAAGGCTTTGCTGATAAAATATTATAGTAAATTTATTAATAAACTGTGAGATCATTTACCAGAGCATTTGCAGTGTGATAGTGAGGTACAGTCATATCTATGGTGTGATGATCATTTTAATCCACCATGGGAACTGACTCATGTTGATGCTGCTGGACCCATGCGTCGAGATTATGAAAAGTGTTTTATAATGGAACAACTAGTGAATATTTATGTGATTCAACGCATTAGGAATCCTCGAGAAATTACGCGAGAGGAGCTAGAAATTATATCACCAACGGCATTTAACCCTTTGAGGGGCACATTTTTCTGCTCAACGAATTTAAACATTTATCGGTGATCTTTATGTTTTCGGGGTCGCTGATTACGATTCTGAACTCAAAATTACGAAATTCAAAATGGCGGATCAAATATGGCCACTGTGATAGCCTAACTTTATGATTTCTTGTTCAATTTATAAATAAATAAGTACTCAGGGGTTTTTGGGGTTGCTGATTACGATTCTGAAGTCGAAATTACGAAATTCAAAATGGCGGATCCAATATGGCCATTATAATGGGCTAACTTTGCGTTTTTTTGTTCAATTTACAAAGAAAAGAGTATACGGGGGTTTTCAGGATCGCTGATTACGATTCTGAAATCGAAATTATGAAATTCGAAATGCCGGATCCAATATGGCTACTGTGATCGCCTAACTTTACTATTTTTTGTTTAATTTACAAACAAATAAGTACTCAGGGGTTTTTGGGGTCGCTGATTACGATTTTGAAATCGAAATCACGAAATTCAAAATGGCGGATTCAATATGGCTACTGTAATGGGCTAACCTTGCGTTTTTTTGTTCAATTTACAAAGAAATGAGTACACGGAGGTTTTTGAGTCCGCTAATTACGATTATGGCGCCATAATTACATGAACCAGAAGAGGTCCACTACTACTATTATTCCTCCCTCTTAGCGTGACCCGGAACTAGCGACGTGGACGTGGGAAGGAACTAGTTCCAAATGCATTGCCCGAAATACTCAAAATTTTGTTTGAATAGGCCAACTTTTTATGACAAATATATAATTGAATAAATAATTGAAATTTTACATAAAAAAATGTCCGCCATATTGGATTTGCCATCTTGAATTTAGAGGACTCGAAGGGATCTCCAAACCTTGATATACGTGATTTCAGCAAGAAATATCCAGTTTGTAAATATTTCGAAAATAAAATCCGCCATATTGGATCCGCCATCTTGAATTTTGAAATTATGATGCCAGATTTGTGATCAGGGACCTCGCAAACCCCTATATGCGTGATTTCATCAAGAAATATCCAGTTTGTAAATATTTCGAAAATACGCGCCGCCATATTGGATCCGCCATCTTGAATTTTGAAATTATGATGCCAGATTTGGAATCAGATACCTCGAAAACCCCCGTATGCGTAATTTCATCAAAAAATATCCAGTTTGTAAATATTTCGAAAATACACGCCGCCATATTGGATCCGCCATCTTGAATTTTGAAATTATGATGCCAAATTCGTAATCAGAAACCCCAAAAACCTTTGCATACCAAATTTCAGGTTGATTCAACAAGAACTGCATTCAAACCAACCATTTTTCCCGCACGAATAGTATTTTTTCCGTATTTTTTCAATTTTCGAAAAAAAAAAACAAAAAACCAACTTGCGAAAAATTCTGAAAAAAATATATGTTATGGTATAAGGTACAGAATATATGTGAAAAAATTTTTAAAGCTCTAGGACTTTTTGTTTAGCCACAAACGAATTTATCCTGAAAAATCCGTATTTTTTGTACTTTAGTTCTTTATAACTAATGGTAAATAAACAATATCCACACTTCATCATTAAAATCTTATAACTTAGGTCCCTAAGAGTCTAAAAAGTGTTTTCGTTCATAAAAAAAGTGCAAAAATATATCAGAAAAGTGAAAAAAACTGAGACAAAACAGGTGGGACAGCGTATATCCCAGTGCCCCTCAAAGGGTTAAAAAATATTTCAGTGACTACACAGATATTCTGTGGGAGCGTTTACCCGAATATTACAAATCTGATGGTGAAATTAAATCATTTAGTCGATGCACCGGACATTGTAATACACCATCGATGAAAGATCACATTGACGGTCCGATACCGCTACGTCGAAATTGTAGAAAATGTCGAGAGAGTGAAGAACGCGTTTGAGCCTGTTCCGAGGTGCACGTGTTCACAGACAAGGTTGGAAAAATGCTAATGTAATGTCAGAGTTTCACCCGTTCCAAGGAAAAGTAAAAAAAAATGTTATTTAGTATAGGAAGTCTTTACAACCATTGTAAGATGTTTGAGCGTTATACGAGGTTGAGAGATTAAGAGAGTTTGAGAGTTTAAGAGAGTTGCAGAGTTTGAGAGTTTGAGAGACTTTGAGAGCGTTTAAAAGTTTGAGAGTTTGAGAGCTTAGATTTGGAGAGTTTAAGAGTTTGAGACTTTGAGAGTTTAGATATTGAGAGTTTGAGAATTTGAGAGAGTGTGTGAGTTCGAGACAGTTTGAGAGCTTGAGAGAGTTTAAGAGTTTGAGAGAATTTAAGAGTTTGAGTTTGAAAATTTAAAAGTTCGAGAGTTTTGAGAGTTTAAGAGTTCGACAATTTGAGAAAGATTGAGGGTTCAAGACAGTTTGAGAATTTGAGTTTGAGAATTTGAGAGAGTTTGAGAGTTTGAGAGAGTTTAAGAGAGTTTGAGAGAGTTTGAGGGTTCAAGAAAGTTTCAGAATTTGAGAGTTTGAAAATTTGAGAGAGTTTGAGAGTTCGAGACAGTTTGCGAGAATTCGAGAGTTTGAGAGTTTAAGAGTTTGAAAGTTTGAAAGTTGGAGAGAGTTTGAGAATTTGTGAGTTTGAGACAGTTTGAGAATTTATGAGTTTAAGAGAGTTTGAGAATTGAAGAGAGTATAAGAGGTTGAGAGTTTAAGAGAGTATGAGAGTTTGAGAGTTTGAGAGCGTTTGAGAATTGAAGAGAGTATAAGAGGCTAAGACAGTATGAGAGTTCGAGAGTTTGAGAGACTGAGAGTTTGAAAGCTCGAGAGTTTGACAGTTTCAGAGTTTGAGAATTTGAGAGAGTTTGAGGGTTGAAGACAGTTTTAGAATTAGAGAGTTTGAGAATTTGAGAGAGTTTGAGAGAGTTTTAAGAGAGTTTGAGAGAGTTTGAGGGTTCGAGAAACTTTGAGAATTTGAGAATTTGAGAGAGTTTGAGAGTTCGAGACAGTTTACGAGAATTCGAGAGTTGGAGAGTTTGAGTGATTTTATGAATTTGAGAGTTTGAAATTTAAAAGTTTCAGAGTTTGAGAGTTTTAAGATAGTTTGAGAGTTTGAGAAAGTACGAAAGTTTGAGAGTTTGAGTGTTTGAGAGTTTGAGAGAGTTTAAGAGTAAGAGAGTTTAGGCATTTGAGAGTTTGAGAGAGTTTGAGATAGTTCGAGAATTTAAGAATTTGAAAGTTTGAGAGTTGGAGAGAGTTTGAAAGAGTTTAAGAGATAGAGAGTTTGAGACAGATTGAGAATTTGTGAGTTTAAGAGAGTTTCAGAGAGTTCAAGAGTTTAAGAGTTTGAAAGTTTAAGAGTTTGAGAGTTTGAGAGAGTTTGTGAGTTTGAAACAGTTTGAGAATTTGACAGTTTGACAGTTTGAGATAGTTTGAGAGTTTGAGAGAGTTCAAGAGTTCAAGAGTTTGAGAGTTTAAGAGTTTGAGAGTTTGCGAGTGTGAGAGTTTGAGAGTTTGAAAGTTTAAAAGTTTGAGAGTTTGAGAGCTTGAGAGTTTGAGATTTTGAGAGTTTAAGCGTTTGAGAGTTTGAAAGTTAAAGAGTTTGAGAATTTGAGAGTCGAGACAGTTTGAGAATTTGAGAGAGTTTGAGAGTGGGAGCAGGATGTTATCCAGATGGTAACATGTCATAGAGTAATGCATACTGATTTTGTTGTATATTCAAAATTCATGTTACCATATGGATATCATCCAGCTCCCACTCACTTTCAACCATCTCTGTTATACTTACCCGGCTCCGTTCTGGGTCTCTGGCCCAGGGCAAGGAGTATGCGGAGAGGGCAGTTTAGTCAATAATTGGATTTAATCAGAGGAATCCTTATTCGAAAATGCATCTTTTTAAAATGTAGAAATGTCCGAAACACTCGAAGGTCTTGCTTGCATGGTCTCAAAGTATTCATATCTTTCCTTGATGGGAAACAATTTCTTCAAGATATAGTGAAGAAGAAGATTTAATCCGGAAGACTAACAAAACATCTGACAAATTGGAAACGCGGCTAGGAAAAATTTTTCATCAGTCTATTCCAGCTCCTTCTTCTACTCTTTCATTCGCCAATTTTGAAAACTTAAAAAAATATGAGAAAAAACTTACACGTTTTTTATGAATTGATGGGAAGATCATCTACAGTCTGGACAATGTCTTATATAACGAGCTGATATAGCCTGTTGCCACAATCCTCCTAATAACCGCTGGAAAGCGTATTGTAGTTATCACTTCCATGTTTACGGACAATGGGAAGGGAGGAAAACCTTTCTCCACCAATTTCCAAAAACGCATACACCATTAAAATTTGTTAGAATATATTCACACTCTTCAAGCTTCACCATTCCTGAGGACACCATATCGATAATCCCTTTTTATCGGAGGAATGCTTGTTTGATAATACATCTTTTCTCAAAATGTAGAAATAGACATATTCGAAACACTTGAAGATCATATCCTGCTTGCATAGTCCCAGAGTATTCATATCTTTCCCTAACAATCAGGGAAAAAAACATTTTCTGCATGAAATAATGAAGAAGGTTTTATCTGGAAAACACACAAAAAAAATCCCATAATGAAATTCGAAAACGCGGTGAGGAAAAATGTTCTCGTCAGTCTATTCGCACACGTGCAACTGAAAACACGCAAGGAAGAAAATTAACATCATGTACTTTGAAAATTACCCGACCGACACGCTTTTGGGACCTTACCCAAAGGTAAAAATTATCGTGATCGTCAATCCGGAGCAAGTGTGTCTACATATTCACGAAGAAAATGGAATATTGGAGAGAATACTCTACGCGATCAACGTTATACGACCAGACGACAAAGAGGTCCATGCACTCCTTGAAGAGGAAATTTATCTGGGGAAGGCCATGTTATATCGAGAGGATGATAACACACACTATCGTGCGACAATTATAAAAAATCTCGGTACGGATATTTTGGTCTGGCTAGGGGACAATGGGCGGGAGACTCTGATAAAGCAGGACGAGTTGTTTACTGCATCCCGATGGACATTCGGGATTCCGTACCAGGCAATAGTGTGCGGAATTCAGGACATCGGACCGATTAGGAGGAAGTACAGCGAAAAACACGCTGAAATCGTTCGCACTTTTGTAGACGACGTCACGTGGACGCTGGAATTAGAAGTGAAAGAGACAAATACCGATGCGATATGGGGAAAGCTCCACTTAAATACGAATCACCCAGCAACATGGATAAATTACGTGGAAATGTGTGTACTATTCGCATGCCGCAAATCAGAAACAGCAAGATCTTTTCAATTCCAAGCACCTGGCCCACTGTTATTCAGCATATACGAACACGTTGCGAAATTTGAGAATTTTTCGCATGAGGAATTAATACCAACAACAGCCTTCTCAGACCAACAAAGCTGGGCTCCGAACGACGAGGGCATGCCGCCAAGCGAGAAAGAAGAAGAAGAGGAAGTCGAACCGACCCAATCCCCAGAAGAAATCTACTTTTTAACAACATGGGGAGTCATCGAGGCCCAAATCTCCGACGAAGAAGAAGAGTCCGATGGATATGAGTCGGGTGGTTCATACTAAAGAAAACAAACTGTAAACAGATAAATAAAGAAAAAAAAGAGGATAAAAAGAAGAAAGTTGTCGAATATTTTTTTTATTTACAAAGCGTGTGAAGATATAGAATTAATTTTTTTTTATTGCATGAGTAAAAGTGAAGAAAAATACAAAAAGAAAAAAATTACAAATTGATATATTAAAATCATAGAAATCAATAAGAAAAGAAAAATATAAAATACGCAAAATTATAGAAACTAAGAAAACAAGCAGAAAGAGCAAAGGCATTCAAGAATAGCAAGCGAGCAAAAGGATTTTCCTCGTCCTCACGGCGTTGTGTGCTCGACTTGGACGTAAGCTAGGGGATTGAGGTTATAAAAATATTAACGCATCGTTTTTCACATTTTTTCTTTTTCCTTTATTATCTACAAATCATCTTTACGTATCCAACTATTGTGTGTATTGTCGAAATCGAGCCATTTCACAAGCAGCTGATTACCACGCTTCCTCACCACTTTTCAATAAGGTAAATATCGGGGTATTTAACATTGAGTAGCTCCTGTTCATAGAAACCACCGGCAATGGTTTCATCGCGATAATCTTTCAGATGATATGTTACAGGATTAGCTTTTCTCACTCGATAGATTGTACGTATTTTCATTGCCCAGTTTGGTGTATAACACTTCTCAAATACATTCCTGAATTTACTTTCGGAAAAGTTAACAAATCAATAGAAATTTACCGAAGCATATAGGTTCAAGTATGTGGGTTTCTATTATAGGCTTTATCATGTTTTACGAAATCTACAAATAATGTTGAAATCGTTCCTCTCATTGAAGTTGTGTGATAACGAATCATTATTCCACGACTCAGATCTCCCAAATGTGTTCAAGCCTTCAACAGATATTCAAACATATTCAATCCTCCCACAAAAATTAAATCCCTGAAAAAAAAACTTTCAACCCTACCAAAAAGTGATCAAATTAATGAGTCATGACAAAATTTACAAATCCAATACTTGCAAAAAAAGAAAATATATTTCAAGACTTCACAAAAGTTACTGTTGCATATTTCACGAAAGTTTCAGAAACCTTATATTCTCTATATTCAGGCTCAAGTCGGGGCCAGGAGTATGCTGCAGCGGGGGCTCCGCCCTCGCACCACATACCCCTGGCCGCGACTTTAGCCTGAATAAAGATCTCAATTGGCTTAGTAAACATTTGTAAATCAACCGATGTTTTCTAATTTTGAAATTCTTATACTTTAGAATCATGACATTTTTTCACGTTATAAGACGTTAATTAGATAATTGGAATGTATATCATCTTATTTTAAAGATAATCTAAAATAAGGAAGGTTTCTAAAACTTTCATGAAATATGCAATAGTAACTTTGTAAAGTCTTGAAATATAAATACAAATTTTTTTTGCAAGGATTGGATTTATAAATTTTGTCGTGACTCATTAATTTGATCACTTTTTTTTGGTAGGGTTGAAAGTTTTTTTTTTCAGAGTTTTAATTTTGTGGGAGGATTGAATATGTTTGAATATCTGTGGAAGGCTTGAACACATTTGGGAGATCTGACAAGGAAAGGTACTTTGGTGTCCCCCTCCGATTTTGATAATTTTTATATATGTTATAGTCCATCGAAAATTAAGAGACACGTAATTTTTTTTATCGGCTTAAAGTTATTTTTAAGGGGTGAAATCGACCCCCAAAGTTGAGCATGTTTTGCATCTGGTAGAGTGTTTCATATAGAAGCACTTAACCGATCGTAACGAAACCAATTGCAAAACGTTTTTCACGTCAAATAACCTGTATATAATGTTCAACTTCTTATGCACCCCTATTACATGGGGATGATTCACCCCCGAATATCCAGAATTCTTTTGTATAAAAAAAACTTGCAATCCGATTTCAATAAAACAAACGCCATTTTGCAGAGCAAAAAAAATAAAATTGACGTATTTTTGGGTTTTTCTCAGATTAAAAAAATTAAGGGGGTAAAACACCCTTAAAATGTCAAATTTCATTTTGAGCACTGTCCCCTTCCGATTTCAATATTTTTTTTATAAAATGTAGCTTATCGAAAAATAAGACCACCTATTATTTTTATTGGCTCAAAATTATTTTTAAGGCGTGAAATCAACCCCCAAAGTTGGGCATGTTTTGCATCTGGTAGAGTGTTTCATATAGAAGCACTCAACCGATCGTAACGAAACCAATTGCAAAACGTTTTTCACGTCAAATAACCTGTATATAATGTTCAACTTCTTATGCACCCTTACTTACTGCAGGGGGGTGAACCACCCCCTGACATTCATAATTTTTTGTATAAAAGAAAAATTGTCATTCGATTTCAATGGAAAAACCAACATTTTGAAAAGCAAAAAAAAATTATAGTGAATGTGTCTAGATTTTTCCAATAAAAAAAATTAAGCGGGTAAAACACCCCTAAAATCTCAAATTTCATTTTACGCACTTAAATGATAAAATTCAATTCAATTGGTCTCATTATCATTGCGTATCGACTTATATGCTAAATAATATTTATTTCGCATGTACATCGGCTTTTTAATTATATGAAAAATTGAGTACTCCTACATCTTCGGTGGTCGTGAGCTTCACGATTTTTTATTTTTGTATACACATGGTCTGTACACAAATATATATATATAGGTTATACATAGGCGCTAAAATCTTTCATGTAGTAAAAATAGATTCCAATTCAAATTTTCGTTTCAATTATCATTCCTGAACTTAATGATTATATTTTGAACAGTAATGATGTTCTTCGAAGAAATGTTTGAAACAAAGTGACTTTTTACACCATGAACATCTTACTACAGCCACATTTGTGCAGCCTTCAATTTCACATTGTGTTTGAGATGACATACCAAAAGCGAATTCAACGGGATTTTCGAAATGCTCAGGTCGTTCTTCTATGTACCCACTTTTGAACCAGGCATATCGAAATAAATTTTCGTACCTCGGAGATGATAATTGATTATGTACTAGAGATTGCAGCTTGATTATATTATTTCGTAAATGTAGACTTAAATCATAATCAAGTAACATGACACTGTCTGAAAAATGTCTGACATAATTTTTCCAAATTCTAAATCCGAAGACATCAAGTGGCTGGATATTCCCTGTTGTTCCTTTCGGTATGATCATTGTAACAATTTCTTTGTTATGTGGTGTAACTTCCGTGACAACACTAGGGCAATGTCCACTCCATGAGTCTATTAAAAGCACACTTTTCTCACCGACATTTGGGAAGAACACTTCTTGAAGCCATACTTTGAAATGTTCTATAAATCAATATGTAAAAATTAATAGCACATCTATTTTTTATATTTGAATATTACATACCAACGTACCTGATGTAGCCTTGCCAGATTTTGAAACACTTATAAAAACATTGGGAGGTCGAAAAATGGTTCGTTCTACGATTGGCCCCAACCGCCCGGATGGCTCTTTTAAAATTATCAGAAGAGGTGACAACAATTTTCCTGCTGCTGATATTGTCGGCTGGATGGTGTAGCTATGGGTTGTCGCTGAAACGGATTGTACAAGGCATTCTACTTGTTTTGTACCTTCTTCTGTTAACGTTCGCCCTGAATGGACTTCTAATTGGAAACCACTTTGATCAGAATTATAAATATTTTCCAAGCCATATTCCTCAATTTTCAATTGAACTGCGGAGACAAATTTATTAGCATCGTTTTGTAATATGTCCTTTGATTCGAGAGTCTTTCTTGTCACGAATTTATTTATTTTTCTACTTGTTATTCGATGAACTTTTTTAAACTTTTTTATCCATGTTGGCGAAGCCCTGAAACGCAAATTCTCATGCCCAATCAATTTTTGGGCTTGTAATGCCCATCTCCGAAGATCGATATCGTGTACAATGAGACCTGCTTCTATGGCGCTTTTTAAATTATCGATTGTATATTCAGAAATGCGCGACAATTTTTCCTTGTAAGTTCCGCCTTTATTAATTTGTTGAGCCCAGCGCCTTAATTGGCGCACAGATTTAACGAGTTTAAATCGGTTTTGGACTGTTTCTATTTTCCTATTTTGTTTCGTTTTTGCACTTCTCCAGTACTCAACAGCTCTTTGTTTGTAGTCGTAGCTCAAATCTTCTTCATCGTCAGTACACGTTTCAGGGCTTAATGGAGATTCTCCAAGACCCCATTCGATGTCATTATCTTCGACAGGTTCTACTATGACATCTCTAAACGGTTCTTGAAAATCTAATGTCGTATCTTCGACGATTTCTAACTGATTGAACTCTGCCATAGAGGCCTTCAGAATTTCCGCGAAACTCTCTTTCAATTCCACTTCATTATTGTTAACAGGACTGTCAGGAATGTTCATTACCTCGAATGTAAGAAACAACAGTCTTATTACGTTCATTGGATTGATGGACATGTTAATAACAATACGGTATTCACGATAGCGGACACGATAATGACTGATCAACAGTCGAACAGCAACTTAACTTCTGGAATAATATAAAGTCAGTTTTACCTTTTTCATCTTGAGTGGGCGGTTTGATCTGACATCACCACGAAAACAGCATTTTTATTTGGTTTTCGGATATACCTCAAACATTAGCCTGAGCGAACTGGCTTTTTCAAGAATACTTGGGGTCGAGCCACTATAGCGGTTCTTGATATGAATAAGAATATGGCAAGGCATGAGCCAGCTTTGTTTACATTCTGGGCGGTGAATTGCTGATGCGACTCTTTTGATATTTGAGTTTTTTTTTTATTTTCGTAAATCGTTCAAAATAGAAACTTATATAAATAGAACGGATACCAACACTTCTTTATAAACGTGAAGCATGTCAGAAGGGCAGCGGATGTACATGCGAAATAAATATTATTTAGCATATAAGTCGATACGCAATGATAATGAGACCAATTGAATTGAATTTTATCATTTAAGTGCGCAAAATGACATTTGAGATTTTAGGGGTGTTTTACCCCCTTAATTTTTTTTATTCGAAAAATCTAGACACATTCACTATAATTTTTTTTTGCTTTTCAAAATGTTGGTTTTTCCATTGAAATCGAATGACAATTTTTCTTTTATACAAAAAATTATGAATGTCAGGGGGTGGTTCAGCCCCCTGCAGTAAGTAAGGGTGCATAAGAAGTTGAACATTATATACAGGTTATTTGACGTGAAAAACGTTTTGCAATTGGTTTCGTTACGATCGGTTGAGTGCTTCTATATGAAACACTCTACCAGATGCAAAACATGCCCAACTTTGGGGGTTGATTTCACGCCTTAAAAATAATTTTGAGCCAATAAAAATAATAGGTGGTCTTATTTTTCGATAAGCTACATTTTATAAAAAAAATATTGAAATCGGAAGGGGACAGTGCTCAAAATGAAATTTGACATTTTAAGGGTGTTTTACCCCCTTAATTTTTTTAATCTGAGAAAAACCCAAAAATACGTCAATTTTATTTTTTTTGCTCTGCAAAATGGCGTTTGTTTTATTGAAATCGGATTGCAAGTTTTTTTTATACAAAAGAATTCTGGATATTCGGGGGTGAATCATCCCCATGTAATAGGGGTGCATAAGAAGTTGAACATTATATACAGGTTATTTGACGTGAAAAACGTTTTGCAATTGGTTTCGTTACGATCGGTTAAGTGCTTCTATATGAAACACTCTACCAGATGCAAAACATGCTCAACTTTGGGGGTCGATTTCACCCCTTAAAAATAACTTTAAGCCGATAAAAAAAATTACGTGTCTCTTAATTTTCGATGGACTATAACATATATAAAAATTATCAAAATCGGAGGGGGACACCAAAGTACCTTTCCTTGTGAGTCGTGGAATAATGACTCGTTATTACATAAATTCAAGGAGAGGAACGATTTCAACATTATTTGCAGATTTTATAAAACATTATAAAGCCTATAATAGAAACCCACGTACTTGAACCTATATACTTGAGAATCATGACATAAATTTTTTTTCACGTTATAAGACGATAATTAGATAATTGGGATGTATTTCATCATTTTTTAAAGATACTCTGAAATAAGGAAGGTTTCTAAAACTTTCGTGAAATATGCAACAGTAACTTTTGTGAAGTCTTGAAATATATTTTCTTTTTTTGCAAGTATTGGATTTGTAAATTTTGTCACGACTCATTAATTTGATCACTTTTTGGTAGGGTTGAAAGTTTTTTTTTCAGGGTTTTAATTTTTGTGGGAGGATTGAATATGTTTGAATATCTGTTGAAGGCTTGAATACATTTGGGAGATCTGAGTCGTGGAATAATGATTCGTTATCACACAACTTCAATGAGAGGAACGATTTCAACATTATTTGCAGATTTCGTAAAACATGATAAAGCCTATAATAGAAACCCACATACTTGAACCTATATGCTTCGGTAAATTTCTATTGATTTGTTAACTTTTCCGAAAGTAAATTCAGGAATGTATTTGAGAAGTGTTATACACCAAACTGGCCAATGAAAATACTTACAATCTATCGAGTAAGAAAAGCTAATCCTGTAACATATCTGAAAGATTATCGCGATGAAACCATTGCCGGTGGTTTTTATGAACAGGAGCTACTCAATGTTAAGGGGTTATATACAGTTGGAAGGCCAAAAAAACTCGTTTTTTTACGAATTTTTTCCAGATAGGGATTTCATTTGACGAGGAAAAGCATAAGGAAGTAAATGGAGTGTCATCTTTTAACTCTTTATCGCAATTTTTTATTTAACAAAATATTGCTTCAGATAGCTCCTGTGATTGATCTCCTGTAGGTCCTCTAAAAAAAGGCGTCTTGCGGTGAGCATGAAATCTCCCGTTTGGATCAGCTGAAATTAAAAAACCAAAGAGATTTGTTTAGTGGACAGATAAATGCTGGGATTGGACGAAGGAATAGTTGGAATTTCCAATTTTGATGAAATGACGGCTCCTCAAAGACGAAATTTCAATTTTTAACCGAATTTTGGTCGTTCAATGGTTCAAAAAAAATAGAAATAATTTTCGGAAATCTTACTCCTTCGTCCAATCCCAGTAGAATATATCTGAGAAAGTTGTGTTAAAATTGCAGACCGATCGGTTGAGCCATCTTTGAGAAATCGTGCTCACCGACTTGGAAAACATCGTTTCGAGATAAACGCGTTCAAAGTTTCATAAGTGGTGAACACATGGATAAAATTTTTTTTTAACAACTTACAAGGAGTCATCTATTCCAGGGCCATAAGAAGTTCCCTCTGCATCATCAGCAGCTTCCAAATTGTCGAATTGCAGTCGTCGGCGAACCATTCTTCCTTCGCGCGTGCGCTCATGCGCTCTTAAAATAGAGATCGCGACGCGCTCTGCATCCTGTTTTTCGGCATAGGCATGGGCATTGGGCCCAATCGATAGACCCAGTGCACTCATATAATATAATAGTGATGCCGTACCTTCATTAAAGGTGCCGGCTGCCATGTGAGCTGCTATTTCCACTATTTTTGAACCACTAGGAATTATTTTCGGTGTGATTTTCTAAATCAACTGATTATAGCTTTCGTTGTTATTTTGTGTGAAACCACCAACACATCTTTCAAGCAACTTTTCATTGCTCAGATCCGTGTAGATCGGAAACAGAGCGTCAGCAACATCTTGTGGAAATGGAGAATAATCGTGTTTATAATCCGATAATTTATTCGAAGCTCGCGCTCGCTGCCAACAACACCATGACTCAGTTCCGACCGGGCATCTTTCGTGTTGAGGATTTTCATCTGTTGAACAATAATGGTAATATGTTGCCGATATTGCATTATACATATTGTCAACGGAATCACAGTGCCTCCTGATTGCCAAGCCATAATAAACAGTCAATTTATCGATCAGTTTGGCTGTGAGCTTTCCTTTTCCACCAAGTACTTTTTTTTGCATTTTTTCCCCACTTTTATTTACAGTCATCTCGGTATTTTTTTTGACACAGTCTCGGAGTCGTGAACCCATTCTTTTTTGAACGTGTCCAATACATTCTTTTTTTACCGCTTCGTTGTTTCCGTAAGGCACAGCTTTCAAAATCCCCGAGTAGGTTTTCGAGTCACCGTCGCCGATGTAATTTTTGTATTGGACGTTAAATTTTTCCATTGAACGCTTGAACATTTCTACGACCGCATCGACTTCCATTTTTCCTGAAGAACCGTTATGATTCGCAGCACAAACATCTTTGTGATCGTCATACTATTCGTTGTACTCTTCAGTGTCGATTTTTTTTTCCAAACCTCGCATTGTTTGCAGTACGAACTTTTCACGACGATATCGATAATTTTCCCCGTATAATAACCAATCAGTGATGTTACTCCGTATAAAGAAGTAAACCCTCGTTTTTTCCAGGTTCCATCGCCAGATATTGTCAATTCTTCACAGTTTCCATCGCCTCGATTTTGAGCAGACGCTTCTTTTTCTTCAGCACAAGCTTTTTCGAAAAGTTTTTCGGTGGCCATTTGCGTGCATGAATGAATATTTTTGACGATCAAATCGTACGTAGCTTGCATCACAAAAGGTGGCATATCCATCAATCCACAAAATTTCGCTGCACCTTTCAATCCTATTCCGAGAGTTCTCATCACAAATAAAAATCGTCTGTTTATCGCGTAAGAATGTTTGATGAAAGGACAAGAGTTTATGGCTCGAGGATCGCACTTATCACACAGAATGACGATTTTAAAACCGAGTCCTCGTTGTGCAGCCGTTTGAAATTGCACTTTTCCTTTGCAAGTTTTACACTGGACGTATTCACTTATCGCTGCGAAGATCGTTATAAAATTGAAAATGCGATATTCAATGGAGGAATCACGAGGAACTAAGATCTCCTTCTGATTTTTCAATTTTTTCGCGGATGTACTGAAGCTACTTTCATCGGCCTCGACTGTTTTTGGATTGTACGATTGTTTTCGCTTTTTCCCTCTTGAAATTTGCGTCTTGTCGGATAGTCTCCGTTGTCTAGTACACTTGTAAGGCATTTTTATTCGCAAAACTACGAAAACGGAGTAAAATTTGAACGCGCGACTTTACACTGTGGCAGAGCTGGTTCGACTGACAAAATTCCTTTCTTCGGTATAAGAAATGACCACGCTTAGCTCTCGCATATACCATGTATGCAAAAACAATGAAAAGGGTCACCTCAGGCACGCGGGCCACAACAACCGCTGCCGCTCGGGCCGTTCGGAGCGCGCTTACTTTGTAATGCTCCAAGCGTCCTTTCAAGTACGCATGTATCTCTACGAATATTTGCCGTATCGCTTTGAAAATTTCAGAGAATCTATTTGAATATATGTAGACTCCAAAAATGCAACAAAAAAAATCGATTTTTTGAAATTTGAAATTAATCATAAAATAGCATATAACTCCGACATTACTTGCTGGATTAATTTGAAATTTTCAGAGAATGTACTCAAATGTATGTACATTTTGAAAATGCCATAAAAAAAAAATCGATTTTCTGAAATTTCCAACTGTATATAACCCCTTAAATACCCCGATATTTACCTTATTGAAAAGTGGTGAGGAAGCGTGGTAATCAGCTGCTTGTGAAATGGCTCGATTTCCACAATATACACAATAGTTGGATACGTAAAGATGATTTGTAGATAATAAAGGAAAAAGAAAAAATGTGAAAAACGATGCGTTAATATTTTTATAACCTCAATCCCCTAGCTTACGTCCAAGTCGAGCACACAACGCCGTGAGGACGAGGAAAATCCTTTTGCTCGCTTGCTATTCTTGAATGCCTTTGCTCTTTCTGCGTGTTTTCTTAGTTTCTATAATTTTGCGTATTTTATATTTTTCTTTTCTTATTGATTTCTATGATTTTAATATATCAATTTGTAATTTTTTTCTTTTTGTATTTTTCTTCACTTTTACTCATGCAATAAAAAAAAATTAATTCTATATCTTCACACGCTTTGTAAATAAAAAAAATATTCGACAACTTTCTTCTTTTTATCCTCTTTTTTTTCTTTATTTATCTGTTTACAGTTTGTTTTCTTTAGTATGAACCACCCGACTCATATCCATCGGACTCTTCTTCTTCGTCGGAGATTTGGGCCTCGATGACTCCCCATGTTGTTAAAAAGTAGATTTCTTCTGGGGATTGGGTCGGTTCGACTTCCTCTTCTTCTTCTTTCTCGCTTGGCGGCATGCCCTCGTCGTTCGGAGCCCAGCTTTGTTGGTCTGAGAAGGCTGTTGTTGGTATTAATTCCTCATGCGAAAAATTCTCAAATTTCGCAACGTGTTCGTATATGCTGAATAACAGTGGGCCAGGTGCTTGGAATTGAAAAGATCTTGCTGTTTCTGATTTGCGGCATGCGAATAGTACATACATTTCCACGTAATTTATCCGTGTTGCTGGGTGATTCGTATTTAAGTGGAGCTTTCCCCATATCGCATCGGTATTTGTCTCTTTCACTTCTAATTCCAGCGTCCACGTGACGTCGTCTACAAAAGTGCGAACGATTTCAGCGTGTTTTTCGCTGTACTTCCTCCTAATCGGTCCGATGTCCTGAATCCCGCACACTATTGCCTGGTACGGAATCCCGAATGTCCATCGGGATGCAGTAAACAACTCGTCCTGCTTTATCAGAGTCTCCCGCCCATAGTCCCCTAGCCAGACCAAAATATCCGTACCGAGATTTTTTATAATTGTCGCACGATAGTGTGTGTTATCATCCTCTCGATATAACATGGCCTTCCCCGGATAAATTTCCTCTTCAAGGAGTGCATGGACCTCTTTGTCGTCTGGTCGTATAACGTTGATCGCGTAGAGTATTCTCTCCAATATTCCATTTTCTTCGTGAATATGTAGACACACTTGCTCCGGATTGACGATCACGATAATTTTTACCTTTGGGTAAGGTCCCAAAAGCGTGTCGGTCGGGTAATTTTCAAAGTACATGATGTTAATTTTCTTCCTTGCGTGTTTTCAGTTGCACGTGTGCGAATAGACTGACGAGAACATTTTTCCTCACCGCGTTTTCGAATTTCATTATGGGATTTTTTTTGTGTGTTTTCCAGATAAAACCTTCTTCATTATTTCATGCAGAAAATGTTTTTTTCCCTGATTGTTAGGGAAAGATATGAATACTCTGGGACTATGCAAGCAGGATATGATCTTCAAGTGTTTCGAATATGTCTATTTTTACATTTTGAGAAAAGATGTATTATCAAACAAGCATTCCTCCGATAAAAAGGGATTATCGATATGGTGTCCTCAGGAATGGTGAAGCTTGAAGAGTGTGAATATATTCTAGCAAATTTTAATGGTGTATGCGTTTTTGGAAATTGGTGGAGAAAGGTTTTTCTCCCTTCCCATTGTCCGTAAACATGGAAGTGATAACTACAATATGCTTTCCAGCGGTTATTGGGAGGATTGTGGCAACAGGCTGTATCAGCTCGTTATATGAGACATTGTCCAGACTGTAGATGATCTTCCCATCAATTCATGAAAAACGTGTAAGTTTTTTCTCATATTTTTTTAAGTTTTTGGAAGATGCGACTCAGTAAACCATTGCCAGCAATGTAGCGTATCATACTTTCGAAAACTACTATTGCCAGCAATGATAGTTATTATACTTTGGAAAGATACTATTTATTAATAGAAGATCTAAGTAACCACTGGTAAATGGTCAAAAGATCAATGTAGGCTATGAATGCACCGTCAAATTTGTATCCAAAGTTTTAAGATCACGCAAATTTCACACAAAATAATCCCCCTCCGTTCGTTTCATTTTGGCGTTCTTGAGCGCCAGCTATCAAAATAGCCCTTTATGTTTTGAAAAAGAGAATTTAAACCGTTATGCGGCATTAATCATAAAAAAATAATAAGTATATAAGACAATACCAACAATGAAAAAGTGCGTATTTATGACCCTTGACTTTTGAGAGAGACCTCTGATTTTTACTAGAATGAGCAATTTTAATAAAAAGTTATGGGCCGGACAAGTACTCTGTACGTATACGCTCAACGTACGGTGGTGAACGTTCATCAAATTATTACCAATCAAACAAAACTGTGCTATCATGTACGGACATAAATTTAAGTTTTTTTTTTCAACATTACAAAAGCACGGGATCTTATGCGAAATTTCCTGTTCCTGCTTGTTTTTCGTTATTTTAGCTACGGCGCAGGCAATGTTGTTTCATTAGGTCATATAAGTAAATACTATTTGGCAACATTGGTCGTGCCATAGCCAAAACAAAAGTAGCTACTCGACTTAGGAGATCCCAGAAGCAATGCACTAACTGCATGCCCTACGCTGCCGGTACGTCCATATTGATATCTTCTCAGTCACCAAAGAAATACTTGTCCTAGTACTGATATCATAAATTTTACTGCTGCACTTAACTTAGATGGTGATCTTTTTTTATTTTTCTCTAAACTATTGATACTTCTTACACACCAATTATAAGTGGTATTTTTCTCATCTTGATAGCGCTGATTTTTTAATGTTTTGATTCCTGTTTTGTTCTGTGGAAATAAATTCAAAGTAACATTTATTGTGAAGTCTGGTTTTTTGGCCGGATATTTCGTGATCTATATGGTTGGTTTCCCTCCGGAATATGAATGAAATTAGTAAACATTAAAAAAAAAAAAATTAAGTGGAGTTTTGAATGTTTTGTGATATCATAGGGAAACGAGGGACCACCAATGTACTTGTCCAGGTTTCCCCCCCCCCCCCCCCGGGAGGGGATTTTTGCTATTTGATTGAGTATATATTCAGCTATTTCAATACCCATTTTTATTGAAAAATATGGAAAATTTTCAACATTATAAACTTCGTTATGTCAAAATAAAAAAAAAAACTCCTTCATCGTCTCATCGAAATTTTGGTGAAGGGTTATTTGACAATAAAAAATGAAAAAATCTCAATATCTATATGTGGCTATTTTTTTCACGAACTGGCGGCAATTTGAAATTGTTTTCTCCATTTTTTTCGATTTTTAGTTCTTTTTCTTGTTCAACCGGTGTTAAAAAATAGTAATTATCAACATTTCTAAAATTGGCCACATACAGACGTAGCCACTGAGGTACAGATGAGTGTACAATATTTTTTTTTTATAGGAAATTTGATTCTCCATAAAAATATGTTTGTAACATTTCTGTGCAATTTTTTTCTTCAGAGTGGTAACACTATACCTTATTATTTTTTTGCTTCCTCATAGAGGAAGCTATGTGACGGTAAAAAAATTTTTTTTCCCGTTTTCAATGTCAATGTGCTTAAAATGTCCCAAAACATCGAAAAATCATATCTAGAAAAAATGTCCGGATATGTGTGTGTATGTGTGTGTGTGTGTGTGTGTGTGTGTATGTTCTGGCACTGTAAAATTCAAACGTTTATAACTCCAGAACGGTTTGAGCTACAGGGCTTCCGTTTTGCACAGATGTTAATCTGTACCAGCTCTTCGTTCCCTGAGAATTTCGTCGAAATTGCTATAAAAATACGAATTCTACGGCATTTTAAAATTTTCGAAAAAAGGGTGTAATCACTCTAACTTCCGCAAATTTCAAGATTTATTATTAATTTTTTTTTTATAAATAGAGTATCATAATAGGAAGGTTGGTATTGAATTTGGGAAATATCGATTGAACGGTTTAAATTTTATGGGTTTTCGAATTTTACGAAAATCTTAGTTTTTCGAAAAATCGTTTAACCGCTCAAATTTTTGCAAATTTTCCAAGATATTATGTATAAGTCCGTACTTCCTCTTTACTTTCTAGAAAAATTCTCGAAATTATATAATTTAAGGGCAGGGTAAGGTTTTAAAAGCGAAAAAAAGGCACATTTCCACGATTTTTTTGCGCCGATATGAGTAATATTGTTTTATTCATTTTATATATATATATTATAGTATAACTTCTGAAGTGTATTAGAAAAAATTTTCAAAAAAAATATTGATAAATAACATAATAATTTTTAGTAATAAACCTTTTTCAAATTAAATTATAAATGCAAATTTAGAAAATTTTATTTAAAAACGATGCAAATTGAAAGTAGCAAATTGTTTCCTCAAGATTTAGCACGATGATGCTCAAAGCTTCCTCTATGAGGAAGCCAAAATTAAAAATATAGCACCTCATAGAGGAAGCTTTGAGCATCGTGCATCTTGAGCATCGTGCATCTTGAACATCGTGCATCTTGAGCATCATGCATCTTGAGCACCGTGCATCTTGAGCATCGTGCATCTTGAGCATCTTGAGGAAGCAATTTGCAAATTTCAATTTGCAGTGTTTTTTTTTGTGTTATTCTTATGGAAAATTTCAAAACGCGTTGCAGTGAACCAATAGTTTTATTTTAAGCTTTCCTCCATAGATGCTCCTTTTTTTACCCTGATTCAACTTTTATTATGGATGCAACCAAAAAAAGAACTACCGATTTTTTTTGCTCACTCCAAGCTTCAGAATTTAATTTTAGGCAGATGCTAACATCCTGTCCGCTTCAACCATTCGCATTTGCTTGTGCTACAAAGTCCAAAAGCCCGTATACGTAGCTGTATATATACGTAACTGTACATGTATGTAGCTAAATATGGATGCATTACACTTATGCACAAATCGAGAATATCGATATTTCACTAAATTTAGCACGACGCCATACAGCGATGTGCTGGTTAAGGGTCACGCGAATACGTATCCTTCTCAACATTTTAATTTTTATAATGATATTAAAGTGTATCCCTGATGGTCTTTCTGTCTACAATGCCTTCGATAAGAACTTTGGGAGCTCATCTCTTGTCTGATTTGGTATTGTCGTTATCCGTTCTGGGCGGATCCACGACGATGTAGTTTCTCCACCTAGTGGTAGCTTTGTTAAAGGGCAAAGTCATCTAATAACTTCACTTCCGGAACAGCGAGTGGTTTCCCAATAGAATTCCCGCAATGGTCGTCAGAGCACGAATGAACTCGTCGCCGCGATAACATCCAAGTTGTTCGTTGATGTCTAACCTACCGTTTGACATGATTCTCATGATCGCTTCTAATCACGCTATGTAATAGAAACTCGACATTGTTATAAAATAGCAATTACATTACAGCGAGGATTCACTGCGTAACATAAGGGACTTTGCTGAACAATGCTGCAGAATTAGTGATTAAATTGTAAAAAATCGAATGCAGGTAGCAAGTTGATTCTCGTTGACGGGTCTATTCATCAACAATTTCTCACGTGCGCGACCTTTGCAATATTTTTTAGCAAAAGCGCGCCGCTTGTTTTGTTGTTTCTCCAGCTTGAAATAGCATGGCTCAAGTATGTGGTCCCCGGCTATTTCAACCATCGATTTGGATAATAAGGGTTAGGGATATATAGGGGGTAGAGCTTCCGAGCCGCTAAAAGTTAGTGGCATGTAAAGCATACAACTTTATCTGCCTGCTTTGTAGTTTATTTCGGTTCTTATACACGGAGAGAATTTTATGCGAAAAATTACTATGTTCACATTGCGGCGTGGAACCATGTCACCACTTCTGAGCAAAATTGATTATGTTTTGAATAGAAAAACATAGTAAATTTCTTCACAACGATCGACATGGTACCACACCGCAATGTGAACACAGTAATTTTTCATATAAAATTCTCTCCGTATACTTATGCGAATCGTGCTAAGGCCCAAGGGGTATGGGAGAAGGAGAAAGCAAAAAAAGACCTCGTTTTTCTATGAGGAATATACGTCGATGCAGAAACTTATAGCTTCGCTCAGTATTATATTACCCTTTTTATACCGACTTGCGATTGTATGTCCTGTGCAAATTTTGTCGTTGACTGAAATACTTTTCCTTTATAGCGCTATAGATTTCCGCCGCTTTGTGTTTCTCGTGCGAATTGTATTTCACAATTTGTCGCTTCGCCTTGGATTCGGAACGCCACGGTTTAAGTGAGCCCACAAATGCGGGTGTTGTATGAATTACGCAGGTGTTTCATTCGCTAAGAAAATATCAGCTTTTTTACTTAAGGCTGCGTAGTGAATTCTGCTGATATTTCAAAATTCCGATTCATATTTAGTCTGAAACCTGCGTTTTCACTGTCAGCAAGGTTTTTGATTGGACTTCGCCGCTAATCACCAGGTTTAGATCAGGATACGGTGTGGGAGATTGGACAAAGTAGATCCATAGTCATCCAGGAAACATGTATTCAGGTCGGATCACTTAAAGTCCTCAAGAAACATAGGCTTTGATAATGTTGTCATATAGCGTAGAGTTTTCCTTCCAACTATTCGTGTTGACCCGGCACATTCACATCACGGTCGATCTGCCAGATCATAATCATAATTTAAACTCTCATCTCCGTCATCTATCACAGTCAATATGAGCATTCATATTACCATACCTTCAGCTCGATCATGTTCACAACTAACTACAGAGGTAGCCGAGAATCATCGTATTTATGGGACGCACATGTGCATAATCCAATAGATGCCATGTTGGTCCACATAGATACGTAAACCTGTTTAGTGCAGGCACACGTAGCAACAGCTGCAGTTAATGCATCGGTTGACACTTTCAAGGGTCTAGGGAGCCTCCCTTCCGTCCTCGATTCACTTAGCCATTTAGCCATCGAACGTGATTTTTCAACATGTGGAGTGTTGTTGATTGCAACCCAGCCGAGGTAAAGCTACCCCAGAAACCAGCACTTGAAACTCCCAAGTCGGTCAACTGGATTTGTGACTTGGAAGTATTTTGATACTATAGGCATCCGTTAAATCGTTCTAGATTACGAAAAGCTTCAAGGTATGGCTTCAAAGCGATCAATAAAATGTCCTAGGTCAAGTGTGCGAATATTATACATTCTGCGAGGTCTGCTTCCTCCGGAGAAACTTCTCCAATTTTTGGAAAGTATTAAAAGTATATCCTATGGCAATACACCATAGCCAGATGGTGGAAGAGGCGAAATTAGGTCTGGTTTCTTTTCTACTGAGCGAATGGAATACCTGTGTAAGCTGATTGTTTTATCTTTCACAAGGGATAGTAGTGACTTTTGATAGGGGCCAGATCTATTATTGCTACTCTCGATTTTTTCGGAATCATTTCGGCGCGTTCATTCATCTATTTATATACTCATCACTCTGGTGCACACGACGATCAAATTTTAGCTTGATTGAACGTGGGTTTATTTTTTGAAATGTTTATAATGAAGTGAGTGAGATATTTTTTTATTTTACCGAATCTTCATCAAGCGAGGACGTTACTAGCAAAATCGATAAGTGCGGGTGCTTTCTGGTTCTCTTCACTAGTGCCATACTCTGCGTTCCAGAGAAGCTCTTGTGTCAGATACTTTGAAACCCGTTCCGCCTCCTTCCTTGCGGTTTTCCTCTGCCCCCCCCCCCCCTCCTAAAAACTATTACATAGTTTTAAGTGGACGTTTCTAGAGGTGCTTCTCTTGAATCCTCTTTTCTACATACAAACGATGAAATTACGGATGGTGCAAAATAGTAGTAACTGAAGGAGTTTTTGGTGGCGGTACGGGATTAAAAGTATGCCTTAAAGTGACGAAATGGACCAGACAGCAAGATGGATATTCACTGCTCTTTTGATGTTATTGGTGGGTAAGCAGGGGAGCAGGATAACCGTAGGGAAGCAGTACCCAGAATTGCACGGACCCGTGCATCCAACCCCGCTTGTCCTTCACTATGCTCTTGCTTGCTCCCTCTCGCCCTTCTTTTGCTCTACCTTTAACTTTCTTCTTATTCAACCGCTTCTTCGCTCACCCTCATTATCGAGAAGATTATCTCTCGCATCTGTAGCACGACGTGGCCAGAATTTTCAACGAATTTTGCACTCCACGTTTACTATCATCAACTAGAATATCGATGCTTTGCGCTTTATATAGTAAGTACAAATAGTTGTTGACTTGGCAGCTCACATGCTTGACCCTAATTATATTCCTTACCATATGTTCATAGTTCTTGATATAAAAAGTAAATGTATACGTAGACGATGAAGCTTTACATTTTATAACGATTAGTCAAGTAGTACCATTTTCGCGGCAGGTCAACTATTTCTCAACTCCACAATGTGCGTAAATTTTACGTAAATCCAAACAAACAATGGATCTTATAAAATTAAATATAACAAACAAAATGCACCGTTTAATTACAGCCTACAGAATAGTCATATAGCATCCTTCAATAAAGGGTGGCTGAATCAATTATACCCACACCCAAAATGAAATTCAACTACAAAGAATTGTTAATTACATGAAAATCATTAATCGACTGAAAGTCTTGAATTGATTTCGTTGGTAAACAAAAATTACAATCATAGTAGAAAATAAGAAGACCCATGAAAATTCAAACGAAAAAAATGCAACGAAAATTTATTTGAAAACAAAATAAAATTAATGCAAAAAAAATTTGGAAGGCAGTACTTGGCGGGTTGAGAAGAATTTATTAACTACAAAAAATCGTCAAGTACTATAGTCAATATTTTTTTCAGTCAATTTTTTTCTTTTTAATTCATTTTTGTGGCATTTTTTGGTTTGAAAGTTATATGCGTTTTTTTCTACTGTAATTATATTTTATTTTTGATCGACAATTTGCTCAACAACTTTCAATCTATCAATGATTTTCATCGAATTAACAACTTTTTGTGGGTTCGTTCACTTTCTGAGAGGTTTGAATTCTTCATCTTTCCTTCAGTAGAATGTCTTCTCTAGGCTGTAATTAAGCAGTGCATCTTTTGTTAAAAAATTATCTACATTTCACTGGTTGAACGGTTCGGCGAGTACGAGCGATCCTACGCGAGAGAAGGTTGAGTTGTTACGAGTGCTAGTAGCTTCACCGTGGACAGTGGATACACTTGTCATGATGCTCCATTACTACAGTTACGGACTTGGCACAGTGGTAAGTTGCGCTAGGCAATTGGCCGGTGTCGACTTGGGACCCTGCCGAAAATGTTCGTCACTTGTTCAACGTGTTAAAAAGCATAATTGTATATTTTTATAATTTACCTCAACTCGTAAAAGGCAGCTTCAGCGAGGAGAAGAAAAAATATTTTGTGGAATCGTTGCGCCATGGGAAACTCGGGAAAAATTGTTTCTCATTACGTAATATATATACACTTGCACGGTGAATTACGATTATGCGTCCGGGCATTCCCTTTGCACCTTCACCTTCTCCACCACTATACCTTTTGTGCCCTTCCCGCCTGTCTCTATCCATGGGCGACCAGTTCCTTACCGGTCTTGTGTACCCCTCGTCTTTTTGCTGCCGTACTCTCATAATTAGCATGTTAGGCTAGGAGTCCTTATATTGACCGTGCAATTATGTAGATGCGGCCGTCAACCCGAGCGCCACAAAGATTATCATGATGGTAAATATGTAATAATGGTGAAGCTTGCAGGCCCAGCTAATTAGATTCAAAATACTTAAGCGGAATCAAAAATTAATCGGTAACATAAAATCAAAACGAGTACACCATCCGATTATATATCCAAGTTTTACGCCGAAACAAAAACAAAATTTTTTCATTCAATATTTTTCCATCACTTTCGATTGCATTTCTCCTCCGCCTCTTCCATACCACTATCACCGCATTCGACTTATCCTCACTGCATCGTATTTGCCGAGGGTGAAGGGAAACTATGGTAAACCTTACCGCTACAGCCGGCCAAGTTCTCGGGTAACAATGCAAATACACTCAAGCACGAACAATAGAGTCGTTTAAGCAGACCTCCTCAGCTGTGATGCAATGAGCCGGCCACCATCCGCATGATCAGAACCGTCTACGGCAGGCACTCAAAGCCGTCCACCGACCGCACGTGCATCAGAGAGAGGCGTTGTTGGGTATGGATATACTTAAGGTGGAGTTCAAACCACCGAGATTAGATAGTAAGATAACATAACATTTTTTTTATAATTTTTCATTGCTGTTGTCCGGGAATCTAGTCCTTTTATCTGCTAGACTCCTTGCCAAATTTCCATACCATAAATACATAAAAAATCGCCTGTTGTTAGCTTTTTCCCACGTGTTACAGCAATTTTAATAATGCCGAGAGCCACTGATGAGAATTGCATAAATGTATGATTCAGCTCAACGTATTCGTGTACAAAGACGCATAGGAGCGCGTGTATCCTGTGTTCATGTATCGAAACTGTTTGAAGTTTATGGTCAGGTAAATGGTTGCCTGGTTCTCTTCAAGTGGCGAATACAGAGCTTGTATTTAAACCAGCTGGTTACGTTAGCTGTTTTGTTTGGGTCGCTACCCAAGACGCCGACGTGAAAGTGAGCGAATTAGCTACTAGGAGATTGCAGACGCGACATATCGTAAAGTTGCAATGGAATTGTCGTTTGGTTATTGCAAATATAATTATAAACATTTCTTCAAGCAATTACGCATATTCAATTTTATAATACTCAATAATCCAGTGATACTTAGGATTTTTCAGATCGTATATCATCGGTCATTGGATGTAATATCAATCTCATAATATTATTGTCCCGATGCAAAAAAATTACATATGAGCTGAGGTATAAATTGGGTTAAAAAAAATGATAATCAGCTTTTATTAGGTAACATCTTTCCCTAATTCTCTCGATGGTCGTTTTTTTTACATCTATGACGTATATTTAGTTTTATTGCAAAGTTCGGGGTGCACTCCGCCTTTAATTGGCAGTTGATCATTCTCGGTCGAATCCTAATTAGTGGGTGAATTAAGGGGTGTAATTAAATACTAGAAAAGGAAAAAGGTTGAACCGGCTCTGCGTAGCAACGACACAACGGAAGAAATTGTCAAGAAGTATTTGCAGGGTGTTCCGAGAGTCAAGCTGTTGAGAATAGTTACATCTCTGAGCAAATACTAAGGAAACATTTTTGCAGCCTTCTTCTCTTCTCTAATACACCATGTGACGTGGTATTTTTACCCATGTCACAAAATGGTCGTTAACATTTTCAATGAATGCATCTCTCGCTGTCCAGGAAACTCTCTCGAGCAATCTGATCGAGCCAATATTATGAAATGATTATGATTCGAGTTTTGGCATTTCACGAGGAGAAACATATTCCTGCGATGTGACCATTCTCGCCCTTCAAGAAAGCGACGCCGCCCGATTTCGCGATGATCGTGGATGGTTGCGTTGGCCGATCTCGACCTACGGCAACTGTACCGTACTGAGTCGTCGTTTCGCTCAAAATTTTGGGTATTTTGGGTATCGTGTTTGAGTGTTTTTGGATCAAGAGCGATATTGTTTTAGTGGGACGTGCTCGCGCGGGAAAATTACGTAACGTCTTTTATGCGACCCTAATGAATCAAGGCAACCGTTGCTTTTTAATTAAAAATCCGTTCTGAATTAGTTTTTGGTTTTTTTTTCGTAGTTGTTTTATGGTTTTTCCGACCATAGAGAACTACAAAATAACCATAATAAAACCCTAACACAACAGTTGCTTTGAAACAAAAAGCAACCATGTAAAGTCCATTGAGGAATTAAGTTATTGGGAACTCACAAGTGGTACCCCGACCTCTGGCGGCCAAATATTTAACTGCTCTACGCCAGTCGCTGCCTGGTATTTTCTATAACTATGTATAATATGACGTAACGAATATGGTCGCTTTACGCCACTCATATTTGGTAGGTCACGCCTTCATGTTGATTCCCAATATGGTTGTTTTTAGTTATCAGTTATCGTTTAATTTTTTGTCTGTATTCTTTTGTAGCGACTACACTGCAACCTTGGTTGTTCGAACAGCGGCGAGACCCACTTTGCATCGCACTTGTAAATATAGAACGTTGCGTACACTTTGTTTTTCCGTTTCTGCGCACCATACGAATGGCCGAATTGGACCGGGCGCTTCCCCTACCAAGTACAGACCGATCGATACAGGTCGCATAGTGAGGAATATTGCATGAATCAAGATTCAATAAATCGAGGTTGCAGTGTACTACACAACTTATAATGCTGTTCGTTTGTGGTTGTCTTTAGGATTAATTACGTCTTAAAGTAACTTTTCGAAGAATAGTTGCTTTTTAGTTCCATGTGGTTGCACTGATCCACTAGGGAACCAAGTTTTTTCGCGATGTTCTTGGATTTATTATACACTGGTGCACAAAATTAAAGGATCACTAAAATATTCGTAAAATTTAGGCCGTTTTTGGAAGGCTGTATCTCGGTGAAAAATGGTCGTACATATTTATTTAACATTCTGAAGCTTTAATCTTCTAGTTTTCAAATTCACAATTTCAATTTTTTTATTTTTCGAAAATAGTATTTTTTTAAAATGCGAATTGTGAAAAACAAAACCAAATTTCTTTCCATCGGGTACGTTTTGAACAATTGGAAATTTTTTTTTTCAATCTCAAATTAAAACAAATTTTGAAGAAAATTGGAAAAAAAAATTTAAGTTTTCAAATCGTTCCCTAACGTTTTAGAAAAGATACCTCTAGTTAAAACTGAAAACACCATGCAATCATAATTGAAAAATGATGAAAAATGAAGGAAAATTTTCTTAACGCGAAATAGGTCATTTTTTTTGGAATTTTCAACAGAAGTGTTACATTTGACCATCAAGGGCCCATAGTAAAAAAAATCTGAGGGTCTTGCAGTTTGGCACACTTTTTATGGATATATTGAACTAGAAAAAAAGTACTACGACTTAAATAATTTCGTGTTTTTTTTCGTAGTGTGCTATGAGGTTTTATGAAAAGTTACAAATATATCAATTTTGAGTCTTTTTTTCAAATGAACTCGACGTGATGAAAATTTTTTCTTATCTATTGAGCAACCGAAGGTAGCTAAAGAACATATTCTCAGCTTTCCAAAACCGCTCTTAAGTTTCAGGTACGACCATGAGTTACTGAGTTACAGACGATGAAAGTGAAAATTATATTTGTTTACTTCACTGCGGATAACGTTGTCAATAATAGTCTTAAAGAAGTTTATAAAAAAACGATTTGAAGCTGAAAATATGGTCAACAAACGTTATTGAACAAGTTCCCGAAAAAAATTTTGTCGACCCCGTGCACACTTTCAAAGTTGATGAAAAAAAATTCAAAATATGGACTTGAAAACTAGAAGATCAAAGCTTCAAAATGCTTTTTGGAAAAAAAATGTACGACCATTTTTCACCGAGATACAGCCTCTCAAATACGGCCGAAATTTTACGAAAATTAATTTTCGTCATCCTTTAATTTAGTGCACCAGTCTATTTCAAATCGCCGAAAGAGATTCCTTGTTCTTTTAAAACGTCAAAATCGAGATCCATATTTTAACTATTTTATGCTATCATTCCCGGTTGTAAGAATAACTTTGGTAAAATCTTTTGGTCGAGGCGCTATCTTGGGCGTGTCGTGTTCTCGAAATTTGACAGTTAGTCTTATGATATTACTGCCGGGACCTTTTTATAAAATATATCAGTTACCGGCTCATCGATTATTATTTTTGCTATCGTTATTATTAATTGTTATCGTTATCTATAATTAATCGTGATTTAGTTTAATAACTTCGCACTTTTACCGCTATAACATTGCGAATGATAACGAGAGAAAAATGTTAATCTTTTCGGGAATTTTATAATTGTATTTTATTTTTCTCGTTTAATAGAAACAATTTGTGATCCCGAAATTTTCTAATTGTCTGTCGTCTTTTATCAAGAGACTCGGTAGAGTCTCGGGACAAGTACATTTGACAGCTCTGTCGTCCGCTGGCCCGAGGCTCGCCAGAGTATATTATCTCTGAATAAAGTAAATTTCGGTGGTGGGGGTAAAAACTGAAAGTCATTTTCTCGAATTACGAAGCTCAGGAGACAGATGATGACTTGAAAATTGAACTGGAGACTAATTAAGAAAAATTCTTTCGATTGAGCTTTAAATCAGCACGATTGATGCCGTATTTGCTGAGAAAAAACTTTGCGCAGGCTCAAAATTATGCAAAAATTCCAACACATCGAAGAATTTGACGTGTCTATATATGTCCCAATGAAAGGCCTCAGCGTGCCTATCGAGATTCTGATTGGTCACGAGTGTGGTCATTTCCCTGTGTTCCCAAACCGGTAAACCAGTGTGCACACGAGTGATGTTTTTGAACATGCTCCTGTGACTACATTCCTCTGCACCCATACCACGGAAAGTTTGAATGTTTAACCAGTGTGACGGTAGTTTTGACTTTTGACAGTGTAAAGTGCGAGTCGTGTAAATCGCGTGTTTTTTAGATTGTGAAAAATCGTCATTCATAAATAGTTTAAATATATAAATAGTGCGAAAAAACGGTAATATATAAATATTGCGAAATGTGATAATAATATTTTTTAATATTTCGGAATTAATCATCAGCGAAATCAAAAAAGATAACCTCGCACCCGCTGGTGAAATCATTTTTGTTTCGGATTCCAGAAAAGCCAAATAGAAACAAACCTCACCACTCGTTGAGGTTATCAGTTTTGTTTTTCCGTATAAAATAATCCGAATAAAACCGTTAATTAGTGTGGCCGGAATAAGTGCTAGAAAATATAACGAACATAACCTTAAAAATCAGTGTTATACGTTCTGAAAATGTGTGAACTCGCAAATAATGATGTTGAAGTTTCAATCTAGAACACAACGATTTTTTTTTTTAATCATGTCACTTAAATTTTTCTTACAGATCAAAAGACTGTGTTTTTTTTCCAAAAGTGAGTGTATGAAAATAGTTGTGACAAGATGTATCATGCGCTCATAAATAAAAACCTGTAAAAATATTAATTGTTGATGAAATACTTTAATTATAAAAATTTGACAAATTACTTTTGTCGTGAAATCATGATTTTCAATACTTTTCAGGTGCGGTCTACAAATAAACATAAAATTTCCAATATTCTGCAGGTTGTGCTCAGTTCCTTCGATTTTTCTTTTCGGCTTCAAGAAATTTACCAATATACAGAAGGTGCTGCGAGCTGTGAATTGGGCTGAGATTCTCTGCTTCGACAATTTGATCTAAAAAAACTGGTGAAACTTAAAGCAATGAACCATTTGCTATTCCTTGTGGAAACAAGAGATGCCTTATTTCCTTTGCATACAAGGATCACCGCTTCGTTACTGCGAGCTGTGCTAAGTTCCTTCGCTCTTTCTTTTTGGCATCGCACTACATATTTTATATTGAACTGGGGTTTTACTGATTATGTCAGCGTAAGTATTCAAGGATCATCTGTTATCATATTTCACAACCAGTCGAAGGATCAAAAATTCAGCAATAGTGTAATGGCATCGCTCGGTCAGGCTTGTGCAAAAGATATAAGTGGAAATAAAAGCATGAGAACACAATGTAAAAATTCAATATTCATTCAAGTTTTTAGTGTGCATTGTGATATGATTTGTTAAAAAAAAAGTGTTCCACAAATATTTCTATACGGTTTCATTTTTGGCCTTTCGCTCATGTTTTTCTCATATTAGTGAAATGCACATTGTTGAGACGCACCAAATATATGTATCGAATTTCTCAATATACTGCAGGAAACGCGAGGTGTTAACTGAAATGAATTTCTGCGTTTTGTTTGTGCAAGCTGTACTAAGTTCGTTCGCTTTTTCTTTATAGCATCGCATTGCATATTTGATATTGAGCTAGGGTTTTACTGGTTATGTCAGCGTAGATATTCAAGGATTATCTGTTATCATGTAAAAATTCTAGGATTCGGAGCTGTTCAGAAAAAAAGAAGTTATATCCTGGCCAAAAATCCCCTCCTCGGGGAAAAAACCTTAGACAAGTACATTTGTTGACTCCTGTTTCCATTTGTTTTCACAGAAAAAACTACCCAAAAAAGTACAAAATTTTTAAAAATTTGGCAAGATTGAGATAGGAAAAAGAAGATTGTTTCTATAAAATAACTATACTCCAAATGACAAATAGAAATCAAAAACTTCACATATTTTATCAAGATCCCAAGAAAAAAAGCAACAATGCCCATCGTGAGTGTCTGGTAAAAAACAGAGTCTACAAGTAAATGATCAATTTACGCATAAAAAAATAATTACTTTACAAAAACAGAAATGGAAAAGCCAATGATTTACGTTCAGCACTAAAATTTATAATATCAATAATAGGACAAGTATTTTATTGTCGCTTGAGGATGGAGTATTTAAAAAAAAGCAAAAATTAGTTGATTATTGAAAAAAGTCACCAATGTACAAAAATAAAAATCGGTTAAAAGAACAGAGTCCAGAAAAAAAATTGGGATGAAAAAAAACTTGAAGAAAAAAATTTCAAACGAAAAAAATTAGATTGAAAAAAAAATTTCGGCCGAAGTACTTGGCGAGTTTTTTTGCTTAGCTTGGATGACGTAATGTATTTCACGTAATGTTGTATGTGTTATAAACTCGTCAAGCACTTCGGCCGAAATTTTTTCTTCAATCTAATTTTTTTCGTTTGAAATTTTTTTCTTCAAGTTTTTTTTCATCCCGATTTTTTTTTCTGGACTCTGTTCTTTTGACCGATTTTTATTTTTGTACATTGGTGACTTTTTTCAATAACCAACCAATTTTTGCTTTTTTTTAAATACTTCATCCTCAAGCGACAATAAAATACTTGTCCTATTATTGATATTATAAATTTTAGTGCTGAACGTAAATCATTGGCTTTTCCATTTCTGTTTTTGTAAAGTAATTATTTTTTTTATGCGCAAATTGATCATTTACTTGTAGACTCTGTTTTTTACCAAACACTCACGATGGGCATTGTTGCTTTTTTTTCTTGGGATCTCGATAAAATATGTGAAGTTTTTCATTTCTATTTGTCATTTGGAGTATAGTTATTTTATAGAAACAATCTTCTTTTTTCTATCTCAATCTTGCCAAATTTTTAGAAATTTTGTACTTTTTTGGGTAGTTTTTTTCTGTAAAAACAAATGAAAACAGGGGTCAACAAATGTACTTGTCCAAGGTTTTTTCCCCGGGGCGGGGATTTTTGGCCAGGATCTCATTTCTGCTACGAATCGCGCACGCCCCTCCCCCATCTTAAAAGGCTAGCTTAGCCGAGCATCCTTTATATCTCATTTTACTATTATTTGAATAAATTTTGGACGTTGAAAGTTCATCGACTGGTGCCCAAAAATGATTGTGAAATAAAGATTGATTGGCGTCGCTTGAGTTGCTTGAAAAAAGCGTCGCAACCGTTAATGCCCGAATAGTATTTATTTAGGAATAGCTAATCTCATATGTAGGAGTAAGAAAAACCGGAGGAGGAAACGCCGAACTGCGTCAATTGCATGTATATCAGTCGATAAAGAATTGAGGGGTGAGGGACGCCTTGCCTCCTTGGGTAATGTTTGACGGTTCGGATTTGCTACCCGCAAATAATTAATATTGCGTTAGCGAAATATTGGAGAGAAGAATAATCAAGGATCTATCTGTTTCAAATAACGTAACGCCACATATATTTAGCCTATGATTCTGAAACTTAAGCATCGTGACAGCCCGCATACAACGCTCTGCGACAGAGGCATGCCAAGCGCTACCCCCCTATCTCGTGTTTGTCTTCCGAACTTGCTCAGACCTACTCCATGAATTCTCATTGCGATATCCATGAATTTGTAATCACCTTCCTTTTTACTCCCTGACTCTTCCGAGTCAAAGAGTAAAAAAGACCCGGCCGTGAGATCTTTTCGCAAATATGCGAACGTCACGCTGTGTGAACACGATATCATAACCTTACGGCGGCTGTGCGGATACCCTCCAGTTCAATCGTAAATCCCATTGTGTTGTAAACCTTCCCAACATGGAATAGTTCAACCGCATTCGCCAGCATTATGTGAATATCCACAGGTTCAAGGTCGAGGTAAAATTATATTTTTATGTGCGACGGTTAACTTTCGGATATCGTAATTTACTTTACATGAGTCATTCGTGCGACGAATGGCTCTCTCTCTCTCTCTCTCTCTCTCTCTCTCTCTTTTCTCCCTCTTTCTCCAGATCGGCACGTTTATTATTGCTTTCCATCATTTAAACAATTAATTCTGAACGAAACTGACTGCATTTGGACAATAATTGGATGGAAAGCTGTTGAAATTTTTAACCTTACTTTTGGACGGGCTCATTGGTATCACAGGATTCGCAACGTGATCACATTGGTCGACATCAGTAATCACATGCTCACGTGGATTCTAACATTAGCCTGTGCTCTTGTTTGTGATGTATTGGTGGGTCCCTCGCAAAGTAAATCTTCTGATTGACAACGCCTGCTCAACTATGTTTACGTCTAACATGGATCATGAAGTGTGTATGATGGTATCCATCATCTCTCTTGCAACCCACGGCGCAAATCATTAAGGATATATATCCCAGCGCCATATGTTCTCATCTTTACGCTGATCTCAGGTACTACAGTTTATTTTCAATAATTACCGACTAGCGCTCTTATCACCATTGTACCGTGCAAATCGATTATCGTTGTATTGACCTACGACGCCTGTGCAATAACGCCTCACATATATCGTTGACTATGTACGACTAATACAGCCACCTGATGTCTGCGTGCTCCAAAAATTAACCACTGCACGATATTAAGCCTTGCACTGACTTATAAAGATCTATCTCATGTTCTGCTTATCATTGGAGTATATTTATCGACTGGTAGCTTGAAAATTGTTTCTACCAGTCACTACATAGATAGTATTACTGTATTATAACGAGCGTAATGGCGAATCGCTGTGGAATCTGTAAGAAAGCAGGCAAAAAAGGAGACAAATTATTCAGCTATTCAGGAGACTGTGGTGACAGATTTCATTCAGATTGCACTATGTTGAATTTTTACCTTGAACTCTCTTCTTTAAGTGATGACTCTGTTTTTCAATGTAATATGTGCGCACCGACTTCTTGCGATATCTGTGGAATATTTGCAAAACGAGGAGAAATATTTCTTAAATGTGCGGAAGAATGCGGCGATCTCTTCCATAGTCATTGCGCTACATCGAAATTTGGCATTGATTCCAATAACTCAGTTGATCACAGTGATTTTCTATGTGATACATGCATGTTAAACTGCTGTGGAATTTATAAACAGAGCGGTAATGAAGGGGATAAGCTTCTAAACTGCACCAGTGATTGTGGTGATTGATTTCACCCAAACTGCGCGGCACAAAGATTTGGTTTAAATCTCGACGATTTAAACATCGAATCTCAATTTCGATGTGACTCGTGTGTTATGCAAAAATCTTCTGTCACACAACGAACCCCACCACACACACCCGCTCAAAACTCAGCTATAGCTGGCTCTAATCAGACAACGAATAGCAATAATAATGATGCGAAATTTGAAGAAATAATGACGCAATTGAGAAATTTGACCTTAGCTGTGAATAATCAGTTTTCTCATATGAACAATACCCTCGGAGATGTTGTGCAAAACATTGGAGATATACGTACCGACATTCTAAGCCTATCAACTTCGCAACAAGAAATGCGCGCCGATTTTAGCGAAATGCGTACAAATATCGCGAGCCTATCATCCTCGCAGCATGAAATGTGTGCCGATATTAGCGGAATGCGTACTGATATTTCAGACTTATCGACTTCACAACGTGAAATGCGTATTGATATTTCAAATCTTACATCGGCACAAAATGAATTCGGTGCTCGCTTAGAAAATCTTGAGATAAATACGGGTCTTGAAAATACTTCGATAACTACCAAACTTGATAATGTTAATGCTCGCGTTACATGTATTGAATCTGATACAAATAATGCTGATTTGTCACTGTCTAGATTGCCTCATGATATCGCGGATGAACCGAAAATTATTGTCGAAAAAGTACTTAGTGCTCTGGGTTTATCAGATCTTGTCGGTGACATCTTCGAGATTAGGAGTATTCCGCATAAAATTAAAAAACCTGAGACTACTGGAATCGTAAATTCTACGGATGCTACTCCTGTAAACTCTCAATCAGGCATGATTATAGTCACTTTCAAGTACTCGAAGGCGCGTGACCTTGTTGTCAAAAAAAGACATGCAAAAAAGCAACTGTACTTAAAAGATGTATTTGACACTAACCATCAGGGTCAAATTTTTGTTAAAGAAGTGCTTTCTAGTACTATGTACAAACTCTATCGACGTGCTAAAACAAAGGCATTGGAATTCAAGGGCAATGTGTGGATAAATGGTGGGCGCATTCTTGCTCGGAAATCTCATGGCGCCAATGTAATATCAATACATTCTGAAGCCGATGTTAGCTTGCTCGACTGACTATATCCGGATCATGAGACTATTAAAATGGGTTGTGTTGTAAATGGCGAAAACGTAACTTCGGGTGAAGCCTCTTCGAATCTAAGAATTGCTCAGTTCAATGCAAACTCGCTACTAGGTAACTTTGAACTTTTATCTATATATTTTACTTCTAATTTTTGCCATGTCATCGCTATCACTGAAACTTGGCTGCACTCACTCGTACCTGATGACTTATTGATTTTTGAAAATTATATAATCATCAGACATGATAGACAGTGTAAGCGAGGGGGAGGAGTTGCCATTTATGTACACGATTCGATTACGGTCAAGGTACTTGAACGCTCACCTAATATAACTTTAAATCAGCCTGAATTATATTACCTCCCGGGGAAAAAAAAACCTGGACAAGTACATTGGTGGTCCCTCGTTTCCCTATGATATCACAAAAAATCCAAAACCCCACTTAAATTTTTTTTTTTTTAATCTTTACTAATTTTATTCATATCCCGGAGGGAAACCAACCCTACAAACACAGTTACATTATAGTTACGAAAATTTTGCAGAACACGTGTTATATTAGATGTAACATTTATATCCGAGGCTCCTTAATTGAAGCAGTGCCTGTTCTGAAATTTGTCATCCTTTTGTCAAGTTGGGATTACGAAAAAGTTACATGGAAAAACCATGTAAAATATTAAATATCTCGATGTAAATATTACGTAACCGGGCATGTAGCATATTCAGCACATTGACGTAACAACTCCGTATTGAAATACGTAGCATACTTAGAACATAGATGTGACTATTATGGAATGAGAAAAGTATATTTGATGCAAAAAATTCGTAACCAAGGCCCTTAAATATGACTCCACTGTTACACGTAGTTCCCGGGTCACATGCATCAAGGAAAGGATTTATTTAACGAATAAATTACAAAACTTCGATGGCACATATTGAGAACTTTTATTATCATTGCATGTATCTCTTTTTGAATACTACAACCTTTAAATAATCTTGCATATTACCCTCTTTGGTATTGGTTTTCTTTTAGGAACTCAAAAAAAGCATATAAACATATAATGATTTTAAACCATTAGATGTTTTGAGCTGGCGGATTTTTTTTTTGGTGTCTATATATAATTTATTCAACTGTAAACATTGAAAAAAGACTATTAATCAAGCAAATAAAGATAGAAAAACAAAAACAAACAAGAATGCGTCGTCGTTACGATGTCCTATAACGACAGTTTTCAAATTTACGGTTTTTGCAGGCTACTATTATTCATTGTATCGCAAATTAATTTTGCTCTAATCACAAACAAAAAAGTTACGTAGATCTTTATAGAATTTACACTCGACGGCTATTGTTGAAGACTATGTAATTAATTTGGTTAAGATTTAATCTTATGCTGACATATCACAAAAGTGAGGTTATATAAACTGCTCCAGGAAACGACGATGTATTTTCGGAAATTGGCCAGCGTATAACACGCAGGTATTATGTGGTTTCTTTTAATATTACCTGTGAAAAAGAAAATTGAACGCGTGATGTACTGCACCGATTTTTTTGGCACCAATCACTTTTTTCTCCTTGCACTTTCACACTCGCTTGTTTTCACTTGTACTCGAAACCACAACTGTCGAATCCATGAAACATAACCTGAAAATTTCCGCAGGGAAAACATAAAATGGTGAACATCACAAGTACGTAACAATCTCGTCAACACGAGCACGAGATATTTATATAGGCACCTAATTTTTGTCAGCGTGTTACGAATTAGCGCGGTAACGATTGCAAAACATTGGGATATCATTATTCAATATACTAAAAATGTAACAAATACGTATATTTTTTTACCTAAAATACCTTATAATATTGATGAACTGAATAATACGTAATTGCTACGTTTTTAATTCTATTTAATAATCATATACCAATGTTCTGTAAATGTTACGGAATCAATCCATAAGAGTCTGACAAATCCCGCGTGCGTGTAAATATTCCGTACGTCTGAGATGAAATTTTTATGTATCAATGTTACATATCTATGATGTCCATAATTTCCTGTATTTTTTTCATCTTGTAAATAGAGGCAGCGTGAAGGGCTTATTATTTACGTAAAATTTACATATTTCTTTAACATATTAAATACATATATCTACAACATATAAACTCCATCTTATTTATGTGCTCGACGGAAAAGTTCCGGCTTTTTGATGGTATTCATATGACATATTTGTGATATTTTTTGTCACGTAAATGTTCCGAAAATGATCCTAGCTGTGTTTGCTGGGAACCATATAGATCACGAAATATCCGGCCAAAAAACCAGACTTCACAATAAATGTTACTTTGAATTTATTTCCACAGAACAAAACAGGAATCAACACATTAAAAAATCAGCGCTATCAAGATGAGAAAAATACCACTTATAATTGGTGTGTAAGAAGTATCAATAGTCTAGAGAAAAATAAAAAAAGATCACCATCTAAGTTACGTGCAGTAAAATTTATGATATCAGTACTAGGACAAGTATTTCTTTGGTGACTGAGAAGATATCAATATGGACGTACCGGCAACGTAGGGCATGCAGTTGGTGCATTGCTTCTGGGATCTCCTAAGTCGAGTAGCTACTTTTGTTTTGGCTATGGCGCGACCAATGTTGCCAAATAGTATTTACTTTTATGACCTAATGAAACAATATTGCCCGCGCCATGGCTAAAATAACGAAAAACAAGCAGGAACAGGAAGTTTCGCATAAGATCCCATGCTTTTTTAATGTTAAAAAAAACTTTAATTTATATCTGTTCATGATAGCACAGTTTTGTTTGATTGGTAATAATTTGATGAACGTTCACCACCGTACGTTGAGCGTATATGCACAGAGTACTTGTCCGGCCCATAACTTTTTATTAAAATTGCTCATTCCAGTAAAAATCAGGGGTCTCTCTCAAAAATCAAGGGTTATAAATACGCACTTTTTCATTGTTGGTATTGTCTTATTTAATTTTTATTTTTTTATGATTAATCCGGCATAACGGTTTAAATTCTCATTTTCAAAACATAAAGGGCTATTTTGATAGCTGGCGCCCAAGAACGTCAAAATGAAACGAACGGAGGGGGATTATTTTGTGTGAAATTTGCGTGATCTTAAAACTTTGGATACAAATTTGACGGTGCATTCATAGCCTGCATTGATCTTTTGACCATTCACCAGTGGTTACTTAGATCTTCTACTAATAAATAGTAGCTTTCCAAAGTATAATAACTTTCATTCCTGGCAATAGTAGTTTTCGAAAGTATGATACGCTACATTGCTGGCAATGGTTTACTGAGTCGCATTTTCAGAAATTTCATAACTGACTGCACTTTATGTTAATGCAATTTTATGATGACTCCGAACACCATTTTATTCCAATTGAATCGACGTTGAATGTTGCGTATGATACAAGGCCATTCTGAAATTCGCAGAAGAATTGATTTTCTTATAAATTTCTGACGGCGAAAAGCAACGCATGCAACGAAAAGCACCTCCAATTTGATTTTCACTTGAATGAGCAATTTTAATAAAAAGTTATGGGCCGGACAAGTACTCTGTGCATATACGCTCAACGTACGGTGGTGAAAGTTCATCAAATTATTACCAATCAAACAAAACTGTGCTATCGTGTACAGACATAAATTAAAGTTTTTTTTTAACATTAAAAAAGCATGGGATCTTATGCGAAACTTCCTGTTCCTGCTTGTTTTTCGTTATTTTAGCCATGGCGCGGACAATATTGTTTCATTAGGTCATAAAAGTAAATACTATTTGGCAACATTGGTCGCGCCATAGCCAAAACAAAAGTAGCTACTCGACTTAGGAGATCCCAGAAGCAATGCACCAATTGCATGCCCTACGTTGCCGGTACGTCCATATTGATATCTTCTCAGTCACCAAAGAAATACTTGTCCTAGTACTGATATCATAAATTTTACTGCTGCACGTAACTTAGATGGTGATCTTTTTTTATTTTTCTCTAGATTATTGATACTTCTTACACACCAATTATAAGTGGTATTTTTCTCATCTTGATAGCGCTGATTTTTTAATGTTTTGATTCCTATTTTGTTCTGTGGAAATAAATTCAAAGTAAAATTTATTGTGAAGTCTGGTTTTTTGGCCGGATATTTCGTGATCTATATGGTTGGTTTCCCTCCGGGATATGAATAAAATTAGTAAAGATTAAAAAAAAAAAATTTAAGTGGGGTTTTGGATTTTTTGTGATATCATAGGGAAACGGGGGACCACCAATGTACTTGTCCAGGTTTTTTTTCCCCGGGAGGGGATTTTTGCTATTTGATATCACTTCTTTTTTCTATAGTATTTTCATATATTTCGCTTTATATAGACTCCAATAGAGTATGCATATAACAAATAAACATACAAGGTGTTTGCATCATTACATCATCGATTTATTTCAATGTCAGGAATCAGTACTGCTCACACTACTAATTCGACATAAGAGAATGAGACAGATTTTCTACCATAAATTCATTGTTATTGAGGTTGTTTAAATATAGCAGCGTTTCGTTCCTGTGATAAGAAAAAAGTTATAATGTTTTCAAAAGAGTTAACTATAGACTCGAAGTATTTTCGAGATGTTAGTAAATCGTTGATAGGTTATTATTCGATTATAGCTTAGCAGGAAAGTGTTATAGAAGAGACCTCAAGTACCAGTTTTTCCCCAAGACAAAATTTCAGAAAATTAAATACTTTATCATTAGCTTTCAAGTTGTGTATTAGAATAAGGCATTTATGGGCGAAAAGGCAGCGGGGATATTAGCAATTTCGGTCTAAGCTACAAATAGATAATTATATTTAACTTTACTGTCAGGAGCCTCAGAATTATTATTCTTCCAAAGATGAAATGACGGAAGAATATGATGCATCGTCCTTGACTTACAAATTGTTTTATAAAACATAGAAAAAAATTAGATTAAAAAAAAATTCGGCCGAAGTACTTGACGAATGTTTTTTCACTTAATTTACATAATGTATCGGTCATGGTAACAACCTCGCCAAGTACTTCGGCCGAAATTCTTTTTCATCTAATTTTTTTTCGTTTGCAATCTTTTTTTGCTTCAGACTCTTATTAATACAGAGTTGTTATTTTCATTCTGGTAGGTAAAACAACTGCATTTTCGAACTTGATTCTTTTCTCTATCAACATTCAACATTATTTAAAGATTTTGTCACATGATAAAGCCTCCCATATTTGGCCACATATATTTTAGTATAACTCCATTTATTTTATAACTTTTTGCGAAACCCAACCTTAGCTTTTCGCGAGGATTAACTCATTTTGTTTTGTGTGATTTGAATTTATTTGATATATTTTTTGAGAGTGGTCTGTTTTCTTACTTTTTGATAGGATTTGATTTTCTCAGGGATTTTTGCGAGAAAAGGTTTTTGCAGTGTATGTATATTCGTGGAAAAATAAGGGAACGGCGGTCTACAAATGTACTTGTCCAGGTTTTTTCCGCGAGGGGGATTTTTATGCATTTTTATGCATTTATGCATTCGTTTTTTCTCGTTCTTTTCGAACATCTCGCTTTATATAGATTAGAAAAAGGTTATATTCGGAAATTATCGCTTTTTCATTTCCAAACCCTGACCCCTTCTACTTCGAGTTTGGTTTTTTTTCCCATGAAATAAAGGGACACGTGTTTTGGAATTTTCAATTTGGCATTTTTTTATTCTCGAGCCAGTCAAATTGTTTTGACATTTCGATTTACGTTTCTGGAATCAGGCTAAAATAAGTCGGGAACTGGGAGTCCGATACAAAAATTTACAAAGCTTTTGAGGGTAAGATTAGAGCAGTCAGAACTCTTCCATAGAATTTGTAGCAATTTGAATTTGTGCTTATCAAAGAAACATATTAAATAGCAGTATCTCCTTATTATATTTGTATGAAAAGTGAAAAAACATATTGCACTTTAAGCCCAACAAAGTTCAGAAAATTTGGATGTATCTATTGCGTTCCGAGGACAGAAATTTTAATCCCATCAAAAAATGAGCAGCAGAAGACTTTTGGTAATAAATTTTTCAATTCATAATGCCACAATCAGAGACAGAAAGTGGAAATACTTGGCGCACATGTCGCTTCACAAAATGTTAAAAGTTTGTAGGTATCGGCTACATTCCCATGATACATATTTTGATACAAATTTTGATATTTATAACAATAATGGCCGTGAAAGCCTCAAAACTAGAACTTACAGATATTTTAATATTATCTTTGAATTTTGAAAAGTTCACAAAGTATGTTATGGATATTTTAAAACAATAAATTCTATAAAGCAGGCAAACTTAGATCAACACTATTCCCAAGAAAATGAATCGAGTTGAGTTGAACCAGTTGCATTATCTTCGTGCAAATTTTCGTACCATCACAATCAGAGCATCCGTAGAGCAAATCTTTTTGAAAATATTTTTCAATTCGTTATGCCACAAGAGGAGCCAAAAAGTAGAAATACTGAGCACACATGTTGCTTCAGGAAATTTCCAAAGATTGTAAGTATACGTTGCGTTCCAATGAAACAAATTTTTATACTTCCAGAAAAAAAGGAACTAAAGACTTTCCGACAATTTTTTGAATTAATCATGCCACAACTCAAGCATACCACACATTGGGCTCAATAAAGTTTATGAGCTTTGAAGGTCCTACAATTTTTTGAATTAATTACAGGAGATAAAAGCAACTATCGTAAATGTAATTCCGGCAATCGACCATAAAATGTGATGTGAATAAATATTCGTCCACATTGGTTTCATCTCGATACGTAAAAAGTCATTCATTTTATGCGTATTGATCTGGGTTATTGAGAACCAAACATCGCATCTTTTTGTCGGGATAATTTTTTCGTTAAGATTTTAATGAATCCAAGTAGAACAACTCGCAGTACTACTTGGATTCATGTAAATATCAACGAAAAAATTATCCCGACGATAGAAATGGATGGCAGATTTTTTTCCGAAATTTTTCGCTCTAGATAAATGAAACATCAAAGAACCAGTTTTACGTAATTGGATAAAAAACGTATCGAATCCATTGTAAAAAAAGTTTATGCATTTCTTCATTCCTATTTTTATCAACAAGGTGAAATTATGATATTTGCAAATACCATTTATAATAATAATGGCTGTGAAAGCCTCAAAACTAGAACTTACAGATATTTTAATATTATCTTTGAATTTTCAAAAGTTCACAAAGTATGTTATGGATATTTTAAAACAATAAATTCAACAAAGCGGGCAAACTTAGATCAATACTATGCCCAAGAAAATGGATCGAGTTGAGTTGGACCAGTTGCATTATCTTCGTGCAAATTTTCGTACCATCACAACCAGAGCATCCGTAGAGCAAATCTTTTTGAAAATATTTTTCAATTCGTTATGCCACAAGAGGAGCCAAAAAGTAGAAATACTGAGCACACATGTTGCTTCAGGAAATTTGCAAAGATTGTAAGTATACGTTGCGTTCCAATGAAACAAATTTTTATACTTCCAGAAAAAAAGGAACCAAAGACTTTCTGACAATTTTTTGAATTAATCATGCCACAACTCAAGCATACCACACATTGGGCTCAATAAAGTTTACGAATTTTGCATGTAGCCATTACTTTTCGAAGCCAAATTTTAATCCCATCCGAAAATGAGCAACCGAAGAATTTTCATAATAAAATGTTCAAGTCCTAATAATGCCACTATTCGAGCAAAAAAGTGGAAATATCGGGCACACTTGTCACTTCACAGATATTTCAAAGTCTGTACGTATCTGTTGCAATTCAATGATACAAATTTTGATAATATCCGTAAAAACACATCCTTCCTGAAACTTCCTGAAACAATTTTTCAAAATTTATTATGCTGCAACTAAAGTGAGGAAGTGATAAAATATAGCTCAATAGAGCCAAATGAAATTCTGAAATTTTGCATATATTCATGGCGTTCCGAAGACAATAATTTTGATCCCATTGACAAATGAGCAACCGCAGAATTTTCATAACAAAATTTTTAATTCATAATCCAACAATCGGAGCCAAAATGTGGAAATACTTGGTACATTTGTTACTTTACAGAATTTTCAAAATCTGTAGGTATCTGTTGCCATCCAATGCTATAAGTTTTGATAATATCAGTAAAAAAACATCAGAAGACTTCCTGAAACAATTTTTCAAAATTCATTATGCTACAACTAAATTAGGGAATTGAAAAAATGTAGCGCACATTGGGCCCAACAAAATTCTGAAATTTTGCATGTATGCGTGGCATTCTGAAGCCAGCAATTCTTAACCCATCGAAAAATGAGTAGTCGAAGAATTTTTATAACAAAATTTTCAATTCCTAATGCCATCATTGAAACCAAAAAGGAAAAATACTTGGCACATCTGTCGCTTCACAGAATTTTCAAAGTCTGTAGGTATTCATTACAATTCATTTATACAAATTTTGATAATATCAGTAAAAACACATCGGAAGACTTCCTGAAACAATTTTTCAAAATTCATAATACAACTAAAGTGGGGAAGTGAAAAAATAGAGCGCATATTGAGCCAAACAAAATTCTGAAATTTTGCATATATTCATAGCATTCCAAAGACAATAATTTTGATTTCATCAACAAATGAGCAGCGGAAGAATTTTCATAACAAAATTTTCCATTCATAATGCTAAAATCGGGGGCAAAAAGTAAAAATACTTGGTACATTTGTCGCTTCACACAATTTCCAAAGTCTGTAGGCATTCGTTGCAATTCAAAGATATAAATTTTGATAATGTCAGAAAAAACACATGTGAAGACTTTCTGAAATAATTTTTTAAAATTCATTATGCTACAACTAAAGCGGGGACGTGAAAAAAATATAGAGCATATGGAGCCAAACAAAATTCTGAAATATTGCATATATCCATGGTGTTCCAAAGACAATATTTTTGATGCCATTGACAAATGAGCAACCGACGAATTTTCATAACAAAATGTTCAATTCATAATGTTACAATTGGAGCCAAGAAGTGGAAATACTTGGTACATTTGTCGCTTCACAGAATTTTTAGAGTCTATAGGTATTCGTTGCAATCCGAAGATACAAATTTTGATAATACCAGGATATGGACTATATACCGCCATAGTCTTTTGACATAAGGATATATTATACAAGCCATTTTCACATAAAGATATATCATTACTTACTACGGTTATCATCCAGAGGTATCCATATATATCCAGATGCAGATTGACAGTGTATTTGTCTATTAATTCATCAAACGCGAGATAATTCTACACCATATTTTGGATAGAAAAGCGACGTCGAAAATCTTTTGAAATGGACCAACAATTATCATGCAAGGAATATTTTATGATGTACAAATCTTTATTATGGCAAGCGAGGAACATTTTATAATAAAGAGAAAAGGGACCAATAAAATAAATTGTCAACGGTGTAGAGTTAAAAAAAATATTCATTAGACACTGCTCAAAACTCGGCGTGATAATAACAAATCTTGCCATATACATTTTTTTGACACTCATTATTAGTTTTATAGTTTCTTTTCCAAATTTACATCGATTCACACCAATCATGATTAACAGTTCAACGTACACCATTTCATAGTTATCAAAGAAACGAAAAGAATGATTGCTTAAGAAATCTCATACGAGAAACATTTAATCGCGAAAGAGAAAAGAGATCGCTTTCGTTTCCGTGGTAGAGGTAAGTGTGGAAAATAAAAACTGCAGATCTAACGAGAAAGATCTAACGGAATGGCCAATCACAAGCTCGGAAGGCGTCAACAGGCCTTTCATTGCGTCGTATACAGACATGCCAATACTTCGATGTTAGCATAATCTTGAGCCTGTGCAAAGTTTTTTCTCAGCAAATACGGCATCAATCGTGCTGATTTAGTGCTCAATCGAAGTATTTTTTCGTAATAAATCTCCAGTTCAATTTTCAAATCATCATATGCCTCCTGAGCTTCGTAATTAAAGAAAATGAATTTCAGTTTTTACCCCCACCACGGCAAATCGTTTTATTCAGAGATAATATACTCGGGCGAGCCTCGGGCCAGCAGACGACAGAGCTGTCAATATACTTGTCCCGAGACTCTACCGAGTCTCTTGATAAAAGAACTACGAACAAGTATCAAAACTTTAATTTTTTTTGATTTTGTACAAAAATTTGAAAAAATATTACACTGAAACATCCATTCCAACAGATCAACGGATAGGAAAGTATTCCATTAAACATGACACCGAGAAATTACTCCAATATCATCAGAATGCACCGAAAGTTTTTCAATAAAAGTAATCATAACGAAACGAGATTTTGAAACAAAAAAAACCGTCCAAGTGCAAGTCGGACTCGCGCACGAAGGGTTCCGTACCATTATCTATAAAAACGGCAAAAAATCACGTTTGTTGTATGGGAGCCCCCTTAAATATTTATTTTATTCTGTTTTTTTAGTATTTGTTGTTATAGCGGCAACCGAAATACATCATCTGTGAAAATTTCAAGTGTCTAACTATCACGGTTCATGAGATACAGCCTGGTGACATACGGACAGACAGATAGACGGACGGACAGCGGAGGCTTAGTAATAGGGTCCCGTTTTACCCTTTGGGTACGGAACCCTAAAACGTATGCGCACTAAATTTCGAGAGCAAAAGTGTGATTGGAAAAAAGAATTTCGATCGAAGTGCCACATGAATTTTTCTTTTATAACGTTTATTGATCACAAATTATATCTCATGAGCAATAGGGAAAACAAAATTCGTAAAGTACTTATGAATTTTTTTTTCTCGAATCAAATATCGTTTCGCTCAAAATTATTTCGCGTCACTTGATTCCATTTTGGGTTGCACGTGCAAATAGTATTTTCATGTATTTAACCACTCTAGAGTGGTTTAAAACTATGTATAATTCAAACCTAGAGTGGTATCATACACCATTCTCTCGGTTATATAAAAAACGTAGAGAATAGTTTCCCAGTAAACCTTATTATTGCATGCAAGGGACATTTTATGGTAACACAGAAGAGGCACCGTTTTTGACTCCATTGTAGAGTTTACATTCGGAAAATTGTAATATTGAGGCTAGGATTAAAAAAAAAAATTACTTATTTAGGCACTGTTCTAAAGTTTATTTATTGAATTACACTTTATTTTTGCACTCTATCACTCTTCTATCTATATATTCAAATCACGTTAACCTAAAGTTTCACTTTAACCAAATAAAACTGACCGCGATCTTTATAACCTAACGACTGTTCAAAGATATTAATTATTCACTGAATACGAGTTTATCATACACCATTCCCTTATATAGTTATAAAAAAAAGAGAATGGTTTCTAAATAAACCTTGTTATTGCATCCGAGGAATATTTTATGGTAAAAGAGAAGAGGCACCGTTTTCAACTCCGTTCTAGAGTTTACGTTCGGAAAAATGAATTGTTGGGACTAGGGTTAATAAAAAAAAATATTTATTTAGACACCGTTCAAAATTTTATTTATTGAATCACACTTCATTTTTGCACTATTACTCTTCCATCGGTAATATGATAAAAGTCATTTTAATCAAAAGTTGAAACTGACCGCGATCTTTATAACCTCCCAACAAAGATATTAAGTATTCACCGAATACGCGTTTATCATACACCTTTCTCTTAGTTATCAAAATAAAAAAAAAACAAAGAGAATGGTTTCTAAATAAACCTTATTTTTGCATCCGAGGAACATTTTATGGTAAAAGTAAACAGGCACCGTTTTCGACTCCGTTCTAGAGTTAACGTTCAGAAAGATGGATTGTTGGGTCTAGGGTTAATAAAAAAATATATTTATTTAGACAGTGTCCAAAAGTTTATTTATTGAATCACACTTTATTTTTGCACTATCACTCTTCTATCTATAATAAAAGTCTCTTTAAGGAAAAGTTGAAACTGGCCGCGATCTTTATAACCTCACGACAAAGATATTAAATATTCACCGAATACGAGTTTATCATACACCATTCTCTTGGTTAACAGAAAAAACGAAGAGAATGGTTTCTAAATAAACCTTGTTATTGCATTCGGGGAACATTTTGATGGTAAAAGAGAAAAGGGATCATTTTCGATTCCGTTGTAGCAGAGTTTACGTTTGGAAAAAAATTGTAGGGGCTAGGTTTAATTAAAATATATTTATTTAGACACTGTTCAATGGTTCATTATTACACTTTATTTTCCCACCATCACTATTCTATCTATATAAAAGTCACTCTTTACTCGTCTATCTATAAACACCACTCTAACCAAAAGTTGAAATTGACCGCGATCTTTATAACCTCATGACTGTTATAAAAAAGATATTGGTCAGCTGTCATATGGACGATCGATCGAATATCACCACACTGAACCATGAAATGATTTTTTTTATAAATTTATCGATATAATTGCTCACACGTCCCGCACTTCGTTATGTCAAAACAACGTACAAACTTTATGTTGGCTCCGTACAGAGGAAAGACGAGTCGTCGTGACCAATCGCAACTCGTTGCTTCCGTTGCCGGAGACCGGCTTTTATGGAAATGGGTTTTGATGGGCATCAAAACACCTTTGATTGTATCGTCTGAGCGCATATACAGACAAGGCAAATTCTTGAATGTAGTAGAATCGAGCATAATCCTAAGCCTGTGCAAAGTTTTTTCTCAGCAATTACGCAACCAATCGTGCTGATTTTAGGCTCAATCGAAAGAGCATCGCTCAATTAGTCAAAAGTTCGCTTTTCAAGCCGCCAAATGACTCCTAGGCTCTACAATTAGCGAAAACGTTATAAAATTTTTACCCCCACCACCGCGAATTGTCTTGTTTAGAGATAATATAGACTCGGCGAGCCTCGGGACAGCAGACGACAGAGCTGTCAATGTACTTGTCCCGAGACTCTACCGAGTCTCTTGATATATTGGATTAACAATACATTATGGTCGTGAGACAACCGGTTGTACCAAAGCCTAGGTTACCCGTACGCGTTGTAAAATTCTGTATCATCGGTTCAACGATGTGGTCAGTAGCCACAACTCGATTAGGGCTATGCATACTGGCTGTAATTGATCGAGGTTGGCAATGAGAATCATGAGTGGGTGACCGTTTTCAAACGGTTGTATTGGCGCTAATAATTTGATATTATGCAAGTTAACGGGGGTGACTCAGCACGCTTCGAGAGAATTTTTAACCAATGTAACCTCTTCTGTAATGTAACGTGATAGGAATGTATGAGTGATTGGTTTAATGACAGGATGTCAAACTTACGCAGTTATCGTTATTCTGGCCGTTCAGAAATTCCATCAGGTTCTCATTGACATGAATCAATGAGTGATTCTTAATCGAATCGATGAGTTGTTATCAAGATGTATATAATCATTTAAGCAAAGTTGAGATTAATCAGAAGGACTAACGGATTCATTTTTTCCTCATTAAAGAAGAGTTACATTGAAAACTAGGCACAGAAGCTGGACCTACCGAACCAATGTCATATGAAATCGCACCAAAATTCGAAACGAATCTCTATTTCTTTTCTTCACTAAGGAGCCGTTCCTCCATGCAATCGTTCGGAATTCCATTCGAGGAGAAAGTGGGCTCGAAATTTTCATGGGAACAAGCAAAAACAAGAGGGTAGAGAAAGCCTCACACTGCAATCGGAACTCGATAAACCAGAGCTCGCAGATCATAGAAGCTGGAAACTAGAAAGTGAGATAGAAGTAGAAGCCCACATTTCGAATCGAAGTTTGAAGGATGAGGAACTGGATTTTGCATACTGTGCGGCTACTCGTGGCATTGGAAGAACCCGGGTTGAAGTAGAAGAATTCGGCGAGAATCTTGGTAGAACGTTGAAAAGGTAACAGGGTAGAATGAGAAGGAAAGAAAAGGAGGAGACAAAAAAGTAAAAGAGTAGCTTAGGTCGCTAAGAAAGAAGCCGCACAGATGAGGGTATAAGAGTACGGAATAGCGATGGATGGAGAGTCTACCGAAGAAAATTACACCTCAAGCATAGAGCTGTTGAATATGGTTGATTCTGATGATAGTATATCGCTCTTGCTTCCTTTTACATGGGGTCTTCGGCTTCATACGCTTCCTTCTTTCCTCACTGTTTTGGTACTCTGGATGTCATCGTGTTCCCTCGGCAGGAAAAGACTCGAGCCCGAAAACACATATAGAAGCGTAAGAGGGAGCAAGCCCCGAAGACGGAGATGGATGACAGGAAAGCTCGACAACTTGAGGATCATTTTATTATCTTAGAGTGATACTCGCCCTGCCAGCCCGTTACATTGAAGACTATGGAAGGTGAGCATAGGCTGAAGTTAGGGGAAGCGTGCACCTTGTAAAGTTGGTGTACTATTGGAGCAGTGAATGCTGTTGGCATGGAGAAACTGTCGGGACATCCGACTGAGCAGAATAATCACATCACCCAAGCTTTTCTTCAACTAGGATATTCTCGACGAGAATAAAACGAGCTGCGGCTCCGGTAACCCGTCCCCTACCGTGTACACCAAGGAGTAAGTATGAGAAGCCGACAGACGGCTCTGCCTGTCGAACAAGAGGAGTAGAGATTGATGTAATAACGAATAGATAGTCCGACCGACCTTGTTATAGCGGAAAAGGATTTGAACCCTTGTTGTCCCACATATACAAGAATTGCATGCCAACATGCGGGAGTAACATTCTTCTCGCCAGCAGCAATCTTCCTGAGAATTGCAAATAAACCCTGCCGCTGTGAGCTCTTTCGTAAATAAAGTAGAATGTTGGTCCTTACACTGACAAAACAGTTTGATGACAGGAACTATCTCAAATATTGCTAATGATAGATAGTTGTAATACCAATACGTATTGCCAAATTAGCAATACGAGATGGTTATAGTAACATTCTGCCGTTTTATCCAGCAATATTGCTAGGATGCCATACTGTATTTAGTTATTCTTACCATACTTCAAAAAATTGACAAGATTGCCCGAATAGACAGCTATATCAGCTATCTAGCAAACTATAGTAACCTGAAAGATAGCTTGACGTTGCATTAAATAGTTCCTACAACTAAACTAGATAGCCAATGTAGCTATCCATCCTCGAATGTATATCAGATAGTTATTACCACCATATCGTATGGTGTGCGCACGCGCGTGCGTATGTGTATGCGTGTGCGTCTGCGTGTACGTGTGAGTGTACGCGTACGTGCGTGTGTGTGTGTGTGTGTGCGCGCGCGTGTCCATGTGCGTTTGCGCGTGCGCGCGCGCGTGTGTGTGTGTGTGTGTGCGCGCGTGCGTGCGTGCGGGCGTGTGCGTGTGCGTGTGCGTGCGTGCGTGCGCGCGCGCACTTTGCCTTGACGACAACTTGTCTGGTCACTAACATGTCATGTTAATGACATGGTCAGAGATGGAAAAGTGTTGGAGAAGGAAAAGCTTGGAGTCTTGGGAGTTTGGATCATTGGCTGAGGAACATTCTTACTGGAATCTAAAAATCAAATCGTTGGACCATGAACACTATCTTTTTTTAAATCCAAGACCGGTCACTTGATTTGTAAAGCTTTCACGACTGCAAGCGTTGATAACGAATGTTTTGGAATTTTATCTAACGAATTTGATGATAAAACTCGATTGTATTAAGTGCGATATGAATTTATAGCGATCCAGAATTTATCAGGTTGAAACGAGTAATTTTATTTTTTCAAGAAACCTCACAACTATTTGTTCAATCTAGAACATACATCATTTTCCAATGACATAAATTGTACATAAGTATATGTCACGTCCCTGTCTCCAAGAATTTTTGTTTTCCCAAAGACAGTGGCGTGTCGCTCACGCTCTCTTATTTTATTTTTATCGCGCACCGTCAGCCGCTCGTGCGAGCTGAGCATATTGTCGGGTGCGCCTGCACTCGGGGTGGCCATGAGCTCTTATATTGTAAAAGAGTATGCATGAGTCCCTGGGTACACTGATCCACGATTCACGCCACATAAGAATTGCTGAGGCAAGATCCGCTCATCCGGGTTTCAACCAATCGCGGATGAGTCCTGAATGATTGAACACCGCCCCCACCTCAGGACGGACTCGGAAATTCCTCGATTGCGACAAATATCGTGATCGAGAATTATAGTTCCCATCAAGTCACGGAGATATCCTGACGTGGAAATTGAGCTCCGAGTTTAGCTAGTTGCGGCGGAAAAGTAAAATCAAATTGGTGGTTCCGCATAGACTCGCCAGTCTACTCTCGTTAAGGGGTCTACCCTAATTAGACGGGCAAAAAAAATACTATTTTCACGAATTTTTTTGACCGGTATAAATTATAAATATGGATATAAAAAGTGTTAGGCCTAAAAAATATACTCTTAAAATACACAAAAATTTTTTTTTCATATTTATTTCACTCAGTTTTTGTACACAAAAATGGGGGAAAAGACAGGTCCAAAAAAAAAGATGGGTGTGCGCCGTTGATGAAATCTCTGGAATGGATGATCTGGGGGGGAAAAAAATGGTTTTAGATTCATTAGGTAAATGGCTATAGCGCATATCATACGATTTTTTATTTTTTCAAAAATGACAAAACGGCGGCCATTTTTTAAAAAACTACGAAAAATCACGTTTTTTTTCATCGTTTTTTGAAAAAAAAAAATAGTTACACTCAAAATTTCAAAATTCGTATGATATGCATTATAGCTATAGTCATAAAGAACATGTGGTAAAATTTTGGTGAGGGTCAGTTGAATAGTTTCGGAGATTTTATCAACAAGCCGTCCAAAAACATCATTTTGAGAAAAACGAGTTTAAAGTTTTCTTTAACGAAAAATCGTGAAAAAATTTTACTTACGTCTAATCAGCGATGCCTGCACCATACATTATGCCTTCAGTTTCTTCATAGTGCCCATTCTCATCCAAAATAGCCTGCCTTCGTTTCGTTCTGGCTTCCTTAGAGGCATCGCTGCTGCGGCGGTTCGCAACTTGTATACGTGTTCTGTCACGGTCAGCGACGAACTGCACGGCGGTCGGGCCGATTTTGACGCCCATTACTTCCAAGATTTTTAATACTGGCTGTAATCCCTCGTTAAAAATACAAGAAGCTGTTCGACACGCTATTTCAACAATTTTTTTCCGCTAAATATGTGTTTGGGAGCCATTGACCAGACGCAGTTGTTGAAAGATTCGTTATTATTCTGCGTGTTTCGGCCAAGGCATCTTTCAAGTAGTTCTTGTGTTGTCAAATCATCGTAGATTGGTTTTAAAACTTCTTGAACATCTTTAGCGAGAGCAGGAGGATGTTTGAACTTATGAACAGAATTATTTTTTACAGCTTTCTTGTATTTACACCAGGATTCAGAACAGTACGAATGCTGTGGATTGCTGTCAGTTAAAATCTTATGATAAAATCCTGCCCAGATCTCCTTGCGCATTTCTTCCACGGAATCGGAATGTCTTTGAATTGCTAAACCATAGTTTTTTGACAGTTATTTCATTAATTTGATCGTTAAATCCTGAGTTTTTACAACCGGAACTTTTTTAACGACGGTTTTTTTCTTTTTCGCGACAACTGTTCGTGCTGCACTTTTTTTCGCTGGGGTTTTTTTCTGGTCCTTCTTTGCAGCTTTTCGTGCCTGTGTTCTTGGATTCTAGTTACTTCTTGCTTCGAAAATTCTAATGTAGAGGTCTCCTTCGAAGAATAAGTACCGCTCCGAGCGGTGCGTACCCTAACGCGCTCAGGTAACAAAGTGAGCGTCCCTCAAAATACACGTAGACTGCTAGGATCATCATAAAATTTTAGTATGATACTTTTAAATATGTATACTTTCGAAAAATGCAATAAAAAAATCGATTTTTTGAAAATTCTAATTAGGGTAGATCCCTTAAAAGAATCTCAATTTTCGAATACAACTCCATCGGGCTTCACCAGGGGTTTGAGAAATACTCAAGTCGTGAGTGAATTGTGGCGGCCATAATTCCACCCTTGAGAGTGGGCTCACCTAAACGTGTCCCCCGTGCATTCAGAAGATCTCCGACGGTGGTGGTGCGCTTAGATTAATAAATCTCGAATTTATAACGCGAAAGGACGCAAATAATAAACCTAACTATAAATTGTTATCGAAACCAACTTTCATTCCTTACCTCGAGACTAATATTTATTATCTTCATAATTATTCTTACTCTTATTTTTACATTAGTATTGCGTCATATTAAGTTGTGTGTATGTGCCGTCGGACGAGTCCGAGAGATTGCGAGCAATCAGAGCGTCGAACGTAAGTCTTATTCTGTTACTAATTGTAATTGCGGAATCTTGACTACTTTCTGATATAATGTAAATTTATTCATTGAATAGGGTTATTCCTGAGTCTTGAAAAATGATTAAATATTGAACTAACCCCTCCCTTAAATATCGATCCAGTCGGGGTGAGTCCCGGGCCCGTACGGGACGGAGGGAAGCACCCAATACTTAAATACAAAAATAAAGTACAGCAAATAAAAATATGAGTTACAACCGCGTTTTCTGCACGTAACATATACAAATTTGTACATAAATTGTGATTGACATGTAGAGCTTCAACAAAAAAAAACAATATTCCCCTGTAGTTTTATGAAAAATAAATATTGTTGGAGAAATTTCAGAAGTCTGAAATTTTTATACCAGCCCCAATTTTACTGTTGCAGGTCCACCAGCATTGTCAAACACTCACCCCTTCTATCATTATGCAATCATCCGTAAATTGATAATCAAATATTTGCACAGCACTAATTGTAATGAGCCAGCTTTGGTGACTGGACTAATTGATATTTACTATATGGTTCGTATCGTGATTTCATCGGTGTTTTCTAATTAAAATATGACCCAGTGAAAAACGAGCATTGACCCTTCCACGATGTCGCACTCAATCCTGTTATATACGCGGGTCGTTGAGCTTCAAACAATGCGTAATAATATCATGTCATTTGAAACGGTACTTGACAACATTATGATAACCTGCGTATGATATAAATTAAGTTTGGTCGTTCGAACAATAAAATTATAATGATAGAGCCAAAGAATTTGTTTATTTTATCTTTTTTTTATAATCCAATATTTTGTTTACTTTTTAATAATATAATTACTGGTATTCAAGTGAAGTTCCATCGCTGATTTCGAACCCGCCATTGAAGAAATTAATCCATCGTGATACAAAAAACGTAATTACGACATATATCTCATAAATAATTCATTCCGCTTTTAACTTCAAATCAAACGCATAAGAATTATACTTCTTTTTCAATCAGGGGCTTAAGAAAGAATAACGCAACTTTCGAAGACTCTGTTTGTTTGGGTGATAAAAGTTTTGTAATGAAAAGTAAACACGAACTGCATAAAAAGCGGCGGTGTATTCTTATGGTTCTCGAAATCTGACTGTGAAAATGATATTCGTGGAAGCATGCGATGAAAAGGGGAAATGACAGCAGTGATAGACCAAGTTGGCCCAACTGCACAGCGATAAAGTTTCTCCCCGAGATCGTAAACCGAATTATATACTCCTACAGCTGAGATTTTCATTCCATGGGTATTTCGTAGTTGCAATGGAGCAGAGAAGGGGATGGATGAGGGAGGGATGGAATAAAGATTGTATAATTCCGAGGGAACTTTCAAACGGTTTTACCGCCTCCTACAGCTACCCCATTCCCTTCAACTGTTTGAGCTTCACCAGCAGTCCCGCTGTTGTGCCAATCGTTTCGTTACAATGTAGTAATAAAAGAAGAACAATCTTTCTTGCGACTTGCCTAAAACTCCTGATTCATCGTAGAAATTAGGCAAAGGCGAGAGGATAAAATCGTAATCCAACGGAGGCCTATTGATTGTCTGATAGATCGTTGTAATGGACACGGTGACGAACAAATTATAATACATGATAATCAACAATAGGTCATTGGATTTTTAAATCAATAGAGCTACAAGAATCCTGAAACAGTTTCTCGTCGCCCATACGATCTTTGTTATGGCAACTTGGAGATTTATCGAACCTCATGTTTTCACGGACTTGATAGAAATCAGCATTATGCTCAAATAACTCTTTTGCGCACATTATTAACTCACTATGATCTAGAAATCACTCAAATCATTCATGTAGATATTCAAACGCAGCACCTGTCATCAAAACATCAAAACTCTATGACTTCTCTATGAACGTTCCCAAGGCTAAATTTATGCCGGTTCAACCGCGTCATGTATCATCCTGAGCTTTGATTCAACCCGCGCTAAGGGGAATATGAAGATTCAATGAGAGGATTAAGGATAGGAGGAATGAGAACTGTAAGTGCAAAAGCTTCGGTAAACCTAAAGCCCAATCGAATATCGTTGGCCTCAACCGGAATCCAGCGACGCGTTCAGCATGGAGACTCGATTTGCTTGACTGAGGACCACATTGGTGATGAAAGCTTCTGCGCAAATAGCGATGATTCGTACGGTGACAACTAGATAATGCGACTCGATCTTCCAAATGCCCCTCCAGAATTAGTAACGGTTCGGGTGGAGGCTGAGTGGATGGATTTAGAAACATGACCGCCTAATTTATAGTCTGCGTATCTAGTATCCAGTTGACGTTGGGACGAACCTGCCGAATCAATCAAGATCAGTTCGGTGAATCTAGGCCATGTCCATGAAACAATAATAGACCATTTCGTATGAGTGGTATTTATTTTCCTTTGCTCAGTAATACGTACTTTTGTGCAATCAACTCACTTAGGTGAAATTTATTTCTGAAACTTGTAAAGTACTAGACTGGAATTACAGCCATTCAACTTCCGGTAAATTGCTGTTATATAATATCCAGATAATTTAGTGCTCCTCGAAATGATAGTGACAAAGATTATTCCAGGGTTTATTTAGCAGTCTATCAAAAATTCATAGCAGAATTGTGTCCCAAATCAAACGAGCACCCAGTAGTGAAATTTTATGTTCAAATGAATAAAGTGCTACGACCATTTTTGTGAGCTAGGGAGAGTGCCAGCATCATTGTAATTTTAAACATTAATTTAAATGGCTTATTTTGATGTATTTCGATTCAAAAACATCGACAAGACCGATTTTTTTCATATTTTTTAAATTCATATTTCTGTTGAAGGTAACTACTATACTGTATGCTAGTCAAATGAGTGCTAAATTTTCACATTTGTTTTATGCCAAGTTTAATGCACGAATGAAACGTAGTATCGTTGATCGTTTCAATATGCCAGCCAATTATTGATTTAGGGAAAAAAATTCTTTCATAAACAAAATGCTATAGTTTCCAAACAAATAAACTTACCAAACAAAAAAATCTACGTCCTGAATTCGTAGAGGATTTCTTTAGGAACAAAATAAGACGTGGTACACTAATATCGGTTAAAAGATACGGATATGGAAACTTGCATTTATAAGTTGATGGTTTTGCAAATCTATATCATTATTAATACTTTTCTGGGTTAGTAAGACATGCTTGTCTTACAAATTCACCTTCACTACGTTTAATTAGTGGATAAAACTGGGCATAAAACCATTTTGAAAATTTAACACTTATTTGACTAGCATGCAGTATAGTAGCTACTTTAACAATTTTTTTTAACACTCTTCCAGTCTTTTCTTAACAATCTGCTGGAAGAATGTTATTTTTTTTGACAGCCATCATGAAAGTTAATGGAAAAAGGAAGAAATTGATTTATCGTTTATCCCGAGATCTCAATTGATGAGGAAATGGAAGGATTTCGAAAGTTGTTGAAGTGACCCTTTTCCGGGAGGGGGGAGGGATGATCCACCCGGATTCGATTTTCGAATCCCGAAACAATATTGTTATGAGGTAAAGACTTTGTAGCCACGATGTGGGCAATGCCGAGGGCGTGACTAGTTGAACTATATAAACCTCAATCGTTAAAATAAAAATATAGAAATTAAATAGAATACAAAATATAAAAATGAAATAATGTGCCCCTGTTTTATTTACCGCTCGAGGTGAGACCCGTTTGCTGCGGTCTGCGGTCTATTTCGCACACGATCGATCAAATAAATATGCGTTAATGAGACAACAGCCCGACGGACCTGTCAATTGGAATTTATTGGTGTACGGAAGCATGAAACCACCGCCGCGTCCAAACTAGCGATCGTTGTATATATACATGTGTGAAAGTATTGCCTGGAATTTTGTAACGCATCGTGAGGGCATTAAGTGGGGTGAACATATTCATTCGTAAATAGTTTCAATTAACACGCATTGTGTTTATAGAAAAACATTGTCGATCAGGGATCGATTCTCAAGTTTCGATAAACATATACCAAGTTTTTATCCCACGTGATCGAAGCCTTTCAACAGTCAAAACTTCACAACGTAGAAAATATCATAATTATAATTGTAATTATTTATCAGTTTTGTTACTAGTATTACTTTCATTGGATTATTATCGTTGCCTTTATTACTGTTATTGTTTTTGTCCTTATAGTTTCGTTTGAGTTTAAGAAATTCATCATTTCAAAAGTTGACGAATTAATTCATTCTCACCACCCTTATTGTGGTCAAAATTAAATTATATAAACTTAATGACATTTATATATAATTTATATTTAAAAGTTTGATGCAATGTAGACATGAAAAAAGTTCGAGAAACCCGCTCCAAATTCTTATGTCTTAGAGTATATCTCGAGAGATTCGGCGAGTGTTGCTTTGAATATATTGAATTTTGTGAATTTTCGTAGCCTCTTTTATACGAGAATCAAATATATGACCGTGATTACCTTCAGATGTATATATGAGGCATACATAAATACTTGTACATGTGTATGTCACATATATATGAGGTATTCCACGTCAAACCGGCGGACTTTTTCCCTGACCCTCGCCGACTTGGGTAATTATTTTTTATATGATTATATGAAGTCTAAAAGACACCCTGAAATTTTTTCAGATGTTTCTGAATAGCCATTTTTGAAAAAAAAAAATCCAAAGAAATGCCCCTTTTTAAAAATCTGAAAAAATTCCTAAAAATCGGTGATTATATGCCAAACATTTTAACCCGTCAGCAGGCGCGCTATGAGACTTTTTCTCACATTTATATTAAAACGATGATTACTCGAAAATTTCAAATGGCATAAGCATTTGAAATTTTTTCTATCTTTGTCAAATTTATTCTTCTGTATGATAGAAGTGTTAAAAAAAATTTTGTTTTTGAATTTTTTTAATTATTATTTTTTGTTTTTTAGTGTTAATTATCGTTGTATTTATGGTTTTTTTTTAAATAAAAATGTTTAATAGCCACAATCACTGTAGCGAAATTGTTTTCAAGTTCTTATTTATCAAATTAAGCACTTGAAGCTATACATGTGAGAAAATCTCTCATCGCGCGCCCAATGTTTAAAGTGTATGTAGCCTGCTGACGGGTTAAGCTACCGCCCGTAGTGGAAGTACGATTTTTTCTGTGTGTTAATCGGCTAATAACGTTAAAAAATTCAAAAAATATCGAAAAGCACTTACTCCGGCCCAATAGTTGAATATTTTGGTGCGTAAAACTAATTTTCGTCACAATTTTCGAACAATCAAATCAAAATTAGAACACTGATCCCATAGGATCCTCAAAAAGAATTGATTTTTTTTCAAGATTTACTCAAATATAATTGATAAGTTTTGGCTATTTGATAAAATTGAATAAAACTATTAAATGAATACCTCAACTTTTTGCCTGGCTCAATTTTTTTTGTCTTATACTGGTCTAAAATATCCCAAAAAATTTGTTGGGTACGAAAATATTCAACTATTGGCCCGAAATGAGTGGTTCTTGATTTTTTGAGATTTTTTTCAACTTTAATAGCTCATAAAAACACAGAAAAAATCTCGGAAAAAATCGTACTTCCACTACGGGCGGTAGCTTAAAATGTTTGGCATATAATCACCGATTTTTAGGAATTTTTTCAGATTTTTAAAAAGGGGCTTTTTTTGGATTTTTTTTTCAAAAATGGCTGTTCAGAAAAATCTGAAAAAATTTCAGGGTGTCTTTTAGACTTCATATAATCATATAAAAAATAATTACCCAAGTCGGCGAGGGTCAGGGAAAAAGTCCGCCGGTTTGACGTGGAATACCTCATATATAGCTGTAGTTCATGTTTACACTCTCTTGACAAGACGTGACGTAGCTCCGGCACTGCTAGGCGAATCCAGCACCGACTTTAGTTGCACAGGTTTTCCGCAGTTTTGCTGGGCCCATGCAATCGAGTACCATGGCGAATGCGCTACGGAGGGGGAAGTCCGGTGCGGCCGCATGGGGGTCCGGTTTCTAATTCGGACCAGATCCCCAAAGGGGACTGGCTACTGACTCGGGCCGACCCTGTAATAGACGAAAGTCTCTAGGTGGGGGAAAATGGAAAAAAAAGAAAAAAAACTTGCGAATGTTTCAAAATCCTGTCAATTTTGGCACGTACAGTTAACGCGGTGTAATTCAGAAAATAGCTTATGATGACTGAGGATACTCGTTAGCAAATCATTAATTGAGCGAGGCATTTGAGGATGAGCTTCACAGATACATAACTTGTCGACAAAATACATGAATTGATGTCCGAAGAGACCAACTTTTCAGTATCACGATGAACCTTTACTTTCCCCTATTCGCTTGGCGAAACTAATGGGTGTTACTCTACTCTGTTTTCGAGTGCATTTTTACTAGCACCTGTACTCGGGGCTTGAGTTTTTTAGCTTTCCCATCGTCGAATAACGCAACTTCATTTCTGTCTCATACACAGTTTCAATAGAAAACTCACTGCACCTTTATAATTTTTAGTATCGATTTTATTTGACCTCACCATATTATTTTGTACTTTTTCAGACGGCGCTTGAGACTCAATCTAACATAAGAATGCCATTTCATATTCATGAAATTAAAAGCAAAAAATAATTATTTTAAAACTCGAATTAAAAGCTGCTCTGTCCGTTAGTATGTTTCACTACTTATCAATTTATTTTTGACAAGCGAAAAAAAACACTCATTTCATGTGTAGAACATTTTTTAAAAAATCAGTCGGTAAATTTACAAATTCGTAAAAAAATAAAAATATTAAGATGAATCATCGAACCATACAAACGTTCCTTTAAAGCAGATTTAAATACGAATATTTTTTATTTTTAATATCTTTTATAGTAGTAGTGCATAGTAGTTTGAGATGCTGTCATCAACATTGATTTGCAATAATAAATTTTGTTTCTTTTTATTTTTTTTCATGTTTTGAACATCCCAGGCAGCAGCGGTAAACAAATCGTGGGAGGTTGAGGTTTCGCTTGCTGCACGAAATACGCAGAAGGGCGAACCGATGTAAAAGTACGATAACTTCGTGTGCGACACGAACTACCTACGTTTCGCATGTCGGTTACTATTTTTTTTTACGTTGTGTACCTTTTCAGAGATCGAAAGAGAAGCAGAGGGGAAAAAAATAGAAAACAGAAGAAAAAAACGTGCACGGGGCACTCTCGTGGTTCGCGATTGGATTGAAAACAGAAACAATGGCTGATCATTTCTTCGGGGGGGATGGGGGTGGGGGCGGTGAATACACGGGCGTGATAAAAACGTTGTTTCGTTGACAGGGCCTATTCGTCGTGGGGAGTCGATTTCCCTATTAGCTCAGGGATTCCATACATAATCAACCCACAAAGTGCCGCAATAAAGTTCAGTAAATTATTTTTGTCAACAACAAAGTTTCGAAGAATTTCCAATGGCTGGTCCGTTTTCATCGAACTTCAAATGTGATTAATATTTCGTGCTTAAATATTGTGCTCGCATTCGTGCTCGAATGTAATGGCGTGTCCAATCTCATCTCCGAATATCATTTATGACTCCGAGTAGTTAGGTTTCCTTAAAACACATCTGGCCATCTCAAAGTCAAAATGATTTACCTCAAAGATAAGTTGATATAAATAATATTTCAACTCAATTCCAAACCCGAGTCCGTACTCCTCGCTAGTTTTAGCGTGAATATAAACTGTACAAATATATTGATGTTGATAATTTTGAATTTAATAGTGAACCGAAAATGGAGCTTGATGGGCAATGAAACATGTCATTTCAACTACTCCATTATATGCTGGCACTTGAGCATTAGTTCCAGGTATTAGATTGCGTTCCAAGTCATGGTTGTTCTGTTTCTGATCGATGAAAACCTGAAGAATTTTAGTGCTCACTTGATCGGCGAGTACATTTTGCATTCTAGGTTATAGTTTTATTACTAATCTATGTTAAACCGATGAGTTCTAGCTTCTAGGAATCATTCAAATCATTTTCAACAATAATTTTCGTTATTTCAACGATTCTACTATGATGCGCTGGCACTTGAGCCTGAGATTCGGGTATATTTTGAGATCTAAATCATATTTCTGTTATTAATCTATGAGAAACCGAAGAGTCTAGCCTCCAGGAAATATTAAAATCGATCGAAAACTTAAAAAATCCGTCAAAAATTGAAAAAAAAGATAATCGAAAAAATCAAATGCCATTCTGAAGGGGATTCAAATACGAATCGAACGAGAAAAAAGCCACAACTGTTTTCACCAAGCGCCCAAAATAGTGAAAGATCTTTAATTTTTAATATTTTTTAGCAGCTTATTCCAATGTATTTTGATCCAAAATATCAAAATCGCTAATGATTTCTTTTTTTCAACAACTCAACTTTAGTAAACTCGGGTAAAATCGATAGAACTAAAATGTATCAGGAACTACATAATTCAGCTGCATGCGAAAAGAATTCACTTCTATTTTTGGTCTGCCGGAAAATGATCTGCTACGGGAAGTTGGCAGATCGTTTTTTTTCAATCGGTCCCTTTAGGTGAAATCGCCTGAACTATGTGTAAAAAACTTCACTGACATCAATGAAGCTATGCTTGAGCTCAAGTTTTAAATTGAAAAGCTATGGAGCCTGTATCTTATTGTATATTGTAAACTCGTAATCCAGGAAAAAAGTATTGAAATTTATTTCATAACTAATCCCAAAGTTACAAGTAGTCAAACATACAGGCAAACGACCATTTTTCCCCTACACAGATTTATATAAACAAAGAGATATATTAGATATACCGCGTGGCCTGAATATATCGTAGTATAATCACCGTATGCTGGAATTGCGCGGACAAACGAGGAACTCGCAACTCGCATGACTGCTCGAGTTCAAGGTTATTACATTTCCACACAATCGACGAAGAGAATCATTCACCCCGTATTTGTAAATATGCATTCTACCGAAAGAAAATATATTTCGCAGTTCTCCATCATTGTTTGACCTGTCAATGTAGTTTTTAGCTCACGCGGTCCATGAAATAATCCAAGTACCTGAAATCAGTGACTCAAAAAAAAATTCCAATTTTCATTTATTTCTGGTATTTTGATTAATTTCAGGGACCGATCGATTATTTTAGTGACTCGAAGAAAGTTCCAATTTTTATTTAAAGCCAATCAGTGATTTGTAAAAATCAAACCAAAACAGCCAAACCATGTTGATTTGTTTTATTTCATAAGAAACAAAAGATGATAGTGTGAATCTGATGAAACATTTTCATCGTTTTTCATATCTTCGACTATCCGGTCCGCATTAGTTCGATAATGATACACATAGGAATCTTTGCTGGCATTGTTCAACTGAGGCCATAAGCTCATGCAAACCGAGAGAAACCATTTGGGTTATCGAATGTTACCAAGCTAGGTCGATTGCTTATTCCCAATTCTTATAATACAAAATGCAGCATTTAAATAATATATTTTAATTTGCCTTAATACTAATGACGGTAGGGAGCTGAGATCGAGATTAGATTAGCAGCAAGCTCCCGTGCTGCAATATCTATATAATCCAACAGAGTCTACTCGCGATACTTGGAAACAAGGGGCTGATTCGGCGACGGGGCGAACAGGTATACAAATTGTTCTCCAGTTCTCTTATTTTTCTTCACATAATTCATAGGCCGTTATGAGTCAATTGCAAAGGAAATATGCCAAATGAGGGCGATGCAAAAACCAACGATAAAGATAATTCAATTTTTTTCCTAGTACCCTACCTTGATGTATTTCACAACAAGAACAGCATAAGCACTCTTTATTTCGTTGAACCCCGCGTTTTATCAAAAGGCCAACCCCCATAAAAAAAGGTCCTCAATTCGAATCGAGGTTCAATGACCTGTTATCAAAAGTTCATAAAAATAAATTATACTCATATGTAAAAGTGAATGATCGGTTATGAGTTCTTACTTCGTCAACAGCTGACAGACTCCCCTGACAAGACCGCAAAATGAACAACGATCAATAATCCATCAATTATGGTCAATAATTCTAGGTTAATATCGGCCCTTAGTATTGAAAACCCAACTCGTGTTGATAATACTCGCAGAAAACAGCATATATGCTGTAAAAAAGTTGAGATAAGTACATTTACTCCCCCCAAATAGTTGTTCCGGTAAAAAATCTCCTTTTGATCGCGAACCCTAACTAAAAGTTATAAAAAAGATTTCCTCCCAAAAAAACCAACCTTGCAAAAATTCTTTCATTCACATCAAATCTCTCAAAAAATTATAGGAGAATCCCACAAAAATTTTCTCAATAAATTAGAAACTCACAAAAAGTTATAAGAGAGCCTGACAAAAATTTATCAATCAAATCATATTCTCACAAAAGATGCCAATTCAAATCCGACCAAAAATTAAGTCAAAACTTTACAAAAATAAATTAAAACTGTAAATCATTAATAGTAAAATACATTAAAGCCTATTAACCTCTAATAAAAAATCTTCTAATTAATTAAAAATATGGATGTGCTATAGTACAGTTGTTCTACGCAAAAAGAACAAGAATAAAAAATAAGAATGAAAAAAAATCGGAAACAAAAAAATTTTCAAAAGAAAAAAATTAGATTGAACAACAATTTTGGCCGTAGTACTTGGCGAGTTTTTTTGATTAATTTATACAATGTGCTTAATTTAATTCAATTTGCTTAATTCATTCATGGTTACAAACTCACCAAGTACTTCGGCAGAATTTTTTTTCACTCTAATGTTTGCTTTTGAAAATTTTTTTTTGTATCCGAATTTTTTTTCATTCTTATTTTTTATTCTTGTTCTTTTTGTGTAGAACAACTGTACTGTCGCACATCCATATTTTTAATTAAGTTTTTTTAACATTTTATGGTAAAAGAGAAAAGGGATCGTTTTCGACTCTGTTGTAGAGTTTACGTTCGGAAAACAAATTGTAGGGGCTAAGTTTAATAAATTCACATCCGCGATCTTTATAACCTTTTTGAAATCACAACTGTTACTGTTATTACATGAAGAAAAGTCAATTGGCTGCCACATCGACGAACACAGTCTCACGTATCACCAGATTTCTATTGACAACTAGTATCATTAGGCAGCGACCGCAAAATGTCACAAAATCTGTGCGAAAAACGCACTATTTTTTTGATGCCACGGAATAATGAAATATTAATATTTCCAATATGCGTTAGGCTACAGAGTTCTAAATAGTCACGATCGAAAGAAAAAAAAAATAAAAGATACGTGATCCCGGAACATTTTTTAAAACGCTGTAATTCATGAAATATCGCTGAAACAATTTTCGAAAACTGTTCGAAACCGCTCTGCTTGCTGTAAAGACTCTAGTAGCGACGCGTCTTCGATATTATAGTATATGTAAATGTACTTGTCTCGAGTCGCTACCGCGATTCTAGATCTAGTGGAACGTGATACCATATGATCAAACGTTGATGAGTAAGCTCGAGAAACGATTTTTGTGAAGACACAATTTCCCTCCGTGTACATAATCCAGAGACAGAACTGCATATTCTCTCTCTCTCTCCCTCTCCCCGTCTCTTTCCCTCTTTCTCACATACGCACGCATGCACACATATTGCAGCAAGGAGAAATTGTACATCGGAGTGACGAGGTAAGGATGGGCGTACTCAAAAAGCCTTGACTTTGCGCCTGTTGGCGGAACGACAACAGAGGCTATAACATAATATTCATGCAGGAGTATGGAAAGACGAGAATAGCAAATGGGACTATTAGTTGAGGGAGTCGATGCATCAAGCCTAGGTTTTCAAGGCTCATTTATTACACTTGTTTCACATACATTTCATTCCCGTTAACCTCAAGCCTTTCTCATTTTCATCGTAACAATTCACGATCATTTATTTTTAGGGTAGACTGGAAGAAGCACCGAGTCACAGTTTTTTCAGTCTTCTGTGGTCAGCCGTCGGGTGCTCAAATGTTGACGAAAAACAATCACCTCCACTTGACCGCAATTTTACCCATATAGTCTCAAACCCGAGAGCATGACGGCTTCGAGAAACTAGACCCGGGTTCTTGATCATACTGAAGCTCGAGTCAAATGGTCCGAGCTGTACGTTAAAAAACGAACACGAGGACATGTGTTCGATGCTCCTTTTACTCGGTACTCCCGTCAAGGGATTAACCAAGGGCCCATTGCAAGAGCAGAGGAAGAAGAACGGGAGACGCAATATGGATCCGAGACGTGGACGCGCTCGAGACTTGGTCGGTTCTGGAGCACCAATAACATAGCTGACGAGCGAAGCGAACCATGGATCCGAATCAACAATTCGTCAGAAAGGTTCTGACGAACAGTTGATAAACAAAGTCTGGCCTAACAAACGACCATCAAAGTTGCGACCATCGCTTGGTGTTCGGAGAGTCAATTTTAATTCGCTGTGGATCAACTGAAACTAAAATAGAATGGCGGAAAAGCAACCACTCTAAACTCTAACTGCCGAGTCTTAAACCCACGATTCCTTTTAACTCAAAAAGGATTTCAAGTTGCCCAACAACTTGCTCAGCATTGCTAGCCTGCCTCAAAGATTCAATTAGCTAGGTAGGATTTTGGAACGTCGCGGCCATCGTAAGAAAGATTTTACTATCCAACAAGTTCAATGATGCGAAGGTTGCTTGTCGAGTTATTGTAATCTCGGATAACCAAGGTCTTAACCGCACCCTACGAAGCCACGGCGTGAGCGGCGTCCGGGAAAGTGAACTAACCACGTTCCATCCCCTCCACGTCCAGGAACCATGAGCTCCTCAAGAGCTGCGGCTGTTCGCTGCGGCTGTTGGCTGCCGCTTCCCTTCGACTTTGTGAGACTTCGAAGCTAGCCGAGCCTAAGGCGATCAGGGCCAAGCAACCGTACAAGATACACGAAAACGAGAGAGAGAGAGAAGAGAGAGAGAGAGAGAGAGAGAGAGAGAGAGAGAGAGAGAGAGAGAGAGAGAGAGAGGAGAGAGAGAGAGAGAGAAGGAGAGGGGCGGGGGAGAGGCGCGAGGAGCGGAGAGATGGAGCGAACAGGATGAAGATAGAGAGAAAGAGCGACAGGGACGAAGAGAAATGAAAAGACGCGGAAAAGAATAAAACTAAGTAAACTAAGTAATTAAAATAAAATAGCTTAAAGAAATTTAGAATACTGAAAATTAGGTACTCGGTAAAATCACACAAACTCTGAACGATCGCAGCGCGAAATAACTTTGAGAAAACTCAAGATAATGAAGGCAGGTTCAATCGGCAGTACTATAACTCTATTCTTCATTGCTCTATTCCTAAACAACTGTATGGTTAATTTCTCCATTCTGATACAACTCTATTCTTGAATATCACTAGGTTTCATCAACTCTATGGGTAAATATCTCTAATCTGTAGTCGTGCTACAACTCTATTCATCATTTCTCTATTCTTAAATAAATCTATGGGTAAAAATTCGTATCCTGACACATATCTACTCTTAAATATATCCATTCTTAAATAACTCTGTGGTGAATTAACTGCGTTCTTATAAAACCTTATTCTTAAATATATATGTATACTCCAAAATATCTCAATTCTGAAATATCTGTACTCTAAAATATGTCGTATCGGAATCATTTCTATTCCGATACATCTCTATTATTAATTAATTCAAAAAACTCTCTATGGCAAAATATGTCTATTCTTTTATATCTCTATTCTGGCACATCTCAATTCTGACACATCTCTGTTCTAAAATATCTCTCTGCCGACACTTCTCTATTCCGGCACATCTTTATTCGTGCAAAAACAATTAAAAATCAAAGTGCTGGAATATTATCGAATATTATCCATCTCTTTGATTTTCAATTGTTTTTGTACGAGTAGAGATATGCCGGAATAGAGAAGTATCCGAAGAGAGATATTTTGGAACAGATATGTGTCCGAATTGAGATCTGTCAGAATGGAAACATAAAAGAATAGAGATATTTTGTCATAGAGAGTTTTTTGAATTAATTCAAAATAGAGATGTATCAGAATAGAAACGATTCCGATATGACATATTTCAGAGTATAGATATTTCAGAATTGAGATATTATGGAGTCGACATATTTTTGAGCGTATATATTTAAGAATAAAGTTTTTATAAGAACACAGTTAATTAGCCATAGGATTATTTAAGAATGGACATATTTAGGAATAGAGATGTGCCAGAATACACATTTCTGCCCATAGAGTTATTTAAGAATAGAAAATGACGAATAGAGTTATAGCATGACTATAGATAAGAGATATTTACCCATAGAGTTGATAAAATACAGTGATATTTAAGAATACTGTTATGTCAGAATACAGAAATTTGGCCATAGCGTTATTTAAAAACAGAGAAATGAAGAATAGAGTTGCAATACTGTCGTTCAATCCGTATGAACCTGCTTTGATTTGATTTGTAGCGATTACTCAAACAAGTGCAGAGTACCTTATTCCATGCCATGTACCTTCCTCTGACGTAAATCCAAACAATGAGCGATGATAAAAGTGAGGCTAGGTTTAGTTACTAGTTCGAGATAGTGTAACCGATAATGCTGTCTGACGGCTCTCCTTGGTTTTACTTTTTTATCCCATACCGGGTCGTCCACTTGTTTCTACATGGAGCCTGATTGCCCGGAGGCCATTTATGACCGACACTCGAGGAGCCTTTGAATCCAACGTGAAACTGCCCTATCCTTCTTTCCCTTCACCCCCAGAAGAGACCCTTCGGCGCCATCCACCACGCCGTGGATGAAACATCGCGAACACGGCGAGATCGAAGAGAAGTTGTTTTCTCTTATGTGGTATACGTGGATCGAAGCTGCACTCGACTCGACGCCAACGAACCGGTATCGGGTGTAACTTATGACGGACCAATATGTGATCGAGAATGTGGGAGTATATGTGAAGATTACTCCGAAAGGTCGTAGCAGTCTCGGGTGTTCATCTACTTCGTGTTTACAAACACAAGACTAACCAAAGAGAATACAAGATGACCACAAATATACCTGTGCAAAATTTCATAGTAATTGATAGCTCTGCTGAGATGTGATTAAATCATTAACAAACAACTAGACTTTCATATTTATAATAATAGTTAGGATTAGAATTAATATTGACGACTTATCGAAACAAGTCTACCGGTGACGTCATTGGGTCGTCTTACAGAGACTTCGTAATGCGAACAATAATTCCGACCTTACACGTTAATTATGACACGTAGGAAAAAACGAGGCGAGTAAAACGATATTTTTTTCCTCAAGTATGATGATCGATTGTAAACGGAAGAAAAAATAATAAAAATAGAATTCAATGAAGAAAAGGGCGGGTGAAGGGGAGGCAAAAATATTGAAAAGTCGAATTTAACCCCCCCTAATGGAAAATGTGAAAAGAGTCATCGGCGAAATATTCGGTAATAACTTGTTTCCTGACCATTATTCGCAGGAAAAAGAGAGACCCGGCGAGGAAAAAAAAGTTTCCGGGGCTGTGAAGAACCTCTGAACCTAAACCTAAAATCCTCGTGTGTCCAGCCACGCATATATATATAAGGGGGTGCGAAAAAAATCGATGTTTTTTTTCTTTGCATCCAGCAGAAAAAGTCGAATTAAGGTGAAAAAAGAGAATTCCAGAAGCAGAGCTCACCATAAAATTATTTCGAACGGTGCATCTCATTTGAAGATTTCTCATAAGAATAACCCAGGAAACTATTGAGATATCTGAATCTCGTATTGTAACTCTTAAGAAAAATATCATACAGAAACGTTAATAATATGTTTTTATAGAGAATCGAATTCCCTAAAAAAAACGTCCTTATGAACAATTAGCTCGGAGCAAACGTTTAAGTGGTACCACCGTTTGAAGTTGAATCGAAAGAAACATTTTACTCAAAAGGCTGTCAAAATTGAATTTTTCGTTTTACGAAAAAACTCATTGGTAGCTTTTCGTAAAGAATTTTCAGCTTTCTCAGAAAAACTCAACGAATTCATCAGAAAAGTATTTCCTTGATAATTTCGAGTACTTTTGGTTTGGTGTTCAAGATATACCCATTTTTCATTAACGACTACTTGAGATTAAAAAAAAATAAGCAAATTAAAAAAAATGTGTGTTCTCTAACTAACACAGCCAGAAAACCAGGATGAATTAAATCGCTGGAAAAGAAATATAAATTTTTTCGTAGTTTTTCTGAGTATTTGTGTATCATTTTCGAAGATTATTATTCTAACTCATTCTAACTTCGACCCTCATAACCATAGCATTTTCTTATCTATCAGAAAAAAACCATTAAGTTTTGTTTTAATACGCGACAAGTTAATTTTTGTTTAATAGAAATATAAAACTTTCCATTGTTTGTGAAATTTTAAACTTCTTATCGGTACCATTTATTGGAAAACTTTTATTCATTTCGATCTGATGTCAATTACATTTTTATTTTCCGATAATAAGTAATAATAAGTAATGTTTTTAGGGGGGCTTAAACAATTTTGTGAGTATTGAAAATGATATGATTTTTTTGTGAGATACAATATAAAGAGCTCTACGTACTTGGTCATATTTGCTTTAGTAGATCTCAATTTATTTAGTAACTTTTTGTAAAGTCTCAACTGAACGTTTTGCAAGAATCGAAACGTATTCTTTTGGGCACTTTGAATTAGTTTCATAATTCCAACTTAATTTTTTGCGGGAACAGAATAGTTAACTTTTTGAGCGATATAAATGTATGCGATAAATTTTTTAGGGGAATTTGAAATTTTTTTAGGGTGTGGTCAATTCCCGGCGGATTGAATACATTTCAATTTTTATTAGGATTTGAACACTTTTGTGAAGGAATAAAATAATGGGATGATTTTTTTCGCGGCCTACGAAAATGTACTTGTCTCAACTTTTTTACAGCACGCATGTGTGCTGTTTTTTTTGTGGTTTTAAACTTTACTCTGTGTAAGCAAAACGATTAATAACCGTCGTTTGTTATTTTATGTACTATCATACCTGGTGAAAAAAATTCAATACAACGAGTGAAGTCTTTCCAAACACGATTATTGATAAACGTCGTTTCTTTTATTCTTCCTTGTCATACCTAATTATACCAAATTCATAACGGAAAGTTTATATTTGACATTTTCTTAGTGAAAAACATTGGTATTCTATGAAAACCAAACATGAAATATTTTTACGATAATTTTATAAAAATTATAAAAATAAGTAATTTTATCAAAATTATGAAATTATAAAATTATAATAATTATAAAAATTTTCTGATAGAGCAAGTAATTTTCTACGAAAAACTACTAAGAAGTTTTGTCGTACAACGAAAATTTTGATTTTGACAGCCTTTTGAATAATTGTTTTCTATCGATTCAATTTCAATTAGTAATACCACTTAAACGGTTGCTCCGAGCTAATTATTCATAAGGATGTTTTTTGTAGGAAATTTGATTCTCTATAAAAACATATTATTAACGTTTCTGTATGATTCTTTTCTGAAGAGTTACAATACGAGATTCAGATATCTCAATAGTTTCCTGGATTATTCTTATGGAAAATCTTCAAATGCGATGCGCCGTTCGAAATAATTTTATGGTGAGCTCTGCTTCTGGGATTCTTTTCTTTTCACCTTAATTCAACTTTTTCTGCTGGATGCAAAGGAAAAAAAATATCGAATTTTTTTCGCACATCCTAATATATATATATATATATGAGCATTGACTTTTTCCCTTCTGTCCCAGGTCAATCTTCATGACTCGGAGCTCCTCCCCCTTCATACGAGAACGGCCTAGATTTCTGGGTTAACGGAGACTTGCTAAAACGAACGACCTTGCAGGTAATCCTTAAACAGAGAGAAAGAGAAACGCCACAGGATTTCTTGACGTATTATAGATTTTTCCAGTACTAAGAATTTTTCTGTCGACTGCATGACACCCAAGATATCCCAAAAATGATGTCTACCCTTTCTACTCTAGGGAAGGCTGACTTTAATAAGTGAAAATTATAGTTCGAAAACCAATCATTTCTATACTATATGGGGCATTCTACGCCAAATCGGCCACTTTTGAAATTCGCATTGTTTATTGTGTTGATTTTTTTTGTCTAATAGAGCTCTTTGAAAGGAACTCGTCTGATTTTTTCAAATTTTTATCTTAACACGTTCATCGGAAACGAATTTTTGAAAATTTTTCCGATTATTTTCTTCAAATATCAATAACTATCTCAAAAATGCAGGAAATCGAATGAATGAGGGGTTAAAATTTTAGTTTCAAAACGTACTTTCGTATGAGAATGTGTAAGAATTCATCAAAATATTACATACAACAATTTTTCAAATTCTGTGGGAGAATTGTTTTTTTCCACAGTGTTAGTCCCATTCGATTTTGTTCTTGAATTATTATCAGAAACTATCATTTTTTTATGACTTTTAAGTCTAGCTTGACGATGGGAAAATCGTTTGGTGTATTCTTTATAATTAAATTGTGGATTTATAATACCATTAATCATGCACAAATCCTTAAAAAATCATACAAACCGAATAAATAAGGAGGTCAAATTTTTCGTTTTGACAGGTGATTTCGTTTAAGAATATGTCAACAATTATTTAAAGATTACGTAAATCAATGTTTTAATTATAAGCAAGAAATGTTTTAACTATTATACATTTAATGCATTTTAAGACTAGTATGATCATGGGGAAATATTAATCTAATCAACAACAAAAATCTTTAATAAAATTAACAATTGGAAAAATAGAACCAGCTATTTTCTCACGTTCGTACTTAGATTCTAATACATAAAAAAACGCGTGCGTGAAAAATCACACGGTAGAAGTGAAACTTCTATACAATATTTAAAAGAATATGCTTAAGAGGGTATAAGAATAAGAATTATTATTACAATTCAAAAACAAAGTCTATTTTGTGTTAAATGAAAATGATATTTTATTTTATTCTCCTTCTGTGTTTTCCTGTTCCAAAAAAGACACAATAGGTTTGTGATACGAAAACTCTTGAATTGCTGGAGGTACAGTAAACTCTCCCTAACTCAACGCTCTGTAGTAGGCCATTTCCCTTCAATTCTCTCTATTTGCAACACAACGAGCGGAGAAGCGTTACCCCCACTTTCTTTTATTCATCGAAATGCGCGCGCAACCTAACCTAAATCCTAACTTAAATGTTGCTTAGTAGCTCATGATGGGGACGCTCTCTAGTAGGCCACTCTCTCTAGTACCACGGAAGTTCAGTCCCGAGAGCGTTGAGTTAGGGAAAGTTTGCTGTATCTTGAAAAAACGGCATCAATTGTTGTTCCTGATTTTGTGGTGGCTTCTTCGGGATTGTTCAATCATTCGGGACAAAGCCCTTGAATGATTGCCATCCGCGATAAAGCAACGTATAATAGTCGCTGCGAATGAGTTCTGTGATATCCGTAAACAACCTCAGTATTAGTTCCTCCTTGCGATTTATGAATAGTCATAGCACAGGCAGAAACAAGTGGAAAATGATTCCCTTTCGCGACTTGAGTTTTATTATTGTTTAGAAAAATTGTTGATAACCTCCGTTGTATTGGCACTGCAGCCTGACAGATATTATTTTGCCGCATGTAAGCAGTAGCTTTTACTCGAATTTTCTTTCCAATTTTTTGTTCTGAATCCGGGAATCGTAACCATACACGAGTAACTTCTCCACATCATTTTGCTTAGTGTGCATTAATTTTCCAACTGTGCCATTAGCCAACCCATCAGAAACATCCTTATTGGTTGCTATGAGATAGTATTTACCCAAAACGAAAGTAATCTCATAAGGCAATCTACCAGTATCGATAACAGACATTTTGTGGAGTTTCTGGTGAACAAACACTTGCTGTTCTGCATTGTGGCAGCTTACGTAAATATCTAGCCGTTGATATCACTTTGCTCTGTTCCGAATTCAAAACTGATTCATCGTAATCGTATACTGAATGGTTTTTAACAGAAGGACGAATTCCATTCGGGTACAACCGGTCAGCTTCTTCCCTAGTGAAGAATCTCGCTTCAAATATTTCAAATATTTAAATATGAAATATTCAAAATGTTTTTTTTTTCAATGTCATTTTAAAAATAAATTCCATAATTTACTTGATATTGTAATATTATATTTTACTGTATAATTATAATAATTATGACGAGTAATGAAAATGAAAGTCAAAAAGGATATATAACAATTAAATATTTATTAGGTGTATAACTTAATTTCTACCGTTTTACCGGAACAGGTGAAAATCAGATGGGGCTAAGTCTAGCCAATACGCCGGGTGCGGCAAAACTTCCTAGCCCAACTTTAATATGGTGTTTTGAGTCATACGAGCAACATGAGGCCGAGCGTTGTCATGCAGCAGAATGACTTTTCGGTTTCCTTTCCCAGTATATGGTCTTTTCTTATCCAGTTCTTCGTTCAATTGGTTTAGTTGTTGACTGTAGCAATCTGCAGTAACTGTTTCACCAGAATCCAAGAGCTCGTAATAAATTACTCCCTTCATATCCCACCAAATATTAAGGAGAATCTTCTCCATGTGAATTTCTTTTCGAGGCACGGACGTGGAAGATTTTCTTGGATCCACCCATGACTTCTTGCGTTTCGGATTCTTGTAGAAAATGTATTTTTCATCTCCCGTTACAATTTTCCACAAGAAGTCTTCTTTTTTGTTGCTTGGCAAGTAGCATAAGATACGTGTTCACTCACTGACCAAGGTTATGTTCGGTCAACTCGGGAGGTACCCATCTTCCTACCTTTTATATTTTTCCTATTTCATGTAGTCATTTGGAGATAGCTGCTTGAGTGACACTTAATCGAACTGCTAGCTGCTTTTGTGTTTGCGTTGAGTCTTCGTCGAATAATGCTTGCAACTTATCATTCTTAAATTTTTTAGGCTGTTTAGTGCGAGGCCGGTCACTAAGATTAAAATCTCCGTCTTGAAAGCATATATACCAATAGCGACACGTTTCTGGAGACACAACATTGGTACCGAGAAAACAACAAATGGATTCGCACGCTTTTGTAGTATTATTTCCTTGTTGGAATTCGTAAAGAATACAGAGCCGAATATACTGCTGATCGGTCGCCATTATTTACACTAATGATATGTAAGGTTATGCAGTTCACCCGGGCACATCATATACTGTTTTGAGAAGAGTACTGACAGCACATCATAACCGTAAAAGGGCGCGAAATTATTTCAATTTTAAATAGAACTTCTAGCTTGAGAAAAAAATCGGTAAAAACCAAGTTATACTATCGGTACTATCGGTAAAAAATAAGTTAACCTGGTATTATTGCAATAATTGCATTAATAACGAAATCGTAATAATATTAATAATAATAATTGTGTAACCTACAGAGATAAAAAAATAGCAAAAATCCCCTCCCGGGGAAAAAAACCTAGACAAGTACATTGGTGGTCCCTCGTTTCCCTATGATATCACAAAAAATCCAAAACCCCACTTAATTTTTTTTTTTTAATGTTTACTAATTTTATTCATATCCCGGAGGGAAACTAACCATATAGATCACGAAATATCCGGCCAAAAAACCAGACTTCACAATAAATGTTATTTTGAATTTATTTCCATAGAACAAAACAGGAACCAAAACATTAAAAAATCAGCGTTATCAAGATGAGAAAAATACCACTTATAATTGGTGTGTAAGAATAATCAAGTCTAGAAAAAAAATGAAAAAAGGTTACCATCTAAGTTACGTGCAGCAGTAAAATTTATGGTATCAGTACTAGGACAAGTATTTCTTTGGTGACTGAGAAGATATCAACATGGACGTATCGGCAACGTAGGGCATGCAGTTGGTGCATTGCTTCTGGGATCTCCTAAGTCGCATAGCTACTTTTGTTTTGGCTATGGCTTGACCAATGTTGCCAAATAGTATTTACTTATATGATCTAATGAAACAACATTGCCTGCGCCGTGGCTAAAACAACGAAAAACAAGCAGGAACAGGAAGTTTCTCATAAGATCCCGTACTTTTGTAATGTTAAAAAAAAACTTTAATTTATGTCCGTACATGATAGTACAGTTTTGTTTGATTGGTAATCATTTGATAAACGTTCACTACCGTACGTTGAGCGTATATGCACAGAGTACTTGTCCGGCCCATAACTTTTTATTAAAATTGCGCATTCAAGTGAAAATCAAATTGGAGGTGCTTTTCGTTGCATGCGTTGCTTTTCGCCGTCAGAAATTTATAAGAAAATCAATTCTTCTGCGAATTTCAGAATGGCCTTGTATCATACGCAACATTCAACGTCGATTCAATCGGAATAAAATGGTGTTCGTAGTCATCATAAAATTGCATTAACACAAGGCGCAGTCAGTTATAAAATGTCTGAAGATGCGACTCAGTAAACCATTGCCAGCAATGTAGCGTATCATACTTTCGAAATCTACTATTGCCAGCAATGAAAATTATTATACGTTGGAAAGCTACTATTTATTAGTAGAAGATCTAAGTAACCACTGGTGAATGGTCAAAAGATCAATGCAGGCTATGAATGCACCGTCACATTTGTATTCAAAGTTTTAAGATCACGCAAATTTCACACAAAATAATTCCCCTCCTTTCGTTTCATTTTAACGTTCTTGGGCGCCAGCTATCAAAATAGCCCTTTATGTTTTGAAAAAGAGAATTTAAACCGTTATGCGGGATTAATCATAAAAAAATAAAAATTAAATAAGATAATACTGTTGTGCCCATGATGACCATCACGTGGGGACGAGTTATTGAGGACGGGTATTTTGGAATTATTTGCCAATGAATGAGCCGAAACTCCAACTCAATATTAAAAAACAAGTTAACGTAGATTTTACAAAGTCAAGGTGGAATGCCTTGAGACCAATCGTTTTATAATGTGTCGTAGTTTGTCGTAGACTGCCAATTTTTGGCATTGTTGAGACTTTTAATGATTCGTGTATTTCCCTTAAATGGTATTAATTTTACCCCTACTATATTTTAATTGGCTATCGAATATTTATGAGCGATCGGTGGCGTGATGTACCGTCAGCATTTTGGGGTGAGCTCGCTCAGCGTCGATATACCCATGCGGCGACCGATCGCAGGAATGTGCTATCTTACAATTTTATTTATGCTCGCTTCCTGTTGCCAATCAATTTATGTTGCAATGGATTTCAACTAATTTTATACTGCCATGCGGAGCACAACAATCTTCCCCCCTTAGGGAGACGAAACCACGTTTCGGCTTTCTATTTTTCTAAAATTAATTTGCAATTTACGTGTATTGATTTGGTCTCTCGGCTTACAATTTTTCGTTTTTCAATTTATGTGTTTGTGTATTTTTTCTGAGTCTGTTGTTTTTCTTCTTTGGTGTTTCTCTTTGTTATATGCTTAACTCAGGTATTTTGCTGACTCTCTTTGACGGCTTTGGAAGGTCGTTTAACGTCGCTAGCCTGAGCAGCTGGCTATATATGCTGATAAAGCTTTGTTTTGTAAAATTTGCAAAATTTGCAATATATAGGGTTTGTTTGTTATATTTGTCGGAACAGGTAAATTATTTTTTTGTCCATTGTGCGATGAAGAACTTCTACAATCGCGAGTTATATGACCCTTTTTGTGGCATTTATTGCAAATAACTGATGATGAATGTTGGGAATTTGTTTGTTTTGCCATTTCTTCATTTCCTTGTTGTAATTTTTCTTCCTCTAGCGCTGCTCTTATTGCTGCTTTAAGGGTCGTGTACCCTCTGGCTTTGATAAGAATTTGGAATTCTTTCTTTATTCCTCTCTCAAAACTGGCTAGGGTTAAATCCTGGACGTATTTTTCAATGGCTAATTTTTCGCTCAGCGTCGTTTGTTTTCTTGATCTAGCTTCGATTAAATCCATCATTAAGGTCTCTAACCTTTGTCCAAATTCTAATACATTCTCTTTCGGTTTTTATTGGCAGGTGCATAATTCGACTTGTAGCGCTCCTACAGTGCGACGTTCACCATATAATTCTAACATAATTTCTTTAAATGACTCGAAAGTTTCAATTTCTTTGTAGCGAATATCATGTCTCGCTTTTCCAGCTAATTTGGTGGTTAATACCGTTTCTAGCAAAAGGGGTTGATCTATTTCGTCGATGTGTCTGTTTGCTAGGCCAAAAGAATCTATTAAATCGCGAATTTCCTCCAGTTTTGTACCGTCGAAACGGGGTATAAGTGAACGCGCTTCTTTGAGGGACATTGAGCCCCGAAGTCTGCGTGTAGAGTCGTTAGATGTATTTCCGGCAGGATTTTCGTTATTACTATTATTATTATCGCGACTGTTGCCGTTACTATTACCGTTATTGCGGCCATTATTTGAATTATTAGTACCGCTACTGCTTGCGGTTGCGGTTTCGTCTAAGGTCACGGTTTCTACCATTGTTATCGTGGTAGGATTAAGGGTAGATCCGGCAAATGGATTTTCTCTAGGGATTTCTGTGGGACTAAATTCGCTTTCTGACTGTGCCGCATCTAGATAATCATCTTCGGATGTAGAATTTTATTTTTGTGTACGCACAAATTTTAAATTTCTATTGAAAAATGAATCTAAAGATCGAGAGACTATTTTCGCATCCGGTAATTTAAGACGGTCTACTAACTCGTCATTCGACATATAAATATTTTATACGGGCTCTAGCTTTGGCGGATAACAAATTGAATAATGTTCTGTCACTTACAGTACGACGCTCGCTCACATGTTGACTGTAGTCCAGTTGAATTTTTGTCTGGCCGGCTTTGTCTTCCTTCGATCGATGAATCTGCGATGCTGATTAGTTGGCTACTCGATCAGACGATAGTCGGCTTCCAAGTTGTCGAATTGAACAGTTAGGTTCTCGTTCGATCTGTTTCTTGGATTGTTGGCTCGAATTTCTCGTCTGGTCTTTTGGTCTTTGGTCCTTTCTTCCTTTCCGTTTGACCTCGTAGACATGTATTGTTCTCGAGTTGTGGCAATCCTACCGCTACCACCAATGTTGTGCCCGCGAAGACCGTTACGTGGGGACGAGTTATCGAGGACGGATATTTTGGGATTATTTGCCAATGAATGAGCCCAAACTTCACCTCGATATTAAAAAACAAGTTAACGTAGGTTTATTGAGAAAAGTGAAGATTAAAGTTTAACAAAGTCAAGGTGGAATGCCTTGAGACCAATCGTTCTATAATGTATCGTAGTTTGTCGCAGACTGCCGAATTTTTGTTGAATTTTTGCTGAATTTTACCCCTACTATATTTTAATCGGCTATCGAATATTCTCGAGCGATCATTTTGGGGTGAGCTCGCTCAGGGTCGATATACCCATGCAGCGATCGATCGTAGGAATGTGCTATCTTACAATTTTATTTATGCTGGCTTCCTGTTGCCAATCAATTTATGTTGCAATTGATTTCAACTAATTTTATGTTACCATGCGGGGCACAACAATACCAACAATGAAAAAGTGCGTACTTATGACTCTTGACTTTTGAGAGAGACCCCTGATTTTTACTGGAATTCGCAATTTTAATAAAAAGTTATGGGCCGGACAAGTACTCTGTGCGTATACGCTCAACGTACGGTGGTGAATGTTCATCAAATTATTACCAATCAAACAAAACTGTGCTATCATGTACAGACATAAATTAAAGTTTTTTTTTTTAACATTACAAAAGCACGGGATCTTATGCGAAACTTTCTGTTCCGGCTTGTTTTTCGTTGTTTTAGCCACGGCGCAGGCAATGTTGTTTCATTAGGTCATATAAGTAAATACTATTTGGCAACATTGGTTGAGCCATAGCCAAAACAAAAGTAGCTACGCGATTTAGGAGATCCCAGAAGCAATGCACCAACTGCATGCCCTATGTTGCCGGTACGTCCATGTTGATATCTTCTCAGTCACCAAAGAAATACTTGTCCTAGTACTGATATCATAAATTTTACTGCTGCACGTAACTTAGATGGTAACCTTTTTTCATTTTTTTTTCTAGACTTGATTCTTCTTACACACCAATTATAAGTGGTATTTTTCTCATCTTGATAACGCTGACTTTTTAATGTTTTGATTCCTGTTTTGTTCTGTGGAAATAAATTCAAAGTAACATTTATAGTGTAGTCTGGTTTTTTGGCCGGATATTTCGTGATCTATATGGTTGGTTTCCCTCCGGGATATGAATAAAATTGGTAAACGTTAAAAAAAAAATTTAAGTGGGGTTTTAGATTTTTTGTGATATCATAGGGAAATGAGGGACCACTAATGTACTTGTCCAGGTTTTTTTCCCCTGGAGGGGATTTTTGCTATTTGATATAATTTCTTTTTTCTATAGTATTTTCATATATTTCGCTTTATATAGACTCCAATAGAGTCTGTATAACAAAAAAACTTACAACGTGTTTGCATCATTACATCATCGATTTATTTCAATGACAGGAATCACTACTGTTTACACTATTAATTCGACATAACAGAATCAGACAGATTTTCTATCATAAATTCGTTGTTATTGAGGTTGTTTAAATATAGGAGCGTTTCGTTCCTGTGATAAAAAAAAAGTTACAATATTTTCAAAAGAGTTAACTACAGACTCGAAGTAATTTCGAGATGTTAGTAATTCGTTGATAGGTTATTATTCGATTATAGCTTGGCAGGAAGGTGTTATAGAAGACACCTCAAGTACCAGTTTTTTCCCCAAGGCAAAAATTCAGAAAATTAAATACTTTAACATTAGCTTACAAGTTGTGTATTAGAATAAGTCATTCAGGGGCGAAAAGGCAGCGAGGATATTAGCAATTTCGGTCTAAGCTATAAATAGATAATTATATTTAACTTTATTGTCAGAAGGAGCCTCAGAATTATTATTTTTTCAAAGATGAAATGACGGAAGAATATGATGCATCATCTTTGGCTTACAAATTGTTTTATAAAACATAGAAAAAAATTAGATTAAAAAAAAATTCGGCCGAAGTACTTGACGGATGTTTTTTCACTTAATTCACATAATGTATCGGTCATGGTGAAAATCTCGCCAAGTACTTCGGCCGAAATTCTTTTTCATCTAATTTTTTTTTCGTTTGTAATTTTTTTTTCCTTCGGACTCTTATTGATACAAAGTTTTTATTTTCATTCTGGCTAGTAAAACAACTGCATTTTCGAACTTGATTCTTTTCTCTATCAACATTCAACATTATTTGAAGATTTTATGTCACACGGTAAAGCCTCCCGTACTTGGCCACATATATTTTAGTATAGCTCAATTTATTTCATAACTTTTTGTGAAACCCAACCTTAGCTTTTCGCGGGGATTAACTCATTTTGTTTTGTATGATTTGAATTTATTTGATACATTTTTTGAGAGTGGTCACTTTTCTTACTTTTTGATAGGATGTGATTTTCTCTGGGATTTTTGCGAGAAAAGGTTTTTACAGTGTATGTATATTCATGGAAAAATATGGGAACGGGAGTCAACAAATGTACTTGTCCAGGTTTTTTCCCCGAGGGGGATTTTTATGCATGATATGATTCGTTTTTTCTAGTTCTTTTCAAACATCTCGCTTTATATAGATTAGAAAAAGGTTATATTGGGAAATTATCGCTTTTTCATTTCCAAACCCTGACCCCTTCTACATCGAGTCAGGTTTTTTCCCCATAAAATAAAGGGACACGTGTTCTGGAATTTTCAATTTGGCAATTTTTTTTTATTCTCGAGACAGTCAAATTTTTTTGACATTTCCATTTACCCTTCTGGAATCAGGCTAAAATAAGTCGTGAACTGGGAGTCTGATACAAAAATTTACAAAGCTTTTGAGGGCAAGATTAGAGCAGTCAGAACTTTTCTATAGAATTTTTAGCTATTTGAATTTGTGTTTATCAAATAAACATATTCAATAGCAGTATCTCCTTGTTATATTTGTAGATTTGTGTTAAAAAATATTACGCTTATTTCAGTTTGTTGATAAAAATGGAGGGATTTTTTTTCGAAATGTTTCATTTTTGATTAATGATAAAATAAAAAACCAGTTTCACGTATGTTTAGAGAAAACATATTGAATCTATTGTGAAAAAAGTTCACGCATTTTTTCATTCATATTTTTATTAACCCTTTAACAGCCACGCCTATTTCTGGATGGCTCAAAATTATTCCCTCTGGTAGTATGGCTGAAAAAGGGCTGAATATGAATGTCCAATCATAATTTTGTCGATAAGGGCCCGAGAAGTAGAATTTTCGGACTGGAGCAAATTTGCTACATTGACGGTTTCACATTCTTATTTCGAAGTATTATTCTAATTCAATCAAGTATTTTCAAAGCCTAGTTCGTCCAGTCAAGCTTCTTTTACACGATTCTATCAAAAAATATTTCAAAAATGTGCATTTACTGACTATTTTGGACGAAAACGACAGTAGATGCAAGCGGCGTAAATTTTCACGACAACATTGTCACCATATTAATATAATTTATATGTTTACGTTTGAATTTCAAGTTATTCCGGCACCTGGAGGTCTATCTAGCATAGATTGATGGCACTGTAAACTAGTCTGTCAGCTATATCGTCTTTACGGATTCACCGATGGGGTCAAGTGAATGTAGCAAATTTACTACAATGGCAGCTAAAGGGTTAACAAGGTGGAATCATGATTATTTTTCAATACCATTGAAGAAGTTACTACCATGAAAATAAAAAGATACAACTATTTCAATATTCTCATTGAATATAGAAAAGTTCAAATAGTACGTTATGGGAACTCCAAAACAATACATCGACCAAAGCGGACAAACTCAGACCAGGATCGTACCCAAGAGAATGAAATGAATTTAGTTGTATTAGTCACATTAGCTTTGAGCAAATTTTGATACCATCAAAACCAGAGCGAACGGAGAGGAAAACTTTTGGAAAAAAACTTTTTCAATTTATAATGCCATAATCAGAGCTAAAAAGTGGAAATACTTAGCACACATGTCTTCTCTTCATAAAATGTTCAAAGTTTGTAGATATCAGCTACATTCTAATGATACAAATTTTGATACTATCAGAAGAAGAGCACCCAAAGACTTTTTGAAACAACTTTTTAAATTTATTATGCCACTACTAAAGTGGAAAAGTGAAAAAAACATAGTGCACTTCAAGCCCAACAAAGTTCAGAAAATTTGGATCTATCTTGTCACGTCTCTGCTTGTGAAAATTTTAAAATTTTTGTAATAAACAGAGGCGCGACGAGCTCACGCTCTCTATGTCTCTCTCTATCTCGGTTGCCATGCGTAGCTATACCTCATCTCGCGAGTACATGTGCATCTACAGGGTGTCCATGCACTCACCAGGGTCTGCTTGGCGCGCACGTGTAATTTTTACCTGCTGTTTGCACTGTCACTCGTCAAAAGCGTGAGACCGTGATCAAGACAGGACGTGGATTTTCGTATTCTACTGATCGTATATCGTACGATCCGCGGAGCGGATCCACGAGACACCATGGGAACGGTTGCCGTCGGGCCAGAGTTTTGCCAACTTGCCAGAAAACCGTGGGATAGATATTCTGTCCCAAAACGCTGAGCATGCAAAAAAACCCCACAGGGACGATAGCTTTTCGAGCTCTCGTCGTTTCTGTGGCGGGTGCGGCTCACCAGTCCCAACTTAGCCACGGTTCACTCCTGGAGTTGGATAAGGCTGCGTACCGAAGCCATCCTCACGGCGGTGTAATAAGTCCCAACTAGCTACTAGGCGGACTCGCATAGAGACATAAGTCTTCGGTTCGTTTACAAACTCGCGCGTTGTCCGAAGTGTACCACCTCGCGACAGAGACGTATTATAAATATTATTTTCAATTATAACTTACTAATTTCAAATTTAATCAAAGTTCTTGATACCCTTTTTTTCTAACAGTGTTCGCGATTAATCAATACCCGTGTATCTCAAACAAATGATGAAACTCCGTTTCAATAAACCCGCTACTTTGTGCCGTTCGAGTACCAAGTGGTTCCTCGGGGTTTCCCAGGACTTGGGCAAATATTCGGGTCGCGAGTAATCCCGAGTTAGTCAGTCTCCGACTAGGTCACATTCTTAACATCTAAATTATATTTCAAAGTTCTAAATCTCATTTTTATCAGTGTTTCTAAATAATCAGCAATTGTGCACTTCGACTCAAAAGTGAAACTTCATATAATTCCGTTTAACTCTGTTTATTCTCATCAGCGTTATAAGGTTTGTGAGTGATTCGCAGGGAAAATTGTCCCCGCATCGTGCGTGCTAGTGTGGACGAGTGACACGCGGGGAGATTGTCCCCGCGCCGTATGCATAACGTGAATGTATGTGTGCGTGTGTGTGTCTGTGTATTGTACGCGAATAAACGCACTGTTTTTTTGGATACAAACAAATGTAAGTCTTTTGTTTCTATTTTAGTCTATCAGTTTCCCTTTTAAAATATACTTGATTTCGACAAACAACAATAAATATCAAATTCTATCATTTTCAAACCATATACTGTCTCGATCTTAATTATTCTAAATTACCCTGACCGATTTCCCCATTTTCTCACGAGAGTACTACTGGGGCCGTACGGGACGTACAGGCCCCGTCATTTTATAATTGAATTCAAATCGATTTCATTGTATTTGTTATTTTATTCCTTTCTATTAAATCTTATTTTGTCTTAATAAACAGACAATTGTAATCCCTCAACTCCGTTTCGTTAATACAATTATTGACCCTCGCCTGAAGCCTAGCTTTCCACGTTACCTATTTCATTTTCTCTTAAATTCTTTTACAGATTATTATTCCTCAAATTTTATTATTCGAATTATTCCTCTTGTATTCGGTTGTACCCTCTGTACAACCTGGTGGCGGCAAACTACTATTTTATTATTCTTTTATTTACTAAATTGTTACCTTTCTTATTTCTTTTCCCCAAGTTACAAAGAGTCCGTTCAGGACGTAACAATCTATTGCGTTCCGAGGACAGAAATTTTAATCCCATCCATAAATGAGCAGCCGAAGACTTTTTGTAATAAATTTTTCAATTCATAATGCCACAATCAGAGACAGAAAGTGGAAATACTTGGCGCACATGTCGCTTCACAAAATTTTAAGAGTTTGTAGGTATCGGCTGCATTCCCATGATACAAATTTTGATACTAATAGAAAAAGAGGACCCGAAGACTTTCTGAAACCACTTTTTGAATTCATTATGCCACAACTAATATAATATATTAACATGATATTTATCAATACCATTGAAGAAGTCAATACCATGAGAATCAGAGGTGACAGTTATTCTCATATTCTAATTGAATTTCAAAAAGATAAAATAGTATGTTATGGGTACTTCGAAACAATATATTGAACGAAGTAGACAAATTCAAACCAGGATCCTGTCCAAGAAAATGGAGTGAGTTATTAAGAGAATGGAATGAGGATAGTTGCATCAGTTGTATTAGCTTCACGCAAATTTCGATGCCAACAGAACCAGATTGACCATAGAAGGAAATTTTTTAAATAAAAATGTTGCAAATTATGATGTCAAATCGCAGCCTAACATGGAAAATACATGTCACTTCACGAAATTTTCAAAGTTTGTTGGCAGCTGCTGCATGCCAATGATACATATTTTGATATTATCAGAAAAAGAGCACCCAAATACTGTCTGAAACAATTTTTTTTGATTTATTTTACCAAAATTAATGCGGGAGAGTAAAAAAACATGACGCCCATTTAGACCAACAAAATTGAAAAATTTTGGATATATCCGTTACGTTCTGAAGCCAGAATTTTTTATCCCATCCAAAAATGTGCATCTGATGACTTTTTGTAACAGTTTTTTAAATTCATAATACCACAATCAAAGATGAGAAGTGGAAATACTTAGCACATATGTCGCTTCACAAAATTTTCAAAGTTTGCAAGTATCCGCTGCAGTCCAATTATCTACATTTTGATACCATTAGGAAAAGAGCGCCCCAAGACTTTTTGAAAAAACTTTTTAAATTTATTATACCAGAACTAAAGAGGGGAAGCAAAAAAACACAGCACTCTACAAACCCAACAGAATTCAAAAATTTTCGATGTCTCCAATGAGTTTCGAAGACAGCAATTTTGATTCTATTCAGAAATGAGCAGCTAAAGACTTTTGTAACAAATTTTACAATCCATATGCCACAGTCAGAGCCGAAAAGTGGAAATACTTTGCACACATGCCGCTTCACAGAAATTTCAAAATTTGCAGGTATCCGTTGTATTCCAATGATACAAATTTTGATACTATCAGAAAAAGAGCACCTGAAGACTCCTTGAAACAATTTTTTGAAATTTATTATGACACACCTAAAGAAGAAAAGTGAAAGAACATAGTGCACATTGGGTCTAACAAAATTCAGAAATTTTGGATGTCTCCATGGCGACTCACAGACAAAAATTTTGATCGCATCAATAAATGAGCAGCCGAAGACTTTTTGTAATGAATTATTCAATTAATAATACCACAATCACAGACAAAAAGTGGAAATATTCAGCATACATGTCACTTCATAAAGTTGTTTAACTTTTTAGGTGCCCGCTGCATCCCAATGATACAAATTTTGATACCATTAGAAAAAGATCATGCGAAGACTTTTTGAAACATCTTTTTGAATTTATTATGCCACAACCGAAGTGGAAAATAACTTAGCATATACTGGGCCATAAAATATCTTAAAGTTCGGATGTACCCATTGCGTCACAATGACAGACATTTTTATCGCATCCATAAATGGGCAAGAAATAACTTTTTGTAACAAATTTTTCAATTCATGTCGCCGCTGTCAAAGCGAAGAAGTAGAAATACACAGCACACATATTGTCCAATAAAATGATGAAATTTGGAATGGATCCTTGATTTTAGTACGCATACCAATGAGATAAAAAAAGGGACCGAAAGACACAACCAAACTGAATAAACAAAAATATGACAACTTATTAAAATAATGATGACACAATAAATCTAATTAGCACACATTCACTTGATTAAAGTTTTCGGTTGTTTATTTGAATTCATCAACATATATACAATATTTGCATGTTCTTGCCTTATTAAGAAATAAAATTTCTGATTAAAAAGAAAATTCAAAGTTATATGTTAACGAAATTATTTTTCTCGCAGCTGTGTAATCAAAACATTTATAAATATTTTTGACACACGTATAATTTTATCGTATAAATTCAATGCGTAACACTTTTTTTCCACTGAATATCGACATGACTTTAATATACACAAATTTGCATTTACCGTTTATTAACACACAGTATTTAAAGTTTTTGACTCATATATATATATAAAAAAAAAATTTACCATCGGAAGGGCATTGACCACATTATATTGCGGAAGTTTCATTTTTTTGATAAGTCGAACGTTCTTCCAATGGCGACGATGTAAAGTTCAAAAATGAGGGGAAATCGCCCAATCTCGAGTAAAAATACACTGCACGTCATGCCTTTGTTTTTAATACTTGGCGTCAAGACGCTGCCGCGTCTCTAGATAACTGAACCTCAAAAAATTATTTTTCCGAAATTTACACTTATGGTTCACACGTCCTGCACTTAACACTTCCGAAACTAATAGGTTAAAACATTACCGATATTTTGAATACCATTACTTTTCCCGAATTTAGTTACCTGATTTTCGTCACTGATAAATTTTCTTTCCCGATTTTACGACGAATTCCTGTCAATGGTTATTGTCTAATCAAACTCTGCTCACACGTCCCACACTATTTATTATTTATTTTATCAAACTCCGTTCAGACTTTCCGTTGTACAGATACAGAGGAAAGATCACTGTTGGGACCAATCAGAAATTCGTCGCTATCTTTGCCGGAGACTGGCTTTGGTGGAAATGGGTTTTGATGGGCATCAGGAGATCTATGATTGTGTCGTCTGCGCGCATATACAGACACGGCAAATTCTTGAATGTATAAGAATCGAGCATAATCCTAAGCCTGTGCAAAGTTTATTCTCAGCAATTATACAACCAATCGTGCTGATTTTAGGCCCAATCGAAAGAGCATCGCTCAATTAGTCAAAAGTTCGCTTTTCAAGCCGCCAAATGACCCCTAGGCTCTTCAATTAGCGAAAAGATTATAAAACGTTTAACCCCACCACCTCGAATCGCCTTGTTTCGAGATGATATAGACTCGGCGAGCCTCGGGTCAGCAGACGACAGAGCTGTCAATGTACTTGTCCCGAGACTCTACCGAGTCTCTTGATAAATGTTTGTTTATGAAGCTGTTAAAAATAGTAAAAATCCCCTTCCGGGGAAAAAAAACCTGGACAAGTACATTGGTGGTCCCTCGTTTCCCTATGATATCACAAAAAATCCAAAACCCCACTTAAATTTTTTTTTTTTTTTAATGTTTACTAATTTTATTCATATCCCGGAGGGAAACCAACCATATAGATCACGAAATATCCGGCCAAAAAAGCAGACTTCCCAATAAATGTTACTTTGAATTTATTTCCACAGAACAAAACAAGAATCAAAACATTAAAAAATCAGGGTTATCAAGATGAGAAAAATACCACTTATAATTGGTGTGTAAGAAGTATCAATAGTTCTAGAAAAAAATGAAAAAAGGTCGACATCTAAGTTACGTGCAGCAGTAAAATTTATGATATCAGTACTAGGACAAGTATTTCTTTGGTGACTGAGAAGATATCAATATGGACGTACCGGTAACGTAGGGCATGCAGTTGGTGCATTGCTTCTGGGATCTCCTAAGTCGAGTAGCTACTTTTGTTTTGGCTATGGCGCGACCAATGTTGCCAAATAGTATTTACTTTTATGACCTAATGAAACAATATTGCCCGCGCCATGGCTAAAATAACGAAAAACAAGCAGGAACAGGAAGTTTCGCATAAGATCCCATGCTTTTTTAATGTTAGAAAAAAAACTTTAATTTATGTCTGTACATGATAGCACAGTTTTGTTTGATTGGTAATAATTTGATGAACGTTCACCACCGTACGTTGAGCGTATATGCACAGAGTACTTGTCCGGCCCATAACTTTTTATTAAAATTGCTCATTCCAGTAAAAATCAGGGGTCTCTCTCAAAAATCAAGGGTTATAAATACGCACTTTTTCATTGTTGGTATTGTCTTATTTAATTTTTATAGTTTTATGATTAATCCCGCATAACGGTTTAAATTCTCATTTTCAAAACATAAAGGGCTATTTTGATAGCTGGCGCCCAAGAACGTCAAAATGAAACGAACGGAGGGGGATTATTTTGTGTGAAATTTGCGTGATCTTAAAACTTTGGATACAAATTTGACGGTGTATTCATTGCCTGCATTGATCTTTTGACTATTCACCAGTGGTTACTTAGATCTTCTACTAATAAATAGTAGCTTTCCAAAGTATAATAACTTTCATTGCTGGCAATAGTAGTTTTTGAAAGTATGATACGCTACATTGCTGGCAATGGTTTACTGAGTCGCATCTTCAGACATTTTATAACTGACTGCGCCTTGTGTTAATGCAATTTTATGATGACTACGAACACCATTTTATTCCGATTGAATCGACGTTGAATGTTGCGTATGATACAAGGCCATTCTGAAATTCGCAGAAGAATTGATTTTCTTATAAATTTCTGACGGCGAAAAGCAACGCATGCAACGAAAAGCACCTCCAATTTGATTTTCACTTGAATGCGCAATTTTAATAAAAAGTTATGGGCCGGACAAGTACTCTGTGCGTATACGCTCAACGTACGGTGGTGAACGTTCATCAAATTATTACCAATCAAACAAAACTGTGCTATCATGTACATACATAAATTAAAGTTTTTTTTTTAACATTAAAAAGGCATGGGATCTTATGCGAAACTTCCTGTTCCTGCTTGTTTTTCGTTATTTTAGCCATGGCGCGGGCAATATTGTTTCATTAGGTCATAAAAGTAAATACTATTTGGCAACATTGGTCGCGCCATAGCCAAAACAAAAGTAGCTACTCGACTTAGGAGATCCCAGAAGCAATGCACCAACTGCATGCCCTACGTTGCCGGTACGTACATATTGATATCTTCTCAGTCACCAAAGAAATACTTGTCCTAGTACTGATATCACAAATTTTACTGCTGCACGTAACTTAGATATCGACCTTTTTTCATTTTTTTCTAGACTATTGATACTTCTTACACACCAATTATAAATGGTATTTTTCTCATCTTGATAATGCTGATTTTTTAATGTTTTGCTTCTTGTTTTATTCTGCGGAAATAAATTCAAAGTAACGTTTATTGTGAAGTCTGGTTTTTTGGCCGGATATTTCGTGATCTATATGGTTGGTTTCCCTCCGGGATATGAATAAAATTAGTAAACATTAAAAAAAAAAATTTAAGTGGGGTTTTGGACTTTTTGTGATATCATACGGAAACGAGGGACCACCAATGTACTTGTCCAGGTTTTTTTCCCCGGGAGGGGATTTTTGCTATTTGATATCACTTCTTTTTTCTATAGTATTTTCATATATTTCGTTTTATATAGACTCCAATAGAGTATGTATGTAACAAATAAACATACAAGGTGTTTGTATCATTACATCACCGATTTATTTCAATGACAGGAATCAGTACTGCTCACACTACTAATTCGACATAAGAGAATGAGACAGATTTTCTACCATAAACTCATTGTTATTGAGGTTGTCTAAATATAGCAGCGTTTCGTTCCTGTCATAAGAAAAAAGTTATAATGTTTTCAAAAGAGTTAACTACAGACTCGAAGTATTTTCGAGATGTTAGTAAATCGTTGATAGGTTATTATTCGATTATAGCTTAGCAGGAAAGTGTTATAGAAGAGACCTCAAGTACCAGTTTTTCCCCAAGACAAAATTTCAGAAAATTAAATACTTTATCATTAGCTTTCAAGTTGTGTATTAGAATAAGGCATTTATGGGCGAAAAGGCAGCAGATATTAGCAATTTCGGTCTAAGCTACAAATAGATAACTATATTTAACTTTACTGTCAGGAGCCTCAGAATTATTATTCGTTCAAAGATGAAATGACGGAAGAATATGATGCATCGTCCTTGACTTACAAATTGTTTTATAAAACATAGAAAAAAATTAGATTAAAAAAAAATTCGGCCGAAGTACTTGACGAATGTTTTTTTCACTTAATTTACATAATGTATCGGTCATGGTGACAACCTCGCCAAGTACTTCGGCCGAAATTCTTTTTCATCTAATTTTTTTTCATTTGCAATCTTTTCTTGCTTCAGACTCTTATTAATACAGAGTTGTTATTTTCATTCTGGTAGGTAAAACAACTGCATTTTCGAACTTGATTCTTTTCTCTATCAACATTCAACATTATTTAAAGATTTTGTCACACGATAAAGCCTTCCATATTTGGCCACATATATTTTAGTATAACTCCATTTATTTTATAACTTTTTGCGAAACCCAACCTTAGCTTTTCGCGAGGATTAACTCATTTTGTTTTGTGCGATTTGAATTTATTTGATATATTTTTTGAGAGTGGTCTGTTTTCTTACTTTTTGATAGGATTTGATTTTCTCAGGGATTTTTGCGAGAAAAGGTTTTTGCAGTGTATGTATATTCATGGAAAAATATGGGAACGGCGGTCAACAAATGTACTTGTCCAGGTTTTTTCCGCGAGGGGGATTTTTATGCATGATATGATTCGTTTTTTCTCGTTCTTTTCGAACATCTCGCTTTATATAGATTAGAAAAAGGTTATATTCGGAAATTATCGCTTTTTCATTTCCAAACCCTGACCCCTTCTAATTCGAGTTTGGTTTTTTCCCCATGAAATAAATGGACACGTGTTTTGGAATTTTTAATTTGGCATTTTTTTTATTCTCGAGCCAGTCAAATTGTTTTGACATTTCGATTTACCTTTCTGGAATCAGGCTAAAATAAGTCGGGAACTGGGAGTCCGATACAAAAATTTACAAAGCTTTTGAGGGTAAGATTAGAGCAGTCAGAACTCTTCCATAGAATTTGTAGCAATTTGAATTTGTGCTTATCAAAGAAACATATTAAATAGCAGTATCTCCTTATTATATTTGTATGAAAAGTGAAAAAACATATTGCACTTTAAGCCCAACAAAGTTCAGAAAATTTGGATGTATCTATTGCGTTCCGAGGACAGAAATTTTAATCCCATCAAAAAATGAGCAGCAGAAGACTTTTGGTAATAAATTTTTCAATTCATAATGTCACAATCAGAGACAGAAAGAGGAAATACTTGGCGCACATGTCGCTTCATAAAATGTTAAAAGTTTGTAGGTATCGGCTACATTCCCATGATACATATTTTGATACAAATTTTGATATTTATAACAATAATGGCCGTGAAAGCCTCAAAACTAGAACTTACAGATATTTTAATATTATCTTTGAATTTTGAAAAGTTCACAAAGTATGTTATGGATATTTTAAAACAATAAATTCTATAAAGCGGGCAAACTTAGATCAATACTATACCCAAGAAAATGGATCGAGTTGAGTTGGACCAGTTGCATTATCTTCGTGCAAATTTTCGTACCATCACAACCAGAGCATCCGTAGAGCAAATCTTTTTGAAAATATTTTTCAATTCGTTATGCCACAAGAGGAGCCAAAAAGTAGAAATACTGAGCGCACATGTTGCTTCAGGAAATTTCCAAAGATTGTAAGTATACGTTGCGTTCCAATGAAACAAATTTTTATACTTCCAGAAAAAAAGGAACCAAAGACTTTCTGACAATTTTTTGAATTAATCATGCCACAACTCAAGCATACCACACATTGGGCTCAATAAAGTTTATGCATTTTGTATGTAGCCATTACTTTTCGAAGCCAAATTTTAATCCCATCCAAAAATGAGCAACCGAAGAATTTTCATAATAAAATGTTCAAGTCCTAATAATGCCACTATTCGAGCCAAAAAGTGGAAATATTGGGCACACTTGTCACTTCACAGATATTTCAAAGTCTGTACGTATCTGTTGCAATTCAATGACACAAATTTTGATAATATCAGTAAAAACACATCCTTCCTGAAACTTCCTGAAACAATTTTTCAAAATTTATTATGCTGCAACTAAAGTGGGGAAGTGATAAAATATAGCTCAATAGAGCAAAATGAAATTCTGAAATTTTGCATATATTCATGGCGTTCCGAAGACAATAATTTTGATCCCATTGACAAATGAGCAACCGCAGAATTTTCATAACAAAATTTTTAATTCATAATCCAACAATCGGAGCCAAAAAGTGGAAATACTTGGTACATTTGCTGCTTTACAGAATTTTCAAAATCTGTAGGTATCTGTTGCAATCCAATGCTATAAGTTTTGATAATATCAGTAAAAAAACATCAGAAGATTTCCTGAAACAATTTTTCAAAATTCATAATACAACTAAAGTGGGGAAGTGAAAAAATAGAGCGCATATTGAGCCAAACAAAATTCTGAAATTTTGCATATATTCATAGCATTCCAAAGACAATAATTTTGATCTCATCGACAAATGAGCAGCGGAAGAATTTTCATAACAAAATTTTCCATTCATAATGCTAAAATCGGAGGCAAAAAGTAGAAATACTTGGTACATTTGTCGCTTCACACAATTTCCAAAGTCTGTAGGCATTCGTTGCAATTCAAAGATATAAATTTTGATAATGTCAGAAAAAACACATCTGAAGACTTTCTGAAATAATTTTTTAAAATTCATTATGCTACAACTAAAGCGGGGATGTGAAAAAATATAGAGCATATGGAGCCAAACAAAATTCTGAAATATTGCATATATCCATGGTGTTCCAAAGACAATATTTTTGATGCCATTGACAAATGAGCAACCGACGAATTTTCATAACAAAATGTTCAATTCATAATGCTACAATTGGAGCCAAGAAGTGGAAATACTTGGTACATTTGTCGCTTCACAGAATTTTTAGAGTCTATAGGTATTCGTTGCAATCCGAAGATACAAATTTTGATAATACCAGGATATGGACTATGTACCGCCATAGTCTTTTGACATAAGGATATATTATACAAGCCATTTTCACATAAAGATATATCATTACTTACTACGGTTATCATCCAGAGGCATCCATATATATCTAGATGTAGGTTGACAGTGTATTTGTCTATTAATTCATCAAACGCGGGATAATTCTACACCATATTTTGGATAGAAAAGCGACGTCGAAAATCTTTTGAAATGGACCAACAATTATCATGCAAGGAACATTTTATGATGTACAAATCTTTATTATGGCAAGCGAGGAACATTTTATAATAAGGAGGAAAGGGACCAATAAAATAAATTGTCAACGGTGTAGAGTTAAAAAAAATATTCATTAGACACTGCTCAAAACTCGGCATGATCATAACAAATCTTGCCATATACATTTTTTTGACACTCATTATTAGTTTTATAGTTTCTTTTCCAAATTTACATCGATTCACACCAATCATGATTAACAGTTCAACGTACACCATTTTATAGTTATCAAAGAAACGAAAAGAATGATTGCTTAAGAAATCTCATGCGAGGAACATTTAATCGCGAAAGAGAAAAGAGATCGCTTTCGTTTCCATCGTAGAGTTAAGTGTGGAAAATAAAAACTGCAGATCTAACGAGAAAGATCTAACGGAATGGGCAATCACAAGCTCGGAAGGCGTCAACAGGCCTTTCATTGCGTCATATACAGACATGCCAATACTTCGATGTTAGCATAATCTTGAGCCTGTGCAAAGTATTTTCTCAGCAAATACGGCATCAATCGTGCTGATTTAGTGCTCAATCGAAGTATTTTTTTGTAATAAATCTCCAGTTCAATTTTCAAATCATCATATGCCTCCTGAGCTTCGTAATTAAAGAAAATGAATTTCAGTTTTTACCCCCACCACGGCAAATCGTTTTATTCAGAGATAATATACTCGGGCGAGCCTCGGGCCAGCAGACGACAGAGCCGTCAATATACTTGTCCCGAGACTCTACCGAGTCCCTTGATAAAAGAACTACGAACAAGTATCAAAACTTTAATTTTTTTTGATTTTGTACAAAAATTTGAAAAAATATTACACTGAAACATCCATTCCAACAGATCAACGGATAGGAAAGTATTCCATAAAAAATGACACCGAGAAATTACTCCAATATCATCAGAATGCACCGAAAGTTTTTCAATAAAAGTAATCATAACGAAACGAGATTTTGAAACAAAAAAAACCGTCCAAGTGCAAGTCGGACTCGCGCACGAAGGGTTCCGTACCATTATCTATAAAAACGGCAAAAAATCACGTTTGTTGTATGGGAGCCCCCTTAAATATTTATTTTATTCTGTTTTTTTAGTATTTGTTGTTATAGCGGCAACCGAAATACATCATCTGTGAAAATTTCAAGTGTCTAACTATCACGGTTCATGAGATACAGCCTGGTGACATACGGACAGACAGACAGACGGACGGACAGCGGAGGCTTACTAATAGGGTCCCGTTTTACCCTTTGGGTACGGAACCCTAAAACGTATGCGCACCAAATTTCGAGAGCAAAAGTGTGATTGGAAAAAAGAATTTCGATCGAAGTGCCACATGAATTTTTCTTTTATAACGTTTATTGATCACAAATTATATCTCATGAGCAATAGGGAAAACAAAATTCGTAAAGTACTTATGCATTTTTTTTCTCGAATCAAATATCGTTTCGCTCAAAATTATTTCGCGTCACTTGATTCCATTTTGGGTTGCAAGTGCAAATAGTATTTTCATGTATTTAACCACTCTAGGGTGGTTTAAAACTATGTATAATTCAAACCTAGAGTGGTATCATACACCATTCTCTCGGTTATATAAAAAACGTAGAGAATAGTTTCCAAATAAACCTTATTATTGCATGCAAGGGACATTTTATGGTAACACAGAAGAGGCACCGTTTTTGACTTCATTGTAGAGTTTACATTCGGAAAATTAGAAAATTGAAGCTAGGGTTAAAAAAAATTATTTATTTAGGCACTGTTCTAAAGTTTATTTATTGAATTACACTTTATTTTTGCACTCTATCACTCTTCTATCTACATACTCAAATCACGTTAACCTAAAGTTTCACTTTAACCAATCAAAACTGACCGCGATCTTTATAACCTAACGACTGTTCAAAGATATTAATTATTCACCGAATACGAGTTTATCATACACCATTCCCTTATATAGTTATAAAAAAAAAAGAGAATGGTTTCTAAATAAACGTTGTTATTGCATCCGAGGAACATTTTATGGTAAAAGAGAAGAGGCACCGTTTTCAACTCTGTTCTAGAGTTTACGTTCGGAAAAATGAATTGTTGGGACTAGGATTAATAAAAAAAAATATTTATTTAGACACCGTTCAAAATTTTATTTATTGAATCACACTTCATTTTTGCACTATTACTCTTCCATCGGTAATATGATAAAAGTCATTTTAATCAAAAGTTGAAACTGACCGCGATCTTTATAACCTCCCAACAAAGATATTAAGTATTCACCGAATACGCGTTTATCATACACCTTTCTCTTACTTATCAAAAGAAAAAAAAACAAAGAGAATAGTTTCTAAATAAACCTTATTTTTGCATCCGAGGAACATTTTATGGTAAAAGTAAACAGGCACCGTTTTCGACTCCGTTCTAGAGTTTACGTTCAGAAAAATGGATTGTTGGGTCTAGGGTTAATAAAAAAATATATTTATTTAGACACTGTCCGAAAGTTTATTTATTGAATCACACTTCATTTTTGCACTATCACTCTTCTATCTATAATAAAAGTCTCTTTAAGGAAAAGTTGAAACTGGCCGCGATCTTTATAACCTCACGACAAAGATATTAAATATTCACCGAATACGAGTTTATCATACACCATTCTCTTGGTTAACAGGAAAAACGAAGAGAATGGTTTCTAAATAAACCTTGTTATTACATTCGGGGAACATTTTGATGGTAAAAGAGAAAAGGGATCATTTTCGATTCCGTTGTAGCAGAGTTTACGTTTGGAAAAAAATTGTAGGGGCTAGGTTTAATTAAAAAAATATTTATTTAGACACTATTCAATGGTTCATTATTACACTTTATATTCCTACCATGACTATTCTATCTATATAAAAGTCACTCTTTACTCGTCTATCTATAAACACCACTCTAACCCAAAGTTGAAATTGACCGCGATCTTTATAACCTCATGACTGTTATAAAAAAGATATTGGTCAGCTGTCATATGGACGATCGATTGAATATCACCACACTGAACCATGAAATGATTTTTTTTATAAATTTATCGATATAATTGCTCACACGTCCCGCACTTCGTTATGTCAAAACAACGTTCAAACTTTATGTTTTCTCCGTACAGAGGAAAGACGAGTCGTCGTGACCAATCGCAACTCGTTGCTTCCGTTGCCGGAGACCGGCTTTTATGGAAATGGGTTTTGATGGGCATCAAAACGCCTTTGATTGTATCGTCTGAGCGCATATACAGACAAGGCAAATTCTTGAATGTAGTAGAATCGAGCATAATCCTAAGCCTGTGCAAAGTTTTTTCTCAGCAATTACGCAACCAGTCGTGCTGATTTTAGGCTCAATCGAAAGAGCATCGCTCAATTAGTCAAAAGTTCGCTTTTCAAGCCGACAAATGACTCCTAGGCTCTACAATTAGCGAAAACGTCATAAAATTTTTACCCCCACCACCGCGAATCGTCTTGTTTAGAGATAATATAGACTCGGCGAGCCTCGGGACAGCAGACGACAGAGCTGTCAATGTACTTGTCCCGAGACTCTACCGAGTCTCTTGATATCACGATAGTTACGCAGACAAGAAACCAACCTTATATACTCGAAAGTATATTCACTTTCACAAGTGATTGGGTGGTGAAGGTGACAGCGTGTCGACCTCGTAAGCATGAGGTTCTGAGATCAAATCTCGGTCGAAAAAGTTTTTTTTTTTTTAGTAAAAATTTTGGGCTCTTAGCTACGTTTTTAGCCCTGACTCCTGAAAGTAGCATTTCGTGACTTATTTTGATTACATGCTGAAACGGATTTACCCTCGCTATAGAAGTTTCACTTCAACAAGAGATCGATTGTACATCAGTAATTATTCGCGACATTCTTCCACACACACACACACACACACACACACACACACACACACACACACACACACACACACACACGCACACACACACCATCACATTTCTATATAATCTTCAATCTCCTTTTCCATATTCCATGCAGTTACGCTCCTAATAGTTTATTTATAACGAATCTTGATACATATTTTAGACTTATCTTAATTTTTCGACTTATTTTCCCTCGCTCGATGCATCTCTAATGTAGTCTTGGGTTCTGATCATGGGCTGCCATTATAAGATTGAAAGCAACGGTTGGTCTCTGTCCCGAAAAAATTTCCGACAGATTATTTATGTTTCGTATTGATGCCAAGACCGATGTACAATTTTAACCGATATTGATTAAAAATCGTATAATTCTATTTACGATATTTTCATCCAATTGGAGGTATTACTGACCCATTCACAGGATTTAATTTTAAGGAGGAGACAATTAAATCAATACGTAGTACATTGTAATATCGTATACTTGACGACTAGAAAATTAGTTGACAATCTATATATATATAAGCGAAATACCACTCACTCACTGACTCATCACGAGATCACCGAACCTATAAGTCCGATTGACTTGAAATTTGGCACTCCTTTCTTGACGTAGACGCTCACTAAGAACGGATTTTATGCAAATCCTTTCCAAAACTTTTTTCACATTTATCTTTTTCTCTCTCTATCACGATAGACATATATATATATACTATAGCTATACTACATATAGCTATAATATGCTATACGATAGATATATATATGTTATATATGCTATATACATTATAGATATATGCTACTACTATAGCAACGACTACCATGGCAACGGTTACCATGGCAACGGTTACCATGGCAACAGCTACCATGGCAACGGTTACCATGACAACGAATACCATAGCAACGGCTACCATGGCAACGGAAACCATGTCAACGGCTATCATGGCAACGGTTACCATGGCAACGGATACCATAGCAACAGCTACCATGGCAACGGTTACCATGGCAAAGGTTACTATGGCAACGGCTACCATGGCAACGGATACCATAGCAACGGTTACCATGGCAACGGATGCCATAGAAACAGCTACCATGGCAGCGGTTACCATGGCAAAGGCTACCATGGCAATGGTCACCATGGCAACGGTCACCATGGCAACGGTCGCCATGGCAACGGTCGCCATGGCAACGATCACCATGGCAACGGTCACCATAGCAACGGTTACCATGGCAACGGTCGCCATGGCAACGGTCACCATGGCAACGGTCACCATGGCAACGGCTACAATGGCAATGATTACCATGGCAATGATTACGATAGTAATGGTTACCATAACAACGAATATCATAGCAACGGTTAACATAGCAACGGATATCATAGTAACGGTTACCATGGCAACGATTATCATAACAACGGTTGTCATGGCAATGGTTACCATAGCAACGGAAAACTTCATATTATCAACTTTCATTCTCATCAAATGATTTTTGCATGTACGGTTCGCCATATTGAATCCGCCATCTTGAACTTCGGATGCAGATTTGTAATCAGCGACCCACAAAACCCAATATTACCAACTTTCGTTCTCATCAAACGATTTTTGCATGTACGGTCCGCTATATTGAATCCGCCATCTTTAATTTTGGATACAGATTCGTAATCAGCGGCCCAGAAAACCCAATATTACCAACTTTCGTTCTCATCAAACGATTTTTGCATCTCTGGTCCGCCATATTGAATCCGCCATCTTCAATTTCGGATCCAGATTCGTAATCAGCGACCCAGAAAACGCAATATTACCAACTTTCGTTCTCATCAAACGAGTTTTGCATGTACGGTCCGCCATATTGAATCCGCCATCTTGAATTTTGAATGTAGATTCGTAATCAGCGACCCCGAAAACACAATATTACGAACTTTCGTCCTCATCAAACGATTTTAGCATGTACGGTCCGCCATATTGAATCCGCCATCTTGAATTTTGGATGCAGATTCGTAATCAGCGACCCCGAAAACCAAATATTATCAACTGTCGTTATATGTCGAGTTTATAACACATACAACATTACGTGAAATACATTACGTGATCCAAGCTAAGCAAAAAAACTCGCCAAGTACTTCGGCCGAAATTTTTTTTTCAATCTAATTTTTTTCGTTTGAAATTTTTTTCTTCAAGTTTTTTTCATCCCGATTTTTTTTCTGGACTCTGTTCTTTTGACCGATTTTTATTTTTGTACATTGGTGACTTTTTTCAATAACCAACTAATTTTTGCTTTTTTTTAAATACTCCATCCTCAAGCGACAATAAAATACTTGTCCTATTATTGATATTATAAATTTTAGTGCTGAACGTAAATCATTGGCTTTTCCATTTCTGTTTTTGTAAAGTAATTATTTTTTTTATGCGCAAATTGATAATTTACTTGTAGACTCTGTTTTTTACCAGACACTCACGGTGGGCATTGTTGCTTTTTTTGTTGGGATCTTGATAAAATGTGTGAAGTTTTTGATTTCTATTTGTCATTTGGAGTATAGTTATTTTATAGAAACAATCTTCTTTTTCCTATCTCAATCTTGCCAAATTTTTAAAAATTTTGTACTTTTTTGGGTAGTTTTTTCTGTGAAAACAAATGGAAACAGGGGTCAACAAATGTACTTGTCCAAGGTTTTTTCCCCGGGGAGGGGATTTTTGGCCAGGATATAACTTTTTTTTTTCTGAACAGCTCCGAATCCTAGAATTTTTACATGATAACAGATAATCCTTGAATATCTACGCTGACATAACCAGTAAAACCCTAGCTCAATATCAAATATGCAATGCGATGCTATAAAGAAAAAGCGAACGAACTTAGTACAGCTTGCACAAACAAAACGCAGAAATTCATTTCAGTTAACACCTCGCGTTTCCTGCAGTATATTGAGAAATTCGATACATATATTTGGTGCGTCTCAGCAATGTGCATTTCACTAATATGAGAAAAACATGAGCGAAAGGCCAAAAATGAAACCGTATAGAAAAATTTGTGGAACACTTTTTTTTTAACAAAATGCACACTAAAAACTTGAATGAATATTGAATTTTTACATTGTTTTCTCATGCTTTTATTTCCACTTATATCTTTTGCACAAGCCTGACCGAGCGATGCCATTACACTATTGCTGAATTTCTGATCCTTCGACTTGTTATGAAATATGATAACAGATGATCCTTGAATATTTATGCTGACATAATCAGTAAAACCCCAGCTCAATATAAAATATGTAGTGCGATGCCAAAAAGAAAGAGCGAAGGAACTTAGCACAGCTCGCAGTAACGAAGCGGTGATCCTTGTATGCAAAGGAAATAAGGCATCTCTTGTTTCCGCAAGGAATAGCAAATGCTTCATTGCTTTAAGTTTCATCAGTTTTTTTAGATCAAATTGTCGAAGCAGAGAATCTCAGCCCAATTCACAGCTCGCAGCGCCTTCAGTATATTGGTAAATTTCTTGAAGCCGAAAAGAAAAATCGAAAGAACTGAGCACAACCTGTAGAATATTGGAAATTTTATGTTTATTTGTAGACGACACCTGAAAAGTATTGAAAATCATGATTTCACGACAAAAGTAATTTGTCAAATTTTTATAATTAAAGTATTTCATCAACAATTAATATTTTTACACGTTTTTATTTATGAGCGCATGATACATCTTGTCACAACTATTTTCATACACTCACTTTTCAAAAAAAAACAGTCTTTTGATCTGTAAGAAAAATTTAAGTGACATGATTAAAAAAAAAATCGTTGCGTTCTAGATTGAAACTTCAACATCATTATTTGCGAGTTCACACATTTTCAGAACGTATAACACTGATTTTTAAGGTTATGTTCGTTGTATTTTCTAGCACTTGTTCCGGCCACACTAATTAACGGTTTTATTCGGATTATTTTATACGGAAAAATAAAAATGATAACCTCAACGAGTGGTGAGATTTGTTTCTATTTGGCTTTTCTGGAATCCGAAACAAAAATGATTTCACCAACGGGTGCGAGGTTATCTTTTTTAATTTCGCCGATGATTAATTCCGAGATATTAAAAAATATTATTATCACATTTCGCAATATTTATATATTACCGTTTTTTCGCACTATATATATATATTTAAACTATTTATGAATCACGATTTTTCACAATCTAAAAAACACGCGATTTACACGACTCGCACTTTACACTGTCAAAAGTCAAAACTACCGTCACACTGGTTAAACATTCAAACTTTCCGTGGTATGGGTGCAGAGGAATGTAGTCACAGGAGCATGTTCAAAAACATCACTCGTGTGCACACTGGTTTACCGGTTTGGGAACACAGGGAAATGACCACACTCGTGACCAATCAGAATCTCGATAGGCACGCTGAGGCCTTTCATTGGGACATATAAAGACACGTCAAATTCTTCGATGTGTTGGAATTTTTGCATAATTTTGAGCCTGCGCAAAGTTTTTTCTCAGCAAATACGGCATCAATCGTGCTGATTTAAAGCTCAATCGAAAGATTTTTTCTTAATTAGTCTCCAGTTCAATTTTCAAGTCATAATCTGTCTCCTGAGCTTCGTAATTCGAGAAAATGACTTTCAGTTTTTACCCCCACCACCGAAATTTACTTTATTCAGAGATAATATACTCTGGCGAGCCTCGGGCCAGCAGACGACAGAGCTGTCAAATGTACTTGTCCCGAGACTCTACCGAGTCTCTTGATTTCGGACACGCGTCTACGTTACTCACTATTACATCATCATTATTATTACTATTACATCATGTTTATTATTATTATTATCACTAATATATATATATATATTATAATATAATACTATTAATATATATATATTATTAATAATATATATATATATTATTATTATCACTATTACATCATGTTATTGAAGTTGACGTTTTGTTACAATAATATAATATCGTAAAAGATGTCAAAAAACTCACGGCTATGCTTTGAGTAATATGGTTGCAACCATATTAGGCTAGATGCTTGCTAAATGCACCTGGTAGATGTGCCGCGGGCGAGGCCCGCGGGCACAGCTAGTAACTTAATAAATGCGGAGTACAATATAACGTCGTATATTTGACGAAGAGAAAATCAATTCAAAATAAGTGAACAAATATCATATACGGAGCTCGTATGCGATTGTCGTGAGTTCTGTACTATCAGTATTACACCGCTTTCCTGATCTCAATCTCCAAAATTGATTTCATGAAATGAGACCTTTTCAATTCTCACTTTTAGGGGAAATACTTCCTCCCAAAACCTTCTTCGGACTCCAGAAAGTTCTCCTAAAATATATATCACTTCAATTATATATTTCCTATTAACTATATTGTTGTGTATAATAATTTACGTTTTACGAAAGTGTTGTAAATATAATAAATGAGAACCAGAATATGCGACCAGAATTATGAAAATAATGAAAATAAATTGTTAATAACTAGAAATTGATGCTATGACGACGATGCAGTTGTTAATTCTAATAATAGCTGCATTGAAAAATTAAAAAAAAAATTACTGGACAAAAACTGATTCTTTTCAACCTGTATGAAAAGCTTTTATTTTAATTTTTCACGAAATATTTAATTGATGTCCTGAAATCGAAAGGTAATTTCAACTGATTGAATATTCTACAGGTCTTTTTCTCTTATTGAGGCCTCTTCTCCATCCTCGAAAGACTCATTTTGTTAAATAATAACGAAGTAAATAGTATAAAGTGACCGGAAAGTTTCGAAATTCCAAGAGGATGGAGAGAGTAAACCCATTACGAATGGATATAATAATAGCTCAGATTTTCCTCTTTTCTTTCTACCTTTGTTTCTTTATTTTACTGCTTATTCTTCATGGTCGGTGTTCTTCGGAACGCTGAAGTAATTTTCGAGAAATCGATTCAGGTAACCATCTCCTCCCCCCTTCCCCCTTCCCGGCCCTCCGCGCTTCTCGTGCGGACCCCATAAAGCCCTGAGAAAAAAATGAACATCTTGGGATGATTTTCATCGACGAATGGAGAAAAAAGCGTGCAAAATACCGCCACGATAAGGACGGTAAATAGGAAAACTTTTTGTTTACTTAATACTTCAATTTCATTTTATTTGTATTCTAATTAAGATTCTCATAATAATTTCAATCGACGTTTCTAATTTAATTTTCATTTCAGTTTCGATTTATTTTGCAGTTGATTTCCGATTTGAATTTCATTGTATATTTTTGGGCTATTTCGTATTATTGTCACTCCTATGCTGAGCCTGAACAGTATAACATTGGACGGGTGAGGGCACGGAGGAGGGGGTTACTATTCCTCGGTACATTCCATCCGGACTCAACCCTAGCGGCGTTTGATCCATCCAACATGCTCGCGAGGCTTTACAAGGCTTTGCTTCATGGTGCCCATCTTTCCACTGTATATAAATACACACATACACAACCCTTGTACAATGTATATGTGCATATTTATTTTCATACGAAATCCTCGCTCTCAAGTGCTTTATACGAGTTATGATTTCCCTTGTCCCGCGCAACTTAACGCTCTACCTCGAAATAAAAAACATCGCGAAGACCCTAAAAACTTGGAAGTCATTGGTTATTATTATTAATATTATTAAAGCCCCGCCCCACACAGCTCAAAACCGCTATCGGAGATGCGAAGACCAAGCTTTTCCAAGCTCCTACCCCTATCTTTCTCACTTCATTGCGCTCAATATTTCGAGGTTATAGTTTACTTTGAAGGATATATGCACATCTCGTATCAATTTGCAAATGCAATGAACCATGAAGAATCACTAAAAGGTTAATCCTCCCCTCGGCTCTTCATCGTCTCCTCTTTATCTTTTTACCGAGTTCGAAACTTGCCCACGTGATCTCATAAACTTGCATTTATATATTTGTGGTTATATATATAGAGCTATATATGTGTTAATGTAAATATATACACATGTAGGTACGGAAACTGCAGTTTCTTGCGAATAATTTGTAACAACAGACGGAGAAATTCCCCGTGTGAGAAAGCCTCGAAACAGTTAAGGCCTTACATACGTCCAGAATTTTCAAAAAATCGATTTTTTTTTTTACAGATTATTATTCTCTATGGTTTTAGGCATATTTCTGTGTAAGTCGATTGTACAAATTCCCCATAGATCGAAAGTTATTATAGAAAACGTGACTGCCCAACGAGAGTCTGATGCGCGCAGGTAGATGTCTCGAGCGAAACGCACTTGAAACTTTAAATGCATTTTTCTCAAAACTACTTTTTCTGGCACGGTCTGCATGATAACTCATACAGTTTTTAATATTTTTTGATGTTTTTTTTTTAAATATTCGAAATTGTTTTCTCTATAGTCTGTCGAGTCGGATTTTTGATGTTGTGATTAAAAAATTTTATAAACATAATTAAAGTGTGACATTTATGACACAAAATGCACACTTTTTTTTAAACTGCCGTAAATTGCCAAAATTTTTCGAATTTCAAAAATCCGGCTCGACAGACTATAACTACAACTTTATTTTGCCAGAATTTTTTTACGTTTTGCAGATCCATCAGCATTTCAAGAAGAAATGATGCAGACCGTGGAACAACTTTTTTTTCATAGTGCTTCGGGAAACGTGATTTTTTATGTTGTAATTTTTGAAAAAAAAATGAAATAAATTTTTTTATAAAGTTTAAATACTAATAAACAATGTGTAAAAACTATTTTTATTAATTTCTATTGCTATCTCTTCTAAAAACAGTTTTTCTTTTAGCGCGTTTTAGGCGCTGCTGGACGTATGTAAGGCGTTAAGATACTCACTTGTAGTGGGAATTATGATAATATTTGAAAATTTTCGTAAAATAATGCGAAAGTGGGATATTACAGAAAGTTATTCAAAATGGCGGTCTATTCAAAGTTTGGGGACAGTATAGTATAAGTTTCTTGTTGGGTTTCTTTTTCGGTCGTGGCTTTGGGTTCATCCTCAGGCTGATACGCTTTTATTTGGTGCAACTCATTGAGACGAGTCAGCCCCTTAGACTTACTTACCGTTATTACAGTGGTGCTAGGATTGTTTATTCGAGTTGTAACTCAAAGTTAACTTGAATTTGCCTGTTTATATCACTTAGTCTATTTGCGTCAGCGGAACATTATGTTTTCTTTTGATGATCCAAGTATACCGATTACACCAACGTTTCGACCTTATTGGATCCCGTTGACATCGTCCGATAGTACACATGCTCTAGAATCTCGGCCCCCCAATAGAAAAGTACAAACATACACGCACACGCGCGCGCGCACCTACACAAAACTTGCCTGAAAATTGAAATTGAATGAATGCGGATCCAGCACTTTGACGTTGTTGGCTATGAAACCCGCATCCGGGTATACAAGTTGAAAAATGTTATACTTGTTAGTTGCTGGCCCTCGCGTTAACCACTCAGTGTTTTGTGTTGAGGGATCCATAGTGGATTAAAAGTGACCGAACGTTGATATACTCGTGAAAATTCCGGCACGGATGGAGGAGAGATCGATGCCTCTAATGGAAAGTATTCATACACTATACGTTGAAAAAGCCGTAGAGAATAAAGCGCCCATATAGCCGATTGATCAAATGATCGCTTGACCGAGAACAGGCGGAAGAAATTGCCCAATATGCTATTCAACGGGCCTCCAGTTCGAATTATTTATTTTGCCTTTTATTTTACTTTTTTCAGATCTCTCGTTAACGATCGGTTGACTCCAAAAAAAAGCAAATTTTTATTGTTAAACTCTTATTCTACCGGTTCTGCGTGTAGCGATCATCATTGTTAGCGAAAAAACGCTATTGTCTTGCATGCTCTTTTTTTTCAATTTCTCGTTCGAACGATGGATTATGCGGAATGAAGTCGAAGATGCGGAGGAAAGGGGGGGGGGGGCATGAAAGTGAGGTTAAATATATAGTGAGGCCGGTGCCAAGTGGTTGAAACTGGTTGACTCATCGAAAACTCAATTTGTCTATGGCTCAAAATCATGATGTGTATAAAAGACAAATAATGCATTTGTATTCATGCAGTTATGCTTCGGTTCATGTTTATGTACGAATATCCCAGTCAGCAGAGACTTGTGATAGCAGATTTGATATCCGGAGAATACTCACTGCGTTTTGCCGTTATAAGCTCCCTTCCGCGCTGCCGTCTCGAACGCGACTCAAACAAAACAAATCATTTCCAAACAGCTGTTTGACAAGCACTCGCCTATCTGATTTCGGTTTATTTGAGTATGAAAACTCCCCAAGCCTATCTCCGCATATAGGTTTTAACACACTCGTGATCGCATGTTGCAAGGATAAATCACAAATTTTTCAAGCGAAAATTTCTTATCTATTTTATTTCAATTTAGAAAAAAACGGTTTCCTTTTGGCAATGGAAAGCTGTGCTACTTGAGGGAGTAATAATAATTGGTACTCGACGAGAATCACCGCAACCAATCCACTCGATCAGCGTTGCGCTCTCTACTGTTATTAACAAATAATGAGCTAGAAACTAAATTCGCGACAAATTTTTCAGCCTAAACGAAAAAGTATCGAAAGATCAAGTAAATGGCCCATGAGTAGATGGTTCCATGCAAGGAATCCTCATAATTATTGTCGAACCTTTACTAAATTGTCGAGATAAATAACGAAATGACGCTCATCTTAATTTTTTTTCCAGCTTATATACTCAATTTTTTCCTATAGAAATAACTTTACTAAAACGAAAATCCTGTTTCGTGGCTGCATATTGTAACGGAACGCTTTTGCTGTACACTAAACGTCGCTATGCGTTGGTCCGAGCTTCCTAATAATTTCGGAGCAGGTATGAAAGAATCGTAGGAAACGCGGATTTTATGTTTGAAACAATAACAAAATTAATTTATTCAATAACACAATGTGAAATTTTCCGGGTTATTACAATAAATTATTGTTTGTTTTATTGCGCATTCATGTTATTTATTTCGTATGAATTTATCTGATAATCCGGATCATAACGGAAAGAAACGGCAATTTAGAAAAAAAACAATTATTTGTTTATTTAATGGTAATTATTTAAATGATGATATTTGTTTTGTTTTATTTTTCGCAAGAATCGCATGAATCGCGTTAGGATGAGTAAATTGTAATAAGAATTAGTTGACAAATGATTAGAAAGAAAAACGATGTCTTCTTAAATATGAGAAAATGATTAATCAGAATAATTGGTAACGTCTTGTAGACTCGATATAATAATAATAATTCAAATAATATTTGAATTTATTTGATATTAAACAATAATTATTTAAATTTTCTTTTGATTCTATTTAAATCAGGCTTTAGGTGCCGTTAACTTGATTCTGTAGTAACTTGATTCATATTTTATTGCGCAGTAAAAAGAAAAATAATTCAAATTTTCAATAATCCAAAAGTGGAATAACTTTATATAATAATAATAATAATAATAATAATTTTTAATTGATTCTATATATTTAATAATCTTACCACGGCCTTTTGGATTATCGAATTCAGATAATTGAGGATTGTTGAGGATATCTGAGGATTACTGGGTATATTGAGTGACGCAGACTGATTATTTTTATCAAAAACAACTTTGCATTAAAAAATTCAAAATTACAATTTAAATAGCAAATTTTAATTTATATAGCAAGCAGGCTTTCCATTTCTAACAGCCATAAATTCGAAAAGGTAAAATAATTAAAGCGTAGTATGCAGGCTATGGGCCCCGAACGTCACCGAACGACGCCGATACTCCACACACTACAGGTAAGGATGCGGACATCAGGCTATGGGAATTGAACCTCGCCGAACCCCTCCAATACCCCGAGTACCCACAGGAAAAAGGAAAAGTGAAAAAAATGAGGAGTGACCTTGGACTATGGGAGCTGAACGTCGCCGATCCACTTCGAACTCCAAGCATTAAGGAATAAAAGGAAAAATGAAGGAATGAGGAATTGACCTTGGACTATGGGAGTTGAACGTTGCCGAACCACTCTGATACTTAAAGCATCAAATAATGATTAGGTAGAATGGTCTTTATGCTGCTAGAATTGGGAAGGACCTCTGCTGCTGAGAGCTTGTTATCTCTTTTGAGCTCTGTTTCCAGACTGAGCAGAATGCGTGTCCACTGCTGCTGTGCACGGCTTTCTATACCCAGCAGATCCTTTGTTTTTGCGCTCGAGCTCCGATTCGCTCGCCGGGTAGTCTCGAACCCATTCTGCGCACGCTTATTTTCAACAATTTTCTCATTCGCTCTTCGTTCCCCCACTCTCACATTTTCACACTTTGATTTGCTACTCGCTATCCCCACTTAGCGCGTCGCCTGCGCGAAAATTGCTAATTTTTGTATTTTCACATTTTTTATAATAATTTTACCTGATTTAATTGTTTTTTATTTTTATTCAATTATTTATCAAAGACTTTCATGTAATAAAAATCTTTCATTATTTCTAGAATAATAAAAAAGATTCACTTCGATTCATTCTTTCCCTTATCGCATGCGTCACGCACATGCGCAGAAACATCATATTTTTTCATTCTCAATTTCCCGGTTATTTTTCTTATAATTTTACCGTTCACATGTTTCATTATAATTTTATGATTTTTCTCGACATATTTCGCATCCAATTTATCATAATAAAGTCTTTTTTATTATTATTTATCAAAACGTGCTAAAAGTAACGTACGCAGTTTTTAGTTTCGATTTTTCACGATAAGCGGCGATGTGCTACTCTTGTAAAGCTGATCACACACGCTTTTGCATAGTAGAACATAACGAAGGTCGAAATTTCGATTGGTCAAAATTTCTTATGCTACGTTATGCTACGCTATGCGAAAGCGTGTATGATCGGCCTAAGTGTCGCTTCGTCGTCATTATAGTGTTCAAGATGGCCGCCGACGACGAAAGTAAACAAAATGCACGCGAAACGCTTTCGCGTCGTTTTCACAAAAGCCGGTGAAAAATGTCGAGATAGGACGAAACATTGGAATAAAAGTTTATAAGGAAATAACGGGACATCGCGAAAGTGTTTCCGTTTCAATATCTAAGAATGTTAGGCAGTTAGAAGGGATCACAGTATCTTTTACTATCAAACGAAAAAAGGACAGGATGCCTTTATTAATATCCGCTCTAGCCAAGAACGTTCGAAATATTACGAAAGTTCTAGCTTTTAATCTAATATTTACGACAATAGAAAAATAATAGAACCAGTCATCACAAGGATTAAATTTAAATGCTTCCTTTGTTTAAATTTTTTTACAATATTTTTACCAAATTGCCATTATTTTAAATTTCTCAACCAATTATTTGAATTATTTGTCAATAAATGCTGGTCACAAACATTTATTTAATATTTTACATTTCACGCGTAAATTCTAATTTGAACGGATGAAAAATAAAATAAGAGAGCAAATAATATGAATTAAAAAAAGAAAAAAAACCAATAGAAAAAAGTTATACATTATTTTATAAATATTCGACTTTTAAAATTTTTTTTCACTGAAAACGTGTGCGAGTCCTAAAAACCAGGAAGGGAATTTTTTTTACGTATTAGTTCAAATACATGCCGACTCGATGGTTTGGCAAATAAACTCGATTAAGTGCATGGATCGACAATTTTTCGAATGAAAAAGCCAAGTTCATGGAAGATCCCACTCGCTAAGTTTTTATCTCCATCTGCAGGGATTTTTTATATTGTTTTTTCGAGTAAAATGGAGAAGAAAAGAGGAAGCCAACGATAGGAAAAAAGTTTTAGAAGGTTAAAGAATACACTATAGAGAGTTATAAAAATGGAGAGGAAGGATTATCTACTTTTCTCGTCAAGGAAAATCAACTTAGTTAGCCGCGCCTTTCGAAATTTCATACATGAGTAAAGGCCTCTACGAAACTTGTTTGCTTTTAGTTCCTTTTGAAAATTTTGGTTCAAATTTATTCCATGTAGCAGAATACTCCAATTAATTACGATAAAAAAGTTTTTTGCCCGTCTAGTCATTTTCTCGAGACAAATGTATACTTGTGATTCAAAATATATTGTTTATATAACGCAACCACGTTTTTCTCGCTTTTTGTGGCGTGTCAGCGGTACGTAAAGTAGGTGTTTTACCGACTGTCAAAGTAGATTAGTGGTAAGGGGTACGAGAAGCAGCACTTTTAACTCCTAGAAGTTAAAAATAAACTTTTACGTACTCTGCGCATGCGTTTTTCTCACATGGCCCGTTCATTATTGTACGCCGCTGTGAAGCAGAGCTGCTGCCATCGATTGCATGTTCGGAGAACTATTCGTGTGTAGGAAATGTTTTCAGGGAGGACGAGGCCATAACCTTACTTTCTTACGAAAAGAATTCCAACATCGTGTGATCGTGTTGTCAAATCGTGAAAACTTATAAAACTGAAAAAAATATGAGTGATCAAGACAATCATAGCAGTGATGAGTGGCTGCAATGTACGCCACCAAAACTCAAAGAAGCTACGGAGAACACTAAAAACGAGTTATTACCGACGAAATCTCAAAAAATGTATGAATCCACGTACGACGCATTTGTAAAGTGGAAGCGCATTCACAAAACGAAATTAACGTCGGAATCGATTATGATGGCATACTTTAAAAAACTGAGCGGAAAATATAAATCATCGACGCTATGGTCAATCTTTTCGATGCTGAAAGCCACATTAAAGATTAAAGAAAAAATTGATATCAATGACTATCATTCCCTCAAGGCTTTCATGAAGAAGACGTCATCGGGATTCCTCAGCAAAAAGTCGAACGTGCTTTTGTCGGAAAATGTCGAGAAGTTTTTATCTGAAGCTCCGGACCGTGAATATTTAGCAACAAAAGTAAGTTAACAATCTGACAAAATATTTGTAGTACAAATTTGCAATTTTTTTCATATAACTAAATATGATACGTCCTCTACAGGTTGCTCTAATTTTCGGAATATCCGGGGCTTGTTGCAACAACGAGTTAGTAAACGTGAAACTAAAAGACGTAAAGAAGGAAGGGAACTTGCTCGTTGTAAATCTCCCAGACACCAAAACGAAGAGACCTCGGAACTTCGTTATTACAGAAGAATTCGCAAAAGTCATAAAAAAATACTCAGACCTGCGTCCACAAAATGCATCGACCGATCGCTTTTTTGCGAATTTCCAAAAAGGCAAATGTACGTCGCAAGTTATTGGAATACACAAATTTGCGAAAATGCCAAAAGAAATTGCCGTGTATTTGAAATTAGATGACCCGGCGAGTTACATGGGACACGCGTTTCGCAGGACCTCTGCAACATTGCTTGCGGACAGCGGGGCCAACATAACTACGTTAAAGCGCCACGGTGGGTGGAAATCAAGCAACGTTGCCGAAGGCTATATCGAGGAGTCGATAAAAAATAAATCGAAAATTGGGAGCATAATATCAATGGCGGTTAATTTTGCCTCAGCTGGACCTTCTGAACAAAATACCAATGCTCCACCGCCAAAACGTGAGAAAATTGAGACGATTATAGCCGGAAAAGAAAATACAAATACGGAATTGACCGTGGTCAATGACAAAAATTCGCCAACGAAACAAAATTTTATATTCAACAATTGTACCGTCGTTATAAATCAAAAATAAACATCGAATAAAAAAAAACTTGACGTATGTGAATATCTCGGTGTCTTATTATTTAAGTAACATTCAATAACTACTATTGCTTTCCTGGGGGGCTTCCCCCCCAACCCCCAGGGGGGGCTTCGCCCCTCCACCTCCAGGGGGGCTTCACCCCTCCACCCCAGGGGGGCTCCGCCCCTGTACCCCGCCGGGGGGCTGCCGCCCCCCGGACCCCCTGCGCGTGGGCCCACACTATATCTGGATGACACACCTTCCACGTCCAGTTAGTGAAACAGGTATGCAACGCTAATAACATTCCGAAATGTTATTTTATTTTGAAAAGTATTCTGCATTAAGCTCGGAAACGTGGTTTTGTTATATAAAGTATCGTGTGCATCTCGGAGGCAGGGTCTTTTAAACGCCTCGCGCGATGTTTTCAGTACTCGTCTTCGCCTCGCGCGCTTCGCGCGCTCGTCTACGACTCGTACTGAAAACATCGCGCTCGGCGTTAAAAGACCCACTTTGCCTCCTTGATACACAATGTACTATTATTAAATTATACTACACAATTGTAATAAGAAATACAAAATGTTCTATGCCAGAAGAAACATTCGTGAAACACCCTTATTGTTATCCTTAAAATGTCACAAGTTTGAAACGCACCGGTGCCTCTAAGAGATACAGTCGATTTTCGAACAAAATACGATGGTAAGATTGGAAAAAGATGTACGTCGAAATATCACGAGCCAAAAATGAAGGACGGAGGGAGGGAGGGAAAGAGGGAGAGAAGATGGAACGAAGCGAGCGTTTCTGAACATCACGAGAAAATTCCTCTCAATCATGCAGAGTGCTCTGACGTACACTTACATTAGCCCAGCATAACTAGGAGCTATTTGTCGTGAGCAATTGTACGAGGAACCATGTGAACAGTATACGAACGAAAATTTCCTTCAGCCATACATCCTCTTTAACATGTATATATGTATATATGTACATATACGACTAACGCACTTTTCATCCGGAACGGAAAAATATCTTGTTAAAAATATTTTTCTTCACCATAATATATTTAAGGGGACAGTCTGCCATTTTGTTTTTTTTTTCAAAAATCGTTTTTCTGAATAGTATAGATTTGTGTAGTAAATATGTACCTAGCCAAAAACAGCATAAATGCTGTAAAAAAAGCTGAGACAAGTACATTTATGCCCCCCAAATAATCATTCCAGTTAATCCCCCCTACCACCCAGCGCCAAAATACCGATCCCCACCAAAATTTACAAAAACCCGTCTAAGTCGTTCATGCAAAGATCTCCGCACAAAAATCCTAAAAACCAACTCATCATACAAAGTTTTATGGGTAACCGCTCTCATTATCTTATCAAATTAAGTCAAATTGTACAGAGGTGATAATTTCATTCTCGTAAATGTGTGAGTTCACAAAAAGTTGATAAATAAATAAAGATCTACTAAAGTATATATGATCAAGTACATGGGATTTAATTATGTTTATAAAATCTTCAATTATGTTCATATGCCATTTCTCTAATTAATGCTTTATTACAATGAATTATTATCCTATGACTTGGAACTACAAGGGCTTTAAAAAAAAATACAGAATTGCATTAGCCTGCGTGAGCTTAAACGCTGCCACACTCTCATTTATAATATTTGTAGTATAGTTTTATTGGTAACCAATTGATAAAAGTTTACTATCGTACGTAGAGCGGATACGCACAGAGTACTTGTCCGGCCCGAAAATTTTTCGACTAGTCAGCGAAAAATATGCTTTTTTGTTCACGGTAAATTGTTCAACCACTCCGAACATTCGGATCTCCTGACGCAGATTTGAATCTTACCCGCCTTGGAATGCAATCAATTGATGACCGCTCTTACATGGCAGGCTTATTCCGTTTTGTAAAACCTGTTGTAGTAAAAACCGGTGTAAAAGTGCGTGTAAATGGTACCGGATTACTTATTTCGGGTGTACAGCACCGTTTAGACGCTCTGTAACTTCAGTTTTCCCCCGGATGTTACAAAACCGGAATAAACGTGCCGTGTATTAACGTGAGATATGCTCCACACGAGCATCAATTCATCGATAACAATTGGTTAAAGGAAAGGAGGATAATTTGGGATACAAAACAATCCGCATATTGTGATTCCAAATTAGCTGTGTTTACTTTACTAGTTAATGCCAAAATGTATGGTAGATTAATGTTGACTTATGTGACAAATTTTATGAAAAATTTTCGGGCCGGACAAGTACTCTGTGCGTATCCGCTCTACGTACGATAGTAAACTTTTATCAATTGGTTACCAATAAAACTATACTACAAATATTACAAATGAGAGTGTGGCAGCGTTTAAGCTCACGCAGGCTAATGCAATTCTGTATTTTTTTTTAAAGCCCTTGTAGTTCCAAGTCATAGGATAATAATTCATTGTAATAAAGCATTAATTAGAGAAATGGCATATGAACATAATTGAAGATTTTATAAACATAATTAAATCCCATGTACTTGATCATATATACTTTAGTAGATCTTTATTTATTTATCAACTTTTTGTGAACTCACACATTTACGAGAATGAAATTATCACCTCTGTACAATTTGACTTAATTTGATAAGATAATGAGAGCGGTTACCCATAAAACTTTGTATGATGAGTTGGTTTTTAGGATTTTTGTGCGGAGATCTTTGCATGAACGACTTAGACGGGTTTTTGTAAATTTTGGTGGGGATCGGTATTTTGGCGCTGGGTGGTAGGGGGGATTAACTGGAATGATTATTTGGGGGGCATAAATGTACTTGTCTCAGCTTTTTTTACAGCATTTATGCTGTTTTTGGCTAGGATTTGTCGACTTTTTGTAAGGAATTCATAGCTTGTTAATTAAACATGTCAATATTGTGTACGTACTCGGGTATGAAATTTATAGCCTGCCAATTAAACATGTCTATATTATGTATGTATCTGAGTGATGCAAAAGAATTGACATTTTTTTCGGCATTGCAGCAAAATATGGTAACATGTTATCAAAAAGTGATTCTCTCAAGAATTGAATCCTGAATCAAAATTTTAGAGGTCGCTCAATCGATTTTTTAATGATTTCGGCTAAAAATGGATACATGATCGAATTTCGAGCTGGTGTATATTCGGACTAAAAATGAAATGTGAAATATTGATCTAAGAAGTGTTCAAGTGAATTCAATCTTCGTAATTAACCGTCAATACTTATAAAATTATTAGATTACTTAACGGGGTCATCCCATGTGACAGCTATTTTTTTCGCTTTTTTGGGATTTTTTTTTGATGAACCATTAAAACACAATATCTTTAAATTTTTACCACACATTTATTAAAATTTTTACAGTTCCTCAGAATTTTATCAAACAAAAATAACGAGTTGAATCGACTTTACACCGTTCGGAAGACACTCATGTGTTGGTTGACGGCTGCCATGATTCCGGAGGTTTTGCTCATCTGAAATCAAAAAATCAAACGGCATTTTAATTTGTAGACCTGAGACTATCGCTGAAACTAGAGTAAAGTAAAAATATCGAAAATTGAATTTTTGACACGGTTTTAAAAGTCGAAAAAAACGACGAAACTTGGAACTTAACATTTAAAACCGTGCCAAAAATTTAATTTTCAATATTTTTACTTTATTCTAGTTCCAGCGATAGCCTCAGGTCTACAAATTAAAATGCCGTTTGATTTTTTGATTTTAGATGAGCAAAACCTCCAGAATCATGGCAGCCGTCAACCAACACATGAGTGTCTTCTAAACGGTGTAAAGTTGATTCAGCTTGTTATTTTTGTTTGATAAAATTATGAGGACTGTAAAAACGTTAATAAATGTGTGGTAAAAATTCAAAGATAGTGTGTTTTAATGGTTCGTCAAAAAAAAATTCCCAAAAAAGCAAAAAAAATAGCTGTCACATGGGATGACCCCGTTAAAACGTACAGTAGTTCTGAGAAGATACGACGCATAAAAGAACAACGAACAAGTAAAAACTTGACTTTTTTTTATTTTGTAAAAAAAAATTTCAAAAAATATTGCACCGAATCATGCGTGCCAGCAGATCAACGGATCGGAAAATATTCCATAAAAAATGATGCCGAAGAAATACTCCAATAGCATCAGAATGCACCGAAAGTTTTTAAATATAAGTAATCACAACGAAACGAGATTTTGAAACAAAAAAATATACGTACAAAATTTCGAGAGCTAAAGTTTGATTGGAAAAAATAATTTTGGCCGAAGTACTACGCGAGTTTTTTTTAATAATATTTATTGATTACGAATTATATCTCATGAGCAATAATAAAAAAAAAATTGGTGAAGTACTTATGAAATTTTTTTTTCTCAAATCAAATATCTTTTCGCTCAAAATTATTTCGCATCGCCTGATTCTGTTTTGTGTTGCAAGTGCAAAGTGCACTCTAGGGTGGTTTAAAACCACATATAATTCAAACCTAGGGTGATATCATACACCATTCTCTCAGTTATATAAAAAATGAAGAGAATGGTTTCCTAATAAACTTTATTGTTGCATGCAAGAGACATTTTATGGTAAAAGAGAAGGGCACTGTTTTCGACTCCGTTCTAGAATTTACGTTCGGAAAAATGAATTGTTGGGGCTAAAGTTAATAAAAAAAATTGTTTATTAAGGTACTGTTCAAAAGTTTATTTATTAAATTACACTTTATTTTTGCACTATCACTCTTCTATCTATATATATAAAAGTTACTTTAACCAAAACTGAAACTGACCACGATCTTTATAACCTCACAACTGTTCAAAGATATCAAATATTCACCGAATACGAGTTCATCATACACCATTCTCTTAGTTATAAAAAAAAAAACAAAGAGAATGGTTTCTAAATAAACTTTATTATTGCATTCATGGAACATTTTATGGTAAAAGAGAAGAGGCACCGTTTTCGACTCCGTTCTAGAGTTTACGTTCGGAAAAATGGATTGTTGGGGCTAGGGTTAATAAAAAAAATTATTTATTTAGACACTGTTCAAAAGTTTATTTATTGATTTAAACTTTATTTTTACACTATCACTCTTCTACCGATAATATAATAAAAGTAACTTTAATGAAAAGTTGAAACTGACCGCGATCTTTATAACCTTACAACAAAGATATTAAATGTTCACCGAATAGGCGTTTAAAGTCCTGATCTCGAATATGTCTAACCAAAAATAAAATTATCTGCTTTCACACCCGCGATTTTTATAATCTTACTTTTTAACCCCACAACTATCACTAGTATAACCGCGATCTTTATAAAATCATTTAATCTTATGACTACCCGCGATCTTTATAACCTCATTTTTCTCACGACTATCACCATTAATCCGCGGCCGCGATCTTTATAACCTTTTTCATTTCAACAGCTGTCACTGTTATTATTAAAAAAGATATGAAACGGTCGGCGGTCACATCGACGAACACACTGTTACATATCACCAGAATATTTCTAGTTACAACTAGTGTCACTAGACAGCGACCGCGAAACGTCAGAAAATGTGTGCGAAAAACGCCACCCATTTTTCATGGCACGGAAAAATAAAATATTAATATTTACAATATGCGATGGGCTACAGAGTTCTAAATAGTCACGATCGAAAGAAAAAAAAAAATAAAAAATACGTGAACCAGCAACATCTTTCAAAACGCTATAATTAATCAATTATCGCCGAAACAATTTTCGGAGATTTTAAAAAACCATTCGATCCAACTCTGCTTGCTGTAAAGAGTCTAGTAGCGAAACACGTCTTTGTTTTTATAGTATTTTAAATGTACTTGTCTCGAGTCGCTACCGCGACTCTAGATAGAATTGCTATACAAAGTGTCATTTATGCCAAGAAGACTGAGAACAGGTAGAAATACGCATAGCAAGACGAGGGTTTCAGATGCGCCTAGGCGCTTAGCGCGTCTTTAAACCCGTTTTCCTCGAAACAACGTTTTTTGACCTGGCTGACATTCTAGAAAAAAAAGTTTTGGACCTATCGAGCTGAAATTTGGTACACTTATTCTATACATCTATAGCTTCCGTTTGACCTAGAATTATAATTTTTTATTAACATTTAGTCGATTGTTTAAACAATTAACGTTGAAAAAAAGGTCAAAAATTTCAAAAGTCCGCCATTTTGTTTTTTATTATCACACGTGCATTATTCTAGGCCGAACGATAGCGACAAGTGTATATTTTACTAATTTCACCACTTTTTTTGTATAAAATGATCCAAAGTCAAGATATCGTGTCAGCCAGATTTTAACAGGGCTAACTTCAGGCTGCCGTATCAGCGAGATTTACAGTGAAAAAAAAAAAAATGTTGTATTATTTTCATATGTCTACTTTCATGTATTAAAAGTAGATATGAATTAATCAAGTTTATTATGAGAACAAAAATTATTAACAAAATCACTGAAAATGGCAGATTGCTCCCTTAACGGAAAAAAAAATATTCTATGCAAATATAGATTGATCCAAAAATAAATATTTTTTTATTATTTTATCGCTCCTCCTACTTTCTTTAAATATTATCGAAAGACGAATTGCGTTAAAAAAAGTAACTCTATTCGTTAATTTTTAAAGGTAGAAATCTGTATTGACTTTGATAGGATTATTTTTTTAAATAATATAATTTTATTTCACATGTGTTATTTTTTTTATTTCATTCTCACTGTCAAATCTTTCATCGCTAGAAAACAGTCATTAGACCTGACTTCCATCATAATTTGCACCATTTTTTTAGTTTAATTGAAATTAAACCACTACAAGTGAATGCATTTGTAAAAGTGGATATAGGTATAGTATTCCTCGCTTGTATCGAAGTGTTTAATGGGAATGATTTGCTACTTTAAAATATAAAAAAAGTTGGAGCAGGTTAGAAAACTTGTATCTACTGGCTATAATCATTAAACACGATAATCCGAGAAAAAATCATATTTTTTTGCAACAATTTCATTTTACCGCATGTTTCTCTGGATCTAGATATTGAGATATGTACAGGCAATACAAGATTGTTACTTCCCACCCGCAAAAAAGGATATAGTGTATTGTAACAATACGCCTCACACCAGCGTATGCTCGACGAGCGATACAACGTACACCAGTGTATGTATGAGCGAACGTTCGAGAGACGCGCCCCACCTCAATCCCTAACCAACTCCTCGCCTCGTATCTCACCTCATCGTGGGGACAATCATATATAAGGCGACGTCTTCGTGGCCTACTCCCTTTTATTCTCTTCCAAATCTCCTTACTAATCCAATTAAACACCAAGCGTGTCTCCCAATATTGCGTCTGGCTATCACGCTTTGTATCCTACAAAACGTACCTCCCAGCATTGCGTCTGGCTATTACGTTCCTTAGGAAAGCCCATTCCGACCTCACATATAACGTGTCTCCTGGCATAGCGTCCAGCTATCAGTTATTCTTAGGAAAGCCCATCCTATCTTTAGTTAATAAGTCAATTGTACTTTTTGTATGTCTCTCGGCATAGCGTCCGACTATCATACTAAAAAGAACAATCTTGGCACAGCCCAGGCCACCTTAGCTATAAGTAATATAATTATTCTTTTTGTGTCTCTCGGCATAGTGTCCGACTATCACTAAAAAAGGATACATTCCTAATTGTAAGACTATCTCGGCATAGCCCAGGCCACCTTAACTATAAGTAATATAATTATTCTTTTATGTGTTTCTCGGCACAGCGTCCGATTATTACTGAAAAATATATATTCCTAATTATAAGACTATCTCGGCACAGCCCAGGCCATTCTTAATTATAAAATTATCTCGGCATAGCCCAGGCCACCTTTAATCAATAAAAAACCAATCTCGGCACAGCTCAGACCACACTACGATAAAAATAACAATTATAATTTAGAAAAAATTATCCTTAATTATATATTTGTTTACCACAATTAATTAAACACTCTCAATTAAATAAAAAATTTCATTAAATTCCAATAGACAAAAAAGATAGGAAAAGGGACGAAATAATAACGAATCCATAATTAGGACACCCCATAGATTCCAAATCAACAGAATTCCTCAAAATAAGACATCTACTATTCTTCTCTGACTAATGATGAGAATCATACTCTAAACATAAACAGAGTATCGAGGTGCGACTGAGGTCATTTCCTATATCCATCATTGTCACCCACATTGCCTGTTCAGAACCGAACTCTATCTTTCCTAAACAGATGAGTCGGTCATTGACCTAATTATATAAATATAGTCTCTTGATCGACTATTTTCGTTTCAGTATACACTACATCGCCGCGCAGAAAAAATTGGTCTCGGTAGGACGCCCGGCGAGAATCCTGGCAAACTATCCCGGCGAGAGTCCCGGGATCCAAGTGTGTGAAGTTAGCATCTCATATCTCAGCACCTCATAGTTTGGAAGGAGTTCTTATAGCATCCGATATAGTTATAGAGTTTCTGATACTTTATATCAATAGTTCTGTCGAATAAAATACCGAAAACCGCATTTAGAAAAATGAGATGCTAATGACCGGAAGATAGCATCCCAAAATAGTAAATCTAAAAAATCAAGCAGAAATCGATAGTCAACCAATAGTTCTAGAGTTCTTGTTCATTTATATTGCTAGATTCTTTAAATTTAATGTCCAGCGCCCCTGAAATGGTTTCTATAAACGTAAAAATGATCCAATAGTGAAAAATTGTAATAGTAATAAAAGTTCTAGGTTCTATCGACATTTTAAATGATAATTAGAGTTCCCCTGAATAAGCTAAAGAAGAGTTCTAGTCTTCTACGCTCGATAAAAATTTCCGAATAATTAACATAAACAAAAAAACTCTACGATAGTGAGATGCTATCATGTTACAACGAATTCTAGCTTATGTAATGCTTTTGAATGATAAAGAGGATTCCTATGCATGTACACTCTCCCTCAAAAGTTTGAATACACCTGTCGATATTTTTTGCCGCACTAAAAGTTAGATAGCTCCGTCAAAAAAGAAGATAATCGAATGTAACGAACGGCGTTTTCAAGGGGATAAATTCAGCTTCGTTCTGCCATTTTGAAAGATTTTTTACGATTTTTTTTGGACCCGGTACGCACTTTTGTACGTGACCATTTTTTGACTATTTTTCGACCGTCGAGAATTGGGCGCATAGCTTATGGACATTTTTTTTGTCATTTTTATCCATGATAAACTTGAAAAGAGTAACAAAAGCTTCATTTTCATTTTTTAGAAAATTTCGTGCGTTTTTTTCATAAAGTTATTTCATTTTGGGTTAAAAAAGACAAATTTTAGAAAATGCAGTGTAACTCAAGAACTATTGGGTTTTAGAGGAAATGTTAAGAATGTAAAAAAGTTGCATAGGTTTACACTGGATTGCCTGAAATTTTTTCAGAATTTTCCTTCGAGATTTTTTTTTGACCATTTTTGCTCGGAACTCTGATGAGTAGGATGGCTTAACTCGTTTACGACAAGATATCAAAATGAGAAACCTTTTTACTTTTAGATTTCACATTCGTTAGAATTTTTCCACAATTTTTTTTGAAATTGTTTTTTTCAACTTTTTTAGCTGAAACTTGAAGAATCGCCCAATCAATTGATTGGCGTATCTCGAACACTATTGAGTTTAAGACAAAATGTCAAGAGGGAAAATTGCTACAATTTTTCGTTTTAAATACGTTGAAATTTTTCAGATTTATTACCAAAACTTTTTTTACTGTTTTTTTTCAGATCATCGAGGTGCTTTTTCTGAAAATTTATCGCGAACCTTATGCCAGCAGTTCAAAACTTCACATAGTTTGGATTTGCTTTTTAACGCTAACATATAGTTTTAATCAATTAGCATCAATAGTTCTTGAGTTATACAGCATTTTCTAAAATTCGTCTTTTTTAGCCAAAAATGAAATAACTATGAAAAAAAATCGCACGAAATTTTAAAAAAAAAGAAAATGAAGCTTTTGTTACCCTTTTCAAGTTTATCATGGATAAAAATGACGAAAAAAATTTCCATAAACTATGCACCCAATTCTCGACTGTGAAAAAATAGCCGAAGAACGGTCACGTACAAAAGTGCGTATCGGGTTAAAAAAAAATCGTAAAAAATGTTTCAAAACGGCAAAACGAAGTCGAATTTATCTCTTTCAAAACACCGTTCGTTTACTTTGATTATCTTTTTTTTTGACGGAGCTATCTAACTTTTAGTGCAACAAGAAATATCGACAGGTGTATCCAAATTTTTGAGTGGGAGTGTACCCCTGAAAAGTTCTAGACTCTAACACTTTCTAAATAATTTCAAATAATTGTTAGAAATAAAAAATCACTATGATAGTGAGATGCTGTCGTACAATGTCGGGTTCTAGTTTACATAAAGGCTCTAAATGATAATGAAAAACCCTATGTATGTACTCTTGAAGAGTTCTAGTCTGTAGCGCTCTCTAAATGATTTCAAATAATTATTATGAACAAAAAGTCACTACGATAGTGAGATGTTATAACGAGTTCTAGTTTACATAAGGGTTCCAAATGATAAGCGGAGACCCCCTGTATGGATTCCAGATGAGTTCTAGCCTCTAGCACTTTCTAAAATATTTTAAATAATTATTATTGATAAAAAATGTCTACTATGCTGTCGTACTATGACGACCTTCAGCTTATATAATGCTTCTATATAATAACTAGAGTCCTTATGTATGTACTCTTAAAGAGTTCTAACCTCTAGCACTTTCTAAACAATATCAAATAATTGTTATAAATAAAAAATCTTTACGATAGTGAGATGTTATCGTATTATGGCGAGTTCTTGCTTATGCAATGGTTCTAGAAGCTATTTAGAGTCCTTTTGTATAGACATCTGAAGAGTTCTAGCCTCTAGCCTGTTCTAAAGATGTTTAAATAATTATCGTTAATAAGAAATCTCAATTATGATAAGATGCTGTCACACTGAGGCGAGTTCTAGCTTATATAATGCTTCTAAATGATAACTAGAGTACCTATGTATATACTCCTGAAGAGTTCTAGCCTCCAACGCTCCCTAAAAAATTTTAACTACTATTGTTAATTAAAAATCTCTACATTAATGCGATGCTGTCGCATTATGACGAGTTCTAGCTTATATAATGCTTCTAAAAAATAACTAGCATCCTCATGTAGGTACTCCTAGAGAGTTCTAGTCTCTAGCATTTTTTGAACAATATCAAATAATTTATATAAATAAAATATCATTATGATAGTGAGATGCTGTCGTATTATGACGAGTTCTAGCTTACAGAATCGGTCTAAATATTAACTGGAGTCCCTCTGTATAGATTCCAGAAGAGTTCTGGCCTGTAGCGCTTTCTAGAATGTTTTCAATAATGATTGTTCATGAAAAATCTCTATTATGATGAGATGCTGTCATACTATAACGAGCTCCAGCTTATATAATGCTTCTAGATAATAACTAGAGTCCCTATATATGTACAGCTCGAGAGTTCTAGTCTTTAGCCTGTTCTAAAACTGTTTCAATAATTATTGTCAACAAAAAATCTCCACTTTAGTGAGATACTGTTATACTATGATGAGTTTCAGCTTGTATAATGCTTTGAAATGATATCTAGAGTCCCTATGTATGTACTCCTGAAGAGTTCTAGCATCTAGAAATTTTTAAAAATTTGGAAATAATTTTTCTTAATGAAAAATCTCTAAGATAGTGAGATGTAGCCATACTGTGGCGAGTTCTAGCTTACATAATGGTTCTAAAAGCTATCTGGAGTTTTTCTGGATATATTTCTGAAGAGTTCTAGCCACTAGCCCATTTTAAATTATTTTCAATAACTTTTGTTCATGAAAAATTTTCATTATGATGAGATGCTGTTGTACTATGATGAGCCCCAGCTTATATAACGTTTCTATATGATCACTAGAGTTTCTATGTATGTACTTCTGAAAAGTTCCAGGCTCTAGCTCTCTCAAAAAAAAAATTCAACTGCTATTATATTATCAATTAAAAATTCTATGATAGTGAAATACTGTCGCATTATAACGAGTTACAGCTTATATAATGCTTCTGAATAATAACTAGCGTCCCTATGTATGTACTCCTGGAGAGTTCCAGCCTCTGGCATTTTTTGAATAATTTTAAAAAGTTTATATAACAAAAAAATCGTTATGATCGTGAGAGTTTGTTGCATTATAATGCGTTCCAGCTTGAAAATCGATTTAAAATAATTAGAGTCCTTACGAATGTACTCCTGGATAGTTCTAGTCTCTAACTCTTTCCAAAATTTGTTTAATGATTTCTCTTTGTAAAAAACTTTTACGTTAGTGAGATGCTGTCATACTATGGTGAGTTCTAGCTTATATAATAGTTCTAAAGGCTGACTGCAGCCCTTTTGTATAAATGTCTGAAGAATTCTAGCCTCGAGACTATTCTAAAATTGTTGAAATAATTATTGTCAATAAAAAATCTCTACTTTGATGAGATGTTGTCGTACCATGAAGAGATCCAGCTTACATAATGCTTCGAAATGATACCTAGAGTCCCTATGTATGTACTTCTCAAGAGTTCTAGCCTCTAGTAATTAAAAAAAAATTTTAATAGTTTTTCGAAGTAAAAAATCTTTACGATACTGAGAGGCGGTCGTTCTGTGGCGAGTTCTAGCTTACATTAATGGTTCTAAAAAATAACTGGAGTTATTATACACTGTTAAAAAATATATGAAATTTACAATACTTTTACAATACAACGGTAAATGAAATTTACAAACCGGGTGTATGAAATGAAAATTATTGCACTCATATGCCAAAATTGAAATATGAACATAAATTTTGGTTACTGATGTGGAATTTAAGATGCATAACATTGAATATTCATATGAAATCTGAAAATTTTGTGGACATACATTGAAATAAATCATATGTTTGATTGATAATTAATACAAATGTATATGAATTCATCTACTATCAACAATGTATTAAAATTACAGTATGATCTTCACTTTTTTTGACAGTTGACTGAAAAATAAGATACACATGAATGTTAATAATACGATACATGTTGTTTCCCATCATAACTCTATCTCTTAAAAATACGGTACAAAAATGGGAATGAAAATTAATATACCTTGCAGTATAAAAAAAAAATCCGTGTATTAAAATTCATTTGCCTATGTATTAATTATAAGAATCTCAATATTAAAATTAATACACAAGTGTAGGAAATTCGTAACGCTCTGTGGGCACCGTGCTTCGCGCTCTGGCCACCGTGTAGCGCAGAGCATCAACTTTCTCATAGGAGGCACGTGCTTCGGACGAGGATATATACAAGTCGCTCGAATCTAAGAAAATTGTGTTAAACATAAAAATGGTAAACACCAAACTTAACACAAGATGTTGAGATTATAATAAAAATTTTTACGGTGATAATTGCTCGACTTGATTGCCACGGCATCAAGTGGTGATGAGCCACTCTAATTAATTTCTTGAGATGTCTGCATGATTTTGACCTTCAACTTTAAAAAATCGAACACAATAGTACATGAATTAATGTATTCCCCGTAAAAACTCATAATAGCTGAATTTATTTAATATTCATTCGTATATTAATATTCAAAAAGGATCACCAAATTTTATGATACATTTCTAGAAATATCGTAGACATATGTATGCGAAAACGTTATACGGTGCCTGAAATTTAGTAATCTTGAATCTGAAAATTACTATGCTGGTAACATGAACTTTAATATACCTGTATAGTAATATTAGTTGATGTTTCGTGTTTTTAATATGCACAAAGTTAACATTTCTTACATGTATATGATTTTTCAAATACACAAGTATATTAATTTTACTAAACAGTGCTCGTTTCATTAAAATACCGCGTCTTTGAATTTTCCTCAGCGTATCTGAATTTTCATGTACGGTATCCGCGTAAAAACTTCCTATACATGTGTATTAATTTTCATACGGAAATTTTTTACAGTGTATATTTATTTCTGAAGAGTTATAGCCTCTAGTCCGTTCTAAAATGTGTTAAATAATTTTTGTTAATAAAAAGCTCAATTACGATGAGATGCATGCTGTCGCAATATGACGAGTTCCAGCTTATGTAATGCTTCTCAATGATAACTAGAGTCCCTATGTCTGTACTTTTAAAGAGTTCTAGTCTCTAGCGCTCTCTAAATATTTTTTTACTACTATTGACAATTAGAAATCTCTATGACAGTGAGATGCTGCCGTATTATGACAAGTTCTAGCTTATATAATGCTTCTAAATAATAACTAGAGTTCCTATGTATGTACTAAAAAGTTCCAGCCTCTGACATTTTCTTAACAATTTCACATAATTTATATAAATAAAAAATCCTCATGATAGTGAGATGCTTTCGTACTATGACGAGTTCTAGCTTACACATTAGCTGTCAATGCTAACTGGAGTCCCCCTGTATGGTTTTCAGATACGTTATAGCTTCTAGCACTTTTTAAATATTTAAAAATAATCATTGTTAATAAAAAATCTCAACTATGATGAGATGCTGTCGTATTATGACGAGTTTTAGATCACATAATGGTTCTAAATGATAACTGAAAACCCCTTGTATGGACTCTTGAAAAGTGTTATCCTCTAGCACTGTCTAAATTTTTTAAATTATTCATTGTTAATAAAAAATGTCTATGATAGTGAGATGCTGTCCTACTATGAAGACTTATAACTTATATAATATTTCTTCATGATAATCAGAGTCCTGAGTGGTGCAAGTATATTCCAAAGAGTTCTAGTCTTTAATGCTTTCTACAAAATTAAAAATCATTATTCTCGTTTTGAGGCTTTCATGGCCATTATTGTTACAATAGTTTATGGCTTCCGGATGGATGCCGTATAGAGTTTCAACGTATTGTTGACGATTTGCAAACGTTATAGTTTTTATCATCAGGGCTGAGAGCTCTGATACTAAAGCTCCCTGATCTTAGGTAGTCCTTATATACGCATGCTCATCATTCCGGATGACTGCACCAGCCAATCAGATTTTTTGAATGATCAGCTGGTCAATTAAAAAACCGGGAGGACGGAATGCCAGATTGGGTGGACCTGGTAACCTTCGTCTCTGTTAAAGTTCGAGTGCTTTCGGATTTATAGGCCTTCTCTATGTTTCCTAGAGAAATAACTCAGTGGGTTGGCCAGCATTTGAGCTTTGTCGAAAAGGATGGAGTGTCCTGTTGCCATCTTGTGTTCGGCTAGTGCTGACTGAAGAATATAGCCATATCTGACACACCGTTGGTGTTCCTTGATCAGAGTACTGATCTTCCTCCCGCTATCTTCTATGTACACTTTTCCGCATGAACATGGTATCTTATGTACTCCGGGTGTGTTCAAAAGAGGTATTTGTTGCTTTGGATTCGAAAGCACTTGTGCTATCTTCTTTTGTGGTTTGAAGATGATCTTGATGTTGTATTTCCTGAGAACTCTGCTTATGCGATCGGTTGTGCCTTGAAGATATAGAAGGACGGTTGTGCGTACGGCTTTTTTATCAGTTGTTTCTTGTCCTCTGCTGCCTTCACCTGCGATTTCCTTCTTTAGGCGTTTGATGTTCTGGTTGATTTCTCCTCTATTGTATCCACTATTTGATAGGGCCTGCTTAAGATGGTTTAATTCGTTGTCCAAAGGGTCAGGTTGGAAAATGGTTAGGACTCTATATACTAAGGAGCTGATGACAGATGATTTTTGGGATGGGTGGTGGTGGGAGATAGCATGAAGGTATCTATCCGTATGGGTTGATTTTCGGTAGACTTGATGGTCTAGGGAACCATCGCCTTTCCGTTGGACCAATCCATCTAGGAAGGGGATTTGTTGGTTTTGTTCAGCCTCCATGGTGAACTTTGTGTTGGCGTGTTGGGAGTTAAGGAAATTGACGAACTGGGAAAGAATCTCTTTGCCATGGCTCCAGATGACAAAAGTATCATCAACTTAGCAGAACCAGGTCGAAGGTTTGAGTGGAGCTTTTTCCAGGATTTTGTTCTCAACATTTTCCATGAATATATTAGCGATGATTGGCGAGACGGGAGAGCGCATGGCGGCACCGGAGATTTGTTCATAAAACTGGTCTTGGAACTGGAAATATGTGGATGTAAGGCAGTGTTCTATCGCTACCATCCAATCGTATCCAATCATCCAATCAGAGTTTTTGATTGATCAGCTGATCAATTAAAAACTCCGATTGGCTGGTGCAATCATCCGGAACAATGAACATGCGTATATAAGGACTACCTGAGACTAGGGAGCTTCAGTATCGGAGCTCTCAGCCCTGATGATGTAAATTGTAACGTTTGCGAAATGTCGGCAATATGCTGAAACTCTACACGGCATCCATCCGGAAGCCATAAACTATATATATATATATATATATATATATATATATATATATATATGTATATACTATAGCTATATTATATATAGCTATAATATACTATATGATAGATATATATATATTATATATGCTATCTAGAGACGCGGCAGCGTCTTGACGCCAAGTATTAAAAAGAAAGGCAAGACGTGCAGTGTATCTTTACTCGAGATTGGGCGATTTATATATACACTGTGGATTGTGACGTGGTAAATTTGTCCACGTCATTAAAAGTAAAACATTGGCACGGCACGGGAGAAGACGTCGGGTAACGACGAAGAATTCCTCTCGAGAAAATGATTGTTGGTCAAATGCGAGAGTATTTCCCGATATTAATTTTATTTTCGATTATTTTATTTTATACGAGCGAGCGACGATCACGAGACATCGAGAGAAAGAGCGAGGAAAAACATCGAGAATATTCTGGTCATTGGTATCGTCACATCGTTTGTGTGGGAAGGCATAGGCCGTGTCAAGGTCGTCTCTTATTGTCGTCGGTGGATCGCGAAAATCAAATCGAGAGTGGTCGCTAGCTCGAAGCCCTCACCCGGAGCTGTCTAATCTCAAGAGGTGCGTCTAACAGCATCGGGAGTCTGCGGAAAATCTCGGCTGGCAAGGGTCAACGTTCGCCAGCGTAGCGCTCAACCAAGATTCGAATTTGCGAGTTGGAAAAGAGTCGAAAAATCGAGAAGATTCTAGATTCCCGCGAGTAGGCGAAGGGTGGGGGTCTAGGACCCAAAACTATAAAATCGCGCTTCCATAATTTATCAAGGACTTTCGTTTTGGACAGCAACGAGACCTGACGTTTCTTATCGAGCCGTAGCCAACCCCGTTCAAGAATACGACATCACCGGAATTATTGAGTCGAAAATCTGTGGTCCTTTTCCAAATTTCGCATCTCTGAAACCGTAGCGGTGAGCCGTCGTCTCGCTTTCATTTTTGTGTCGAAAAAGAGCTCTATTGTATTGGAATTAATGTGACGAATTATCGAATTAAAGAGCGATATTGTTTCGGGGTACGTTCGTGTTTGAAAGGAAATTCCGTTAACGTTCAGTCGCGGTATAAAATCTGCCGTATTTTTCCGTTGTTTAATATTTCGAATTGCCGAGAGGAATTCTATCTTTTCGTTCAGCGAGAGTCCTTAGGTTAAGAATTTTCTAGTTCTCGAATGTTATCGTGAGTCAATATTTTTGAGAAAAATAAATTCGTGGGGCGTGGCTTCCCGAATTTGTCATGAAAAATTGTGTAGTTAACTGACGATAATTTCGAGCATTTTATATTGAATGTATCAGACGGTTAACCAATAATTATATTAGAAATATTCCTATTATCAATTTTATTATTAAGTAACGTGTAAAAGATCAAAACCTTTCCGGAAATAATTTTCTAAAACTGTTTTCTTTAATAAATTAAATTTTGTGATTCCGGATTTGTTCTCGCATTTAATGTGACTTATTTTGTACAACGTCTCGACCTCGCCCCTCTACCACCTTGGTTTGAATTTACAGCTACGCCCGGGACACCCTAAAAATCTTGTTCCCGATAAGGTCAAATAAAATTTGTTTAAGAAATATCTTAGACTGGCGTCCAGAGTTTATCGAGAGTGAGGCATTTTGTTCGGCTTACGGGAAAAGTCGTTACAGGATATATGCTCCTACTATAGCAACGGTTACCATGGCAACGGCTACCATGGTCGTTGCCATGGTATATATATATATACTATATATATAGCTATAATATGCTATACGATAGATATATATATATGTTATATATGCTATATATATTGTGACGTATGTTCGCCACCTGTCCCTGAAAAAGGGTAAAAATTCAGGGAAGCAAAAATAAATAAAAGTCGGAAATTTAAGAGAGACAGTCACAAAAATAAATTTGGCTTTATTGGTGATTTGGGCGCCAGTTGATTTTACAATAAAAACAACAAAATAAATAAACATTGGTTTCTCTGTTCTCTCTAATTAATTAACAAACTAATAGACTTATGACTAATAGCACGCGGGGGGGGGGATGTACAAAATGGGGGCTAGCTCGGGGCAAAAGAAAAATACAGTAATATTACTTGAGCCAAGACTCGACAATCTCGGGTCGACGGGCACCTGTCACTCAGGCGTCTTATAATACCCGTGATAACGTAACAAAAAAAACTAAAGGAACCAAATAGCGAGATTTACGCGTCGCGACAGATAATATCTACGGCGAGGGACGACGGGGGGGGGGGGGGGGGCGGCGAGATCGAACGCGATCGGGTTTTCGGAGGGACTTAAAAACTAGCACTACAGCACAGCACTCACTCGCGGATGAAAAATAGGGCAAAATAATTACAATCAAATACTAGGGGCGGATTAATACTCGAAACAAAAAATGTTCGACCGGCGAAATCGAGCTGCGACGAAGATGGCGACTCGGCCACGTGTTTTCGTCGCCGTTGCAAAAGGAGTAAGAACGACTTACTTGTTTTGTGGGAATACTCCCTTACTACAATCCTTTCGATTAAATCCCATGCCGGTGGTCGTTGTACGCAAAACAGGGGAACACTCGATACAATACAAATGATTCAAAATTCGTTATAAATTTGGGAATACTGGGGGTCATGGCACGCACGCCGGGGTCGTGATGGAAGTGAAGTCTCTTCATGCTTCTTCCTCGTTCGTCCTCGTTGCGCATAAATTATCGATTATTGATCGATGCGCGCGTCGATGATTGGCCAATGACGAGTAATTATCTCGCGCATTGCGTTGTGTTCGGTGACGAGGGGAGTGAGGGGAGAGGAAGAGGACTGGACTGTCGGGGCTGGATTGGCGTGCCGGCGTGACGTCACAGCTCCTTGATTGATCGATGATCCAGACGTGGCGCTGAGAGACGCGTCCCTGCGGGCTGGCGCCGCGGTGGGCGATTGTGTAATTATCGACGAACTCGGCCTTGCGCGCGAACGTTCGAACGCCGAATATTATTACTGCAGGGCTGATGCGTACCAGACGACGATGACTCGTCGGGGACTCGGAACCTCGACGCCAGGGAACTCGTAACGGGGTTTTCTCGAGGTGGAGACAATTCCTTACTCGAGGCGACGTTGGTTTTGATTCAGTTCCATGACTCGGCTCCTTTGACTCAGCCTCGATGAACTCGCCTTTGGGGTAACTTGGGAAGGGGGGGGGGCTATTTTATTAGGGAGGAATTCAATAATTCGAAGGGACTCTTGTTCAGGGAAGGGGAGGGGCTAAGACATGTGTACGATGAATGTTCGTGTTTCTCGAGGACAACGTGCGCCGAAAAGGCCGAAAACTTAAAACTAACAATTAAAAATACGAAGAAAAGCCCAAACATATGACAAAGTCGGCGATTTTGACGAGGCTAAATAGTGAGTGAGCGCTGTAGTGGATTCCACCACGACGCGAGGCATTGTGGCTCTGCCACAACGTTACAACTCCCCCCGGCTTGACTAAAGTACCGGGTTGACGGTCTTTACGTCATACTAACGCTGCCACTCGTGGCTACCATACTCGCGTCGCTCTTACTCGTTTCGGCGTCTCAAAATCGCACCAGTAGTCGAGGGGGTACAAAAAAAAAATTTATTATCTCTTTAATTTTGTTTTTTTTTTTTAAAAAAAAAAGAAGGAGAAGAAAAAAAAAAATAGTACTCCATTACGTACTGTCAACCACAACCTTACCGACTCGTCGCGCAAGCGCGTTTGCGAGACTGTCGGAGCGGTGGCTACAGTGATCACAGCGGGTCTGGGCGTATCTGACGGACTTGGGGGGCTGAAACGTTACCAACGTGACCAAAATGGTTCAAGGTACCGAGGGGGCTGGCAGGGGTTTGCGGAGTTCGGGCGGCACTGCCCGAGCCTCGTGGGGACTCGCGGGGGTAATCTCAGGACAGGTATGGGGGTAGGTGGGAACCAACAGGGTTGGGGGAGATATCTAGGTGAGGGAAAAATTGCCGGGAGGTATTGGCATGGGTTAGGGGGGTATCGGGGAAACAAAAATCGAAATGCGGGTATCTCGGGGCTCGGGGGCGGGGGAGGGACCAAATGACTCATCAACGGTCGTATTCGACGCGGAGATGGCGCTGAGCGGGGGTGACGTGAATCGGACGGGGTATTCCGTCTATGACTCGGGCGCTTTGGGTACTCTGGGGTGCTCTGGGTCGGGGGGGAACGGGCTACGGATGGGGTGGGACTGGAACTGACTCTGGGAGAGGGGGAGGGGGATAGTTCGGGTAATTCGTGCTCCGAATGTTCATCGGGGTCTGTTTCGGGTGGCTTCATGCTACTCAAAGGGGGGGTTACTGGGGTTACTACGGGGGCTGGACTGGACTCAGGGCTGGGGTCGAGCGGGTGCCTCCCACGTTTTCGAAAAACGTGCAGGCTTTTGAGTGCGCCCTGTAGAACGGTGATCCCCTCCTCGGGGCTTTCCTCCAGGATGCACTCACTTAGCTCGACCAGCTCCAATAAAATGGGGTGTCGTCTACGGATCTCTTCTTGGCCATGGGGCCAGGAATCGGGATGTAGGGGCGGAACTCGCCGGGGAGGGGGGGTTGAATGACTCTGCTCTCCGAAATCGATAAGCCATCGCTCGGGCGACTCTTGATCCGGAGTACCGAGTCTGTGGTCTGAGTCATCAGCTCGAAATCCAGCTACAGACTCTCTTCCAAATTCCTGTTCCAGGAATCGGAGCGTACTCGGGGGTATCTCGTACTGTTCCTTTAACAGGGGGGCGTCGGGGGTTGAAGCTAACTCGTTGGAGCTCGTGTCTGAAGGGCTATATTCGGAGAGACTGTCACTCTCCGCCACTTCTCGCGAGATACTGTCTGGGGCGATGTCGGGAAAAAGGGCACCGCACGTGGAACTTTCCATCTCGCGGTGGGCTAGGAAAATGAAACGAGGAGAGAAGGGAGAAAAAAAAGAAAAGAAGGCACAACGCAGTTCGCAACAATGATAAAAAAAAAGGAAAAGGTGGCGTGGGGGGGGGGGTGACTTCCAATCACGGGGCGGCAGTACCGAAGCTGGCGGAGGGACTTAGGAGAGGGCGACAAGGCACTCGACGGGTAATCTCTAAATTTTAGGATTTAATTGGGTTGTATCGGAAGTATCTCCGATTCCAACAAGGCTCGGGGAAGGGGCAGAGATGAGGAAAAGCAATAACACGAGAAAATACTCGACTGTGGATACAACTTCGGCAATTCCACCGAAAATGTTGCAAAGGGAATTATTGACAGGATGCAAGGGGGGTGAGGTGCACGAAAATGAAGGGGAGAGGGAAACCAAATAATTCGGGGTCACAGAGAGAAATATTTCGGGCGACAAGAATTAAATGTCGGGGCACGCAAAGAAAACTGGTCCGGGGCAACGGGAAAATAATTATTTCGTGGTAGGAAAAATATGTCGGGGCTGGGAAGAATGAATATCGCGGGGCAAAAACGGGGGCAATACAATGGTTGAGTGGGAAGGGGGGGGGGGTGATCACTGCAGGTCCACGGCGAAGTCTCGCAACGCGTCACCAAAATGGCAAAAGCACAAATAAGAAAAAAAAAGTGCAATAACACACAAAAAAAAATGAATTGCAATAAAAATGCAACGTGGTACCAAAAAGTAAAGTGCGAGTCAGTAAAATCGGCCCGTTGACAAGCAATAACAATGAGCATGCGCAACAATTTTTCACGCCGGAGTGCTGTGGTGTGCTGGCAAATCAGTGTTCACGGGTGAGCACTAGTTCACGGAGGGAAAATCACAAAAAGAAGAAAAAAAAAAAAAAAAAAAAATACGCTCTGAAAAATTATTCGGAAGATTCCCAAAACCTTCTAAACACTCGAAAAATTCCGAAACACTTCGTAAACCCCTCAAGAATCATTCCAAAAAGTCCCCAAACTCTTCCCAAATATTTCGAGAATTATTCGAAAAAAAATTCCCAAACACTTCCTAAACTTTTCGAAAACTATTCGAAAAGTTTCCAAAAAAAAAAAATCTTCCCGAATATTCCCGATGGGATTTCAAAATTTCTAAACACTTCCCAAATGATTCGGAAATTATTCCTAAAGTGTTTCAGGGCTTCCTAAAAATTTCCCGAAAAATTACCGGAGATGAGAAAATTACCACGCGTCGCGGCAACCTATCGCGAAAATTCATTTCGGAGCGTGAATTCGGGGAATTTGACAGGCCCCACGTTGGGCGCCAAAATTTGTGACGTATGTTCGCCACCTGTCCCTGAAAAAGGGTAAAAATTCAGGGAAGCAAAAATAAATAAAAGTCGGAAATTTAAGAGAGACAGTCACAAAAATAAATTTGGCTTTATTGGTGATTTGGGCGCCAGTTGATTTTACAATAAAAACAACAAAATAAATAAACATTGGTTTCTCTGTTCTCTCTAATTAATTAACAAACTAATAGACTTATGACTAATAGCACGCGGGGGGGGGGGGATGTACAAAATGGGGGCTAGCTCGGGGCAAAAGAAAAATACAGTAATATTACTTGAGCCAAGACTCGACAATCTCGGGTCGACGGGCACCTGTCACTCAGGCGTCTTATAATACCCGTGATAACGTAACAAAAAAAACTAAAGGAACCAAATAGCGAGATTTACGCGTCGCGACAGATAATATCTACGGCGAGGGACGACGGGGGGGGGGGGGGGCGGCGAGATCGAACGCGATCGGGTTTTCGGAGGGACTTAAAAACTAGCACTACAGCACAGCACTCACTCGCGGATGAAAAATAGGGCAAAATAATTACAATCAAATACTAGGGGCGGATTAATACTCGAAACAAAAAATGTTCGACCGGCGAAATCGAGCTGCGACGAAGATGGCGACTCGGCCACGTGTTTTCGTCGCCGTTGCAAAAGGAGTAAGAACGACTTACTTGTTTTGTGGGAATACTCCCTTACTACAATCCTTTCGATTAAATCCCATGCCGGTGGTCGTTGTACGCAAAACAGGGGAACACTCGATACAATACAAATGATTCAAAATTCGTTATAAATTTGGGAATACTGGGGGTCATGGCACGCACGCCGGGGTCGTGATGGAAGTGAAGTCTCTTCATGCTTCTTCCTCGTTCGTCCTCGTTGCGCATAAATTATCGATTATTGATCGATGCGCGCGTCGATGATTGGCCAATGACGAGTAATTATCTCGCGCATTGCGTTGTGTTCGGTGACGAGGGGAGTGAGGGGAGAGGAAGAGGACTGGACTGTCGGGGCTGGATTGGCGTGCCGGCGTGACGTCACAGCTCCTTGATTGATCGATGATCCAGACGTGGCGCTGAGAGACGCGTCCCTGCGGGCTGGCGCCGCGGTGGGCGATTGTGTAATTATCGACGAACTCGGCCTTGCGCGCGAACGTTCGAACGCCGAATATTATTACTGCAGGGCTGATGCGTACCAGACGACGATGACTCGTCGGGGACTCGGAACCTCGACGCCAGGGAACTCGTAACGGGGTTTTCTCGAGGTGGAGACAATTCCTTACTCGAGGCGACGTTGGTTTTGATTCAGTTCCATGACTCGGCTCCTTTGACTCAGCCTCGATGAACTCGCCTTTGGGGTAACTTGGGAAGGGGGGGGGGGCTATTTTATTAGGGAGGAATTCAATAATTCGAAGGGACTCTTGTTCAGGGAAGGGGAGGGGCTAAGACATGTGTACGATGAATGTTCGTGTTTCTCGAGGACAACGTGCGCCGAAAAGGCCGAAAACTTAAAACTAACAATTAAAAATACGAAGAAAAGCCCAAACATATGACAAAGTCGGCGATTTTGACGAGGCTAAATAGTGAGTGAGCGCTGTAGTGGATTCCACCACGACGCGAGGCATTGTGGCTCTGCCACAACGTTACAATATACACTGTCGATATATGCTATTACTATAGCAACGGTTACCATGGCAACGGATACCATAGCAACGGTCACCATGCCAATGGTCACCATGACAACGGCTACCATAGTAACGGCTACCATGGCAACCGATACAATAGCAACGGATATCATAGCAACGGCTACCATAGCAACGGTTACCATGGCAACGGTTACCATAGCAACGGTTACTAAATTTTTTACTCTCGCTTTGTAACATCTAATTTTTTGCTATTTTTTGGTCTCGGAAAGAGTCCTAGTGAGACTGTTGAAAAAAAATTTGAAAAATTCTTGGAAAGAGTCTCGGCAAGACTCTCGAAAAGAGTTTTGAAAAGTATCGGAAAGAGTCTTGGTGGGAATCGGAAAATTTTTGAAAATAGTTTCGGCAGGATTCTCTAAAAAACTGCTGCAAAATATTGGAAAGAATCACGGCGAGGCTTGGAACGCTGACCTAAGAGTCCCGGAAACGCGCCTATGCGGGATTCTTCTGGAACTCTTGCCAGGATAGTTTGCCAGTATTTTCGCCGGGCATCTTGCCGAGACTGATTTTTTCTGCGCGGGATATAATTGATTAAATAAACGACGAGCGTCGCGATGATTCATTGACTTGCGACCGGAAATCGCATGAATTTTTTTGAATCATTCAGGTATATTTGTATGTATGCGCATGTCTGTGCATCTGTGTGCAGAACATTTGCAAGGATAATGTGTAGAGCAACGATATTCGAGCAACACGTAATGGAAATTAAAGCTACGCGTATTAGATACATGCTTGTTTTATATACGTATGTATAAATGGTCGAAAATTCGGCCAACAAACGAGCGTATCACTTCCTACACTGTCATCCCCGTTAGGGGAAAAATAGCAGTGGCTTGGGTGAGGGGGGGGGGGGGGTAAATTCCGACAACAATATGGATATTCACTCAAGATGAAATACGCAGCATCGAATGAAAACTTCATCATCCTAGTTTGATGGTTGTGTTGGTACTTCGCCCCGTGTATACATTTGGACTTACAGTGTTGACGTTTGGTGGTGTGGCATATTGCCCAGTTGGCATGTTTAAGCGTCGTTGCCAAACGAATAACTCGTTATTCATAGCCCAGGTTCGTATTTGTACGAAATAAATTGATGATTTAGTTGATAGGTAAATCTGTAATGCCATGATTCAATCAACCACGTTGGATACTGGATCAATCGAATGTCAAGCGGCCACTTATGATTTGATTTTTCATTAAAATGCGTTACGTGCGATGTACATGATATCTCGTACATGAGTCAAGCGAATAGAAAAAGCCATCAATGGCATGTCATTGGACTGACTGAAATGCTCATCAAAAGACCTCAAGTTTCTTCATTGTTGGATCTACAGTTGGCGTTTCATGATGGTTGGAGATTTACGAATGGGTAAGACCCAATTCAAATCGCCAACCGTACTGGACGTAACTAACGATGATTATGTACTCAATGACAGTTATATATTCCGGAGAACGTGAGAAATAATTTTTACGGACCCTACACAATTCGACATTGATCCATTTTTATTTGCCTAAACATGCGCAATCTTCCTGGTGCAGTGCCCTCTGTGCGAGCTCAATTCTGGCGGTGGTCGGCGTGTCACGAGTCACGTTTTGACTGCGAACTTAGCAGTAGCCACATCGAGATGAGAATCCGAAATCAGTACAGCGTACGACTACAAATGTCACGAAAAAACCGCGAACGCGTACCGCTATCGCTATCGACGGACCTAGATTTGGTTGTGCGGGGGTAGATTACGTGACAGCACTGTGAAATGTATGCAATGTACGTAACCGAGAACAATCGAAAGCTGGTACCTTCTACTATCTTTATATCAGCTTGGCTCTCTGATCCACCGATGTTTTCTGTTCCGAGACGTGTTCAAAGGATAGACGTTACCAGCGTGGTATCATAAGTATATTGCCAGTGAATTAAGGAAAGCCTGAATGGAATCCATTTACTATACCGCGGAAGGGCGAGCAATCCGGCTTTGCCTCTTCTGGACATTGAAGGAATATGGAAAAGAATATGGTTATGGTATTATTAAGTGCCCCCAACGATTACTCAGAATAATGCAGTTTTTATTGACCCGAACAATGAGTACAAGCTGATGAGTAGCTGACGGACTCCCGAAATGGAGTACGAGGTGGGTGGAGAGAAATCCATCTGGTCCGCTTTGTTTACGGTAATACAATTATTATGGATCTAGACAACTACAAAGACAAGGAAACCAGTTCCTTAGTAAATATTCGGAGTTTACTGATTGATGAATTTTCGGAATAAAGAAGAAAAACGGCGTAGCTGACTAACAACAACGATTAACAAAATACTGGAAGCAGGTCACCTGTACTGCAAAGTAAAGCCAGAATAGTTAGATTTTTCATTAGCCATATGCATGAGAGACAGGATAATGGAAACTTTTAAGCCCCAGGATATACCACCTAGTTTCTGACCATTAAAATCTCTGCCTTCCTATTTTTGGATCCAATTGGAAAGTTCTATTCAGTTGAAACACCGCACATTGATTGGCAGTGAGTTCCGCATAAAGTGCAACCATAAATCTGGTCACAGGATATGCGGCCTCAACCGAACCGCGGGCTTTATCGACGAAAAGGAGTTTCGAGTATACATTGATTATGAGTCTGCTAGCAATTTCCTCAACATTCAGCCATCATGCTACGAAGGTACAATGAGTAACCAGAGAGGACCACAAATACGCTGAATATGCATGTTTCTGTTGATTCGTCCTTGAATTAGGATTCCACAGCTTTCTCGAGTTCCTCTTGAAGTTTGCGTCTATTCAGCCATCATAGGTCTCCCCCCTCTATCTATCACCCACCTCGTTACCTACATCATTTTAGTTGCAAACGCCACTTTGAAAATTGACTCGTCCGCAGGAGCAGATCCAAGAGCTTCTCTCGACGTCGATCGATATTGGTGATACTTTTCACCTTGGACTTTCAGCCTTGAGTCTCAGATTGCCGTGGATAATTTCTGACTGTTGTACAATAACTATTCAATGCCCTTATTGAGTGCTATTAGAATAGCACAGGCTGTATCGAATGGGGATCTGCTGGATTTTCGCAGTCAATCCGACCACCAGATTCAAGAGTTCAGCTCCCCAACATTGTGGATCAGAGCAGTAAATATGAATATAGCGGAACACACATGTGAGAAAGCGTCCTTTTCGGGTGAGATGAAGAGCAGAACGTGGGTGGTATTTTACTGTGTCCTGTAGTGCAAGTATTACACCTTAGCCAGTGAAGACGACGCAGCAGCGAGTGTGTTATACTCCGACAGCGTAAATTGGAAGAAAGACGGCAATAAACCGGCACCCTCGGCCGAAAATGCTGGTCCAGCGTGAGTGGAACGCAGGAGGAATAAACCATCTCCAAAACGGAAAAATATATTCGCTATTGCCCCAAGAGATAGGATGATCCGGGAGGGAATAAGAAAAAGAGATAAAAACGTCTGAAAAAAAGACGGTTGCGAGAATGAAAGTGGAAGGAAGGAAGAGCAAAAAGAAAGGCATGCCATTCATATAATTCGGTATATCCCTTAAACTTCGACTACCAAACAACGATATAAATAACGATAAAAAACGCGAAACGAGTAGTCCCGAGTATCCGGGAGATTTCTAACCGGTGAAGTCATGAAAATTATGTAGGTTGTAGGTCAACCCTGAAAAAAAATCCATTCGTCAAATGAAAGCATGACCCTTTTCTTTTTCAAAATCCACGTCCTATTGCATTAAAAAGTCTGGTAACATGTTTACGGCGGATGTGAGGGGAATTTTTTTTTCTTAATAAATGTATTCTCTTGCAACGCATAGGTGTAAGAGAACTGTAGAACAGGGGCCACGCGACTTTGCGTTATGGTGAAGAAAAAAAGTCTCTGGGGAAAAGGGGTTCGAAGTGGAGAGCGAAGGGCTTGAGAAGACGCTAAATGGATGTATTTGTATGGAGTGAAGACGAAGTGAGCAAAAATGGAAAGAAAATGTGAAAAGGAAGGCAACGAATGCAGACAACTAGTCCTCTTTCCTTCCCGTCTGTCGCTACTTTCTCGTCTTCTTTTCAAATGCCTCCTATTGCGTCACTTTTTTCAACCCCTCTTGCATTCTCCATCATGCCCGAACGCACTCTCGCGCTTAAATATTTATACAGTACGCGCGAAATGATACCCTCGAGTTCACGGGAGAACGTTTCAAATGACCGCCACCATATTCGGAATCCTAAACCCCAACCAAAGCCGGAATGAACTTCAACCCTCTCTAATCACAACGTTGAGGGAATGCATCACTCTCTTCGTTTGCCAATGAAATTCGCATAGTTATACGCACTCGCATGAGTATTTTTGAGACTCAGTAGCGCATGACAATACCAATATCCTTTATATTTACGGTGAGATATTTGTACGCATAAATGCGAGATTCTCTAGAGCTCCGCTTCTAAAAAAGGGTTCATAATATTTAGTACACGCATGAACCGCATATATAAAAAAAATGACTTCGAAAAACGACAATTTGTCGAGAAGCTATTCAATTATAATAAATCATTTTACTCTCAATTTTTAGTGCTCATTTTGGATATAACATTGTCATCTGATCCGACTTCAAAGATTCAGAGAATTTTTTTTTTACAAAACATTGGATTTTCTTGAACTTGTTTTGGAATTGTTTTTTTTTGCAAATAAAAATAAAATAACTCGTATTATTTTTTGTGCAATATCAAGAACCTGGAACAAACAAATTTCATTCGAAACTCGATCTTGGAGGTTTTTGTAAATGAAAAATGATTTCGGTATTGCAAACATCGGGTTTTTTTTTATTTTACAATCAAAATCCATTTTTACTTGATGTATTATGAAAAAAATTATTTCCCCTTGAAAAAAAGTAAATGGAAAAACCACACGAATGAATAATGGAACGAGAGAGCGATGAGGTCAGGACAATTATGAAAAAAAAACTCACAAATAGCAGAGATGCGGTGGGAACCAAAGAAACTTCCGGCGGAAGTTGCAGTGCGCAACCCACGGCAAAACCTCTATCACGCAAATGAGTAACAGTAAACCTCAACTTGCACCGCACATTTTTTTTTAATCCATCCCACGACTATGATTATCGAAAGTTTGGACATTTCTTAAAATATTATTCCGCATATCGGTGAATTAATAAGTGTCAATTTTTTTTTTCGTTACCACGAAAGAAATGTTTCAATCGATTTTGTCAATTACGAGAGTCTTCTAATGGTTATATAATATTCGATGTTCTCAAACAAAAATTATTCATTGCATAATATATTACCGCGATTAGTATTTTTATTATTATTACTATTACTATTATTATTATTATTATTATTATTATTATTATTATTATTATTATTATTCAAATGATAAAATAAAAAAAGCCGTTAATATAATCATTTTCGACTCACCATCAAACGATGGCAGCCCATACTATTCGATGAATCCTGTTCGATTTAGAAAATCCTCAAATTAACAAAATGGCACTTTTTTCGTTTGCAACGTATCGAAAAAAAAAAAATACGTTCACGCAACACAAAAATTCGTCACTGTTAAAACATTGATGAAAAACGTCGCACTATTAGAACTAAAAATGATTTTCAAAAAGACAGAAGATAAAACACACAAAAGCCAAAACAGTCACGTCACGATTCATTATATATTATTAGAGACAGTAGACACTTGGCGAGATAGGGAGAATTAATCAAAAGACAATTTCATAAAATCTGCTCTTTCTAAAACATGACTCTCTTCGAGTAGTTAATTTTCGCCCACAAACAAATGCGGCGAAATATTTAGCTTTTCATGAAAACTTACGTAGGCCGTTTGTTAATTTAATTAAAATACTATATCATTTTTGATTAATTGAGCAGCGGCAACGTGAGAAATAATTAATTAAACAAAAAGATTGATTTTGTTAGAGGAAATAGACGCGGAAAAAATATCGAAAATAAAATCGCGGTCGGGGAACATAAGAGTCTCTCGCTTGAGGCCCTGCCGGGTACTGAACTGAGCTTCGTGCCGGGCTATCGAACGTACCTCTCTGCGATGGCCAATCAGCGTCATACCGTGTTCAACGCGCCCAATCCCCTGCTGGCACTGATCCATTGGCGTAAATACTCGTGGAGCTCACCTCGCCACCTTACACTCATCCAACTAACGTTATTCAAACCATCTTCTTAAAAAATCTTCATAACTAACAATATTTTCCATGTTTGAATATCATTCAGAAATAAAAAATTGATCAAAATATCTGATGGTTCAATATGTATGGGGCATTCCACGCCAAATCGGGCACTTTTGAAATTCGCATTTTTTATTGTGTTGATTTTTTTTTCTCTAATAGAACTCATTGAAAGCAACTTATATGATTTTTTTGAAATTTTTATCTTAACACGTTCATCGGAAACGACTTTTTTTAGAAATTTTCCGATTTTTTTCTTCAAATATCAATAACTCTCTCAAAAATGCAGTAAACCGAATGGATTGAGGGTTCAACATTTCAGTTTTAAAACGTACTGTCGTATAAGAATATGTAGGAATTCATCAAAATATTAAATACAACAATTTTTCAAATTCTAAGCGAGAAATATTATTTTCCATAGTGTTAGCCCCCTTCGATTTTGCTCTTGAATTTTTATCAAAAACTATCATTTTTCTAATGACTTTTAAGCCTAGTTTGATGACGGGAAAATCGTTCGTTGTATTTTTTATAATTAAATTGTGAATTTTTTTTACTATTAATCATGCACAAATCCCTGAAAAATCATACAAACCAAATGGATAAGGGAGTCAAATTTTTCGTTTTAACAGGTGCTTTCATTTAAAAATATATCAACAATTATTTAAAGATTACATAAATCAATTTTTTAATTACAAGCAAGCAATGTTTTTTCCCGCAGTGTTAGTCCTTTTTGATTGTGCTATTAAATTTTTATAGGAAACTACTATTCATTTAATGCATTTTAAGACTAGTATAATTGTGGGGAAATATTAGTTTAATCAATGACTTTAATAACTAATAATTAATCTAACTAATAATTAATAATTATCTAACTAATAATTAATAATCAATTTAATAACTACTAATTAATTAACTTTAATAACTAATAATTTAATCAATAACTTTAATAATAATCAAAATCTTTAATAACATTGACAATTTGAGAAATAGTACTATCTATTTTCTCACGTTTTTACGTAGCTTAAAATTCATTAAATGAATCATGCTTTCGTACAATTATTAAATAAACAAATTAATTAGTACAATTGCTATGAAAAAAGGTTATTTTATCTTAGAATTGGAAAAACTAGGTGATGTAAACTTGGAATAATTTTTCACATATTTTTAAACAAAAGTACATTTTAGAACAAAAATTTTTACCCCCTAGACGATTCGCTTTGTTCGATTTTTCAGGGAGTTATAGATAATTGATTGTAAAAAAAATCTATATTTTAATTATAAAAATATACAACGGACGATTTTTTCACGATCATACTAAGCTTAAAATTTCTCAAAAAAATAATAGTTTTTTATAAAAAATTAACAGCAAAATCGAAAGGGGCTAACTGTGTGGAAAACAACATTTCATATTTAGAATTGAAAAAATTTATTCATGTAATGTTTTGATAGTTTACTGCATGTTCTCAAACGAAAGGACGTTTTAAAACTAAAATTTTGACCCCTCATCCATTAGGTTTACTGCATTTTTGAGCGAGTTATTGATATCTGAAGAAAAAAATTGGAAAATTTTTCTAAAATTCGTTTCCGATCAACGTATTGCCATGAAAATTAAAAAAAAAAATCAGACGAATTCCTTTCAATGAGCTCTATTAGAGGAAAAAAAATCAAAACAATAAAAAATGCGAATTTCAAAACTGGCCAGTTTGGCGTGGAATGCCTCATATATATATGGCTTCATGGTTTGGCTTCATATATATATATTAAGTACACTTTAAGAAAACAAATAGTTTAACGACGACAAGTAGGCCTCGACTCTTGTAAATCGCGCGTTACCTGTGCATTCATCGTTTGAGCCGTTCCAGCCCTCGCCCTTGGCAGGTCACTACGACCCGACTACGCAGGGCTATCAAAATACTCCATGCGAACGTTATGCGCAAAATAATATGGCGCATTCCATGCTAAGTGAGCCACTTTTGAACCTTTCATTTTTTGATTATCGAAAAGATGCTTGTTACAAAGATTAATAATCGAAATATTCGCCATTACTATCTATGGTCTTTTGTCATTTATCGGGTTTTCATCCAGTAAAACTTGAAGTTCTTCGTCTTCAAATTTTTTTACTGCACCTGGACGTGGATCGTCCTCAAGACTAAAATATCCATCATGAAATCTTGCAAACCACTTTTTTTACTATTGAATGACTCACAGAATGTTCACCCAAAGTTGAATTAATCAATTTCATAGCTTGAGCAGCATTTTTTTTTTTCATTTTAAAACAGAATAGAATGCAGTGGCGTAAATGTTGCTTATCGACATCTATCTCTTATAAAATTGATACACACGGAATGACAGTTTGTAAATGACTGAAACTTATGTCATAAAAATAGCAATGACTAAGCTACATATATCCAAAATGGCGGGCGAATTGAATGCGTTCAAATATATTTTTTAATGCAACCAACTTCAGAGTCGAGTTTCAAAGTACATTCAAAGAATCTCTTTTGAGTACAATCTCTTTTTCAGAGTACATTCAAAGAATCTCTTTCGATTTTTTTCAGACATTTTTGATCATCGGCGGATCAGATATGATTTTTTCTTTAAAATTCGATGATTTTTATTTCAAATGCCGATAACTTTCCGAAAAAAGAACTAAATCAAACTTTTTTTTCAAAATGTCCGTTTTTTACGATATTTTTTGAAAAGAATAAAAAAATTGTCAATCATTATCTTCTCTATTTTTATATACTTTAAAGATAAAAATTGATGATTATATATTTTGATTATTTCTGAAAATTCTTGAAAATACTTTGACTAAATTAATGATTTTTAAGACTGGTTCTATCGTGGGTAGACTGCTTTATATTTCTTTTCATATTTTCAATTTTATTTTTTTTTTTCAATGGATTTGGTCTTATTTCCACAGTAAAATCATTCATAATTATAATTTTGTTATATATAATATATTCTGTTTATTATTCTAATCGTGATTGATGGTCATTTCTTTGAATAGTTATGAAGAAAGATGTTATTTGCCAAAAAATTATATAACCGACAGTGGTAGTGACGCGGTTGATATGTGGCTTTCGCGATCTCTCAGGTCAAGCAGGATTGGGGAAAGCCGATACTTGGATGGGTTACCACTTACCATGCACCGCCGGTTCACGAATCGATTGCTGAGCATAAGTTTTTCTGAGTTTCTGATAGCGTTAATCAACTTAAAACTCTGTAAAAATATAGCCAACTGTATCGGCACAGGTTTTCCACAATTTCTCTGTGCCCTTGTGCAAATGCGATAGAGCAGAATATTAGGAAAGAAAGGAAAGTGGCCATGAGCTACATTCAGGAGGTCCGGCAAGAAAACGGAAATGAGTGAAGTGGGGTATAAATGATGAGATGGGATCATAAGAACCCAAAAAGCATAGACGAAGAAACAATGAATTATGTTTTTTGACAATGGTAACTGTATATTTATAATAATCCGGTTTATAATTATTAATTTATCTGCTCGACTGTTTTTTTGACTACTAAAAATTTACTTTTCTGTTGCTGTAATATTAATTCGAGAAATCCTTATTACCGACGCTCTCATTCGCGCCCCCTTCTCACATCTCAAAAATCACGACCTGCCACCTTTCGACTCAATTTCTAGCTAGATAAAGTTTTTAAACGATCAAAAAATGACTGTCTCTCATCTCTGCTTTATACCTAAAAACCAGTGGTTCCGGCCCACAAAACGATGCCATTAACCATTGAGGTTTCGCGGTGTCCCTCACGTATTGATGTAAATTCACATTAGTTATTAAAAATTATTAAGTAGATAAGATCATTTTTTTAGAAATCGAATTATTATCCGAATACGAAGTCACTCTTGTTACGAAAAAAAATGTTATTGTTTCTTGGTATACTCACTTCGGGTCTTTATGGTTCGATTCCATTACTCAGGCTCCTTTTTAATCCGATATCAGTAAATTTGTTCTGTCGGTTGTAATTTCTTAGCGAAGATTTCTTTTTTTTCATATACATTTAAAAATATAACTGTCAATTACGATTAGAATAAAAACAGAAAATGTTTTCAACAACAAAATTGTAATTCTGCATGATTTTTTTGGGGAAATGAGACTGAATTCATTGGAAAAAAATTGAAAACATGAAAAGAAGTATAATGAAAAGTCTGCCTATGATGGAACTGGTCTTAAAAATCGTTAATTTGGTCAAAGCTTTTTTGAGAATTTTTAGAAAAAAATCAAAATATGCAATTATCTTCAAATCATCCATTTTGATTTTTAAAGTATATAAAAATGGAGACAGTATTTATTTTAAAAAAATCGTTATTTCTTTTAAACAGTACGGTAAAAAATCAGTATTTTAAGAAAAAAAGTTCGATTTGGTCCATTTTTCGGAAAGTTATCGGCATTTGAACAAAAAATCATCGAATTAAAAAAAAAAAACATTTGACCAGTCGATGGACAAAAAATTCTGAAAAAATCAGGAGAGGGTCTTTGAATGCTCATTATAACACAACAAATTTGGAGCCAAATAAAAAAATAAAAGGTTCAAAAGTGGCTTACTTGACATGAAATGGTTCATATATATATCCAATAATCTTTGTATATATATTGTTATCGTCATTGTTTTTTTCTAACATTTTTTTATCAAGAGCCGCGGTAGCAATTGGACGCCAAGTATTGAAAAGAAAATTTTTAAAGAAAACGCTACAGTTGGCGCGATCTCGAGCGTTGCCGCACTATTATATACTCCAATATGAGGTTATTCCGATGGCCAAAAACAGCATAAATGCTGTGAAAAAAGCTGGGACAAGTACATTTATGCTCCCCAAACAGTCGCTCCAGTTAATCCCCCAACCACCCAGCGCCAAAATACCGATCTCCACAAAAATTTACAAAAACCCGTCTAAGTCGTTCATGCAAAGATCTCCGCACAAAAATCCTTTCTAAAGTGTGGCAGCGTTCAAGCTCACGCAGGCTAATGCAATTCTGTATTTTTTTTTAAAAGCCCTTGTAGTTCCAAGTCATAGGATAATAATTCGTTGTAATAAAGCATTAATTAGAAAAATGGCATATAAACATAATTGAAGATTTTATAAACATAATAAAATCGAACGTATTTGGCCACATATACTCTAGTAGATCTTTATTTATTTATCAACTTTTTGTGAACTCACAACATTTACGAGAATAAAATTATTGCCTCTGTACAATTTGACTTAATTTGATAAGATAATGAGAGCGGTTACCCATAAAACTTTGTATAATGAGTTGGTTTTTAGAAAGGATTTTTGTGTGGAGATCTTTGCATGAACGACTTAGACGGGTTTTGTAAATTTTTATGGGGATTGGTATTTTGGCGCTGGGTGGTTGGGGGATTAACTGGAATGACTATTTGGGGGGCATAAATGTACTTGTCTCAGCTTTTTTCACAGCATTTATGCTGTTTCTGACTAGGATTTGTCGACTTTTTGTATGGAATTCATAGCTTGTTAATTAAACATGTCTATATTATGTATGTATCTGAGTGATGCAAAAGAATTGACACTTTTTTCGGCATTGCAGCAAAATATGGTAACATTTTATCAAAAAGTAATTCTCTCAAGGGGTGGGAGTTAATATGTAGAATAACCAAATTGTAGAACGGTTAATATTTCGAAATTTTAGTATTCATAACATTCGATTAACAAAAAATAAGAAATTCGAAGTTTATATTTTCGATAGTATATTAAGTTGAATGCGTATTTGATGTAATATTTTTTCTTTGTTAGCGCATTTATTCGAAAATATATATTCCGACTGTCTGTACTTCAAATGCAGATAATATAGATTGTCCTAATGTAAGAAGTTTATATTTTCTAAATTCGATATGGAGAGCAATTCTTTTATTGAGAGACCAAAATATATAGTATGAATAATTCGAAAGTGAATTTTTCGAATGACTTAAAATTAGAAGTATAGAATAGCGAACGTTGTGAAGCACGAAAAATGACAAGCAATACTTTGCAGCCCAGAGGCTCTTGCTATTTCGACCGTTCAACTTTCTGGTGTTTCGCTATTTTGACCACATTGATATTTTGTATTTCGTTAAAATATATTTGAAATTGTGAATATTCATAATATTGCCGATTTCAGTATTTGACGACTCGAATGCGTAATAGTCGAACTTTTGTAAAATCGCTATTCCAGTCTTCGTCATTTGGGCTACTGTTATATTTTCTTTTTGACGTACATGTACTTCGAACTCTTTAATTTCTCATTTTTTTATTTCCAACATAAAGGCTATAGTAGAATTAATCTGTCTACATACTACTATTCTTCAATTTAAAAATTCGCAATTTTAGCCGTTCGAAGTTTTAATCAATCGAAAATCTTATTCCCACCCCTCTCAAGAATTGAATCCTGAATAAAAATGTTAGAGGTCGCTCAAGCGATTTTTTAATTATTTCGGCTAAAAATGGATACATGATCGAATTTTGAGCTGGTGTATATTCGGACTAATAATGCAATATGAAATATTGATCTAAGAACTGTTCAAATGAATTCAATCTTCGTAGTTAACCGTCAATACTTATAAAATTATTAGATTACTTAAAACGTACAGTAGTTCTAAGAAGATACGACGGATAAAAGAACAACGAACAAGTAAAAATTTGATTTTTTTTTAATTTTGTAAAAAAAAATTTCAAAATATATTGCACCGAAACATCCGTGCCAATAGATCAACGGATCGGAAAACATTCCATAAAAAATTATGCCGAAGAAATACTCCAATAGCATCAGAATGCACTGAAAGTTTTGATTTTGAAACAAAAAAATATACGTACAAAATTTCGAGGGCTAAAGTTTGATTGGAAAAAATAATTTTGGCCGAAGTACTACGCGAGTTTTTCTTTTATAATATTTATTGATTACGAATTATATCTCATGAGCAATAGATAAAAAAAAATTGGTGAAGTACTTATGAAATTTTTTTTCTTAAATCAATTATCTTTTCGCTCAACATTATTTCGCATCGCCTGATTTCCTTTTGGGTTGCAAGTGCAAATAGAATTTTCATTAAGGTTTCTACCACTCTAGGGTGGTTTAAAACCATATATAATTCAAACCTAGGGTGGTATCATACACCATTCTCTCAGTTATATAAAAAATGAAGAGAATGGTTTCCAAATAAACTTTATTATTGCATGCAAGAGACATTTTATGGTAAAAGAGCATGGAGAGAAATGTATATGTTACGACAGCAAAAAATTATTTGCTAACGGTGTTTTAGCTACGGTAGCATTGCTATAAGAGCGTGTAGCATTATTATCCCTGCGATAGCATAATAATATTTGCTATGGAGACAAAAAATTCAAATTCGCGATAGATTTGCTGGCGTAGCAAATACTACGCTGATGTAACACAGCATTTGCTACCGCTACATATCAATTTTGCTACAGGAGCACCCCTGCGGACGGCCGATCAGTAACCGCAGCAAAAATGTTTGTTGGCTGCCGGTACTAAATTAATTCGTCAAGTTCTGTGCTCCCGCTACGTTTCTTATGCTCCACGTACTCAAGCATTTGCAACTCGAGAATCTTTAATTATCGCTGCAAAAGCAAAAGAGAGAGAAAAAGAAAATATTACAAATAAATTTTTTGAATGTACAAAAGTATTCATTATATTATATATAAGGCAAACCCGTGCCAAGCGTAATTGATGGTGAATTTATTTTTTACAACACTTTAGCAAAATTCGTAATTTTTAATATATTTTTTCAAAGTTCTTGGTAGAACAATGAAAAAAGGGTATATTCTAACTTGAAAACTCGATATTTTTTGTTTGACGTTTGCCGACATGACTGAATCAGTAAGGGATGGAAGGAAAAGAGCAGATTGGAAGTAAAATTAGTATATAATTTCACTCTAATTTTTATATGTATTTATCAATAATATACATAAACAAAAGCAGATTCGTGTATAATTATTTGTCGTTCGACGTTTTTTTCTCCGAACACACCCCGAAATTATATTTCACATTTTTTCTGGAAAAAAAAATCAATTGCACACAAGCGCCCGTTCATTTTCGGTAATCGAATCAATTTGTCTATTTGTTAGTCTAAAATAATTATAAGATTTTATCATTTTTCAACAACTAGAATTAAAATTTCTTCGAAGAATTTTTAATTCCTCCGAAATTATGGAATTTTTTTGAAGGAGCAGATATTAAACAAACATTCATTCAAAATACTGTTATTAACGTTTGGCATAAGTACGCAGAATGAGCATGAATATTTCATAAGCGATCAGTAACGTAGTGGATAGGGTGCGTAGGTAGAAAATATAGGTCTCAGATTCAAATCCCGGTTTAGATAGGAAAATTTATTCGACAAAAACCCATTAGCTTTGCATAAAAAGTAATAAATATGAACTATAAGATAATTCTCAAGAGATATAAATTTTTTTGTTTTGTTTTTATACGTAATTAATTACTTTTACTCGCAATTATGTTCTGGCTAATAAAGTGAAATAATGTTTGAGCAACAAATATTGTAACGGAATGCTTTTGCCATACGCTAAACGTCGCTACGCGCAGGTCCGAGCTTCCGAAATAATTTTAAATAATTTTGGAGCAGGTATGAAAGAAACGTGAGAAACGCGAATTTTGTGTTCAAAATAATAACAAAATTAATTTATTCAATTAAACAATGTAAATTTTCTGATTTTTGTTACAATAAATGAATATTTGTTTTATTTCGCGTTCAGGTTATTTATTTGCATGAATTTATTTAATAATCCGGATCAGAACGGAAAGAAATGGTATCAATTCCGTTTATTCGTCGGTAACAATTCAAACGATGATATTTATTTTAATTCCCTTTTCGTGTCAGAATTATCATTTAAATGAGAAAAATAACAATAATAATGGTCAAATAATAAAAACGATGTCTTCGAGGCTAATTAACAATAATAATTGAAATACTCGATGAAACTTTGTCTACAGAATAATAATGATAATAATTCAAACAATAATTGAATTATTTAATATGAAATAACAATTAATAGGGCTTTATGTGCCGCGAAATTCACTTGTATTTTATAGTGAATAATAAAAAAAAAAAATTCAAAATTTTAATAATCCAAAAGTGGATCGACTCGATATAATAATAATAATGATAATTTTTAATTTTTAATTGATTCTATATAATGGATAATCTTACCGCGACCTTTTGGATTATCGAATTCAGAATTATTGATGATTTTTAGGATAGACGAGGATTGCTGAGCATAATAAGTGACACAGACTGATTATATTTTATCGAAAATAATTTTGGATTAAAAAATTCAAAACTTAAATTATCAAATTTTAATTAAAAGAGAGCAAGCAGGCTTCCCACTTCCAGCAGGCATAAATTTAAAAGATAAAAATAATTAGAGGAAACAGTATGCAAGCTATGGGCCCCGAACGTCACCGAACGACGCCGATACCCCACACATCACAGGTAAGGATGCGGACCCCGAGCTATGGAACGTCGCCGAACACCTCCGATACCCCGAGCACCCACAGGAAAAAGGAAAAATGTAAAAAATTAAAGAATGACCTTGGACTATGGGAGTTGAACGTCGCCGAACCGCTCCGATACTCCAAGTATCAAGGAATTATAGGAAAAAATTAAAGGAATAGGAATTGACCTTAGACTATGGGAGTTGAACGTCGCCGAACCGCTCCGATACTCCAAGCATCAAATATGATAAGAAAGATAGGTTATTATCCTGCTGGAACTAGGAAGGATCTCTGCTGCTGATAGCGTGTTGTCTCTCCGAGCTCTGTTTTCAGAATGAGCAGAATGCCTGTCCACTGCTGCTGTGCACGGCTTTTTATACCCAGCAGATCCTTTGTTCTCGCGCTCGAGTTCCGATTCGCTCGCCGGATAGTCTCGAACCCGTTCTGCGCACGCTCATTTACAATATTTTTAGGATTCGTTCTTCGCTTCTCCCACTCTCGCATTTTCACACTTCGATTTGTTTGACGCTACCCCCACTTTACGCATCGCCTGCGCAAAAATTAATCATTTTCGTAATTTACCAATTTTTATAATAATTTTATCACATTTGATCGTTTCCTAAATTTATTTAAACATTTCGCAAAGATTTTTCAGTAATTAAAGAGTTTTTAATTAATTTTGAAGTAATGAAAAACACCCTCTCTCATTCGTGTGTTCCCTTGTCGCTTGTCCCACGCGCATGCGCAAAAACATCCATTCTTTTCACTCTTAAATTACCGGTCATGTTCGCATAAATTTACCGCGCGAGTTATTCCCTTCGATTTGTCCTATTTTTCTGCATATTTTACGCATTATTTTAATTGCAGTAATGTCTTTTTAATAACTAATTACCGAAACGTGCAAAAAGTCACGTACGCATTTTTTAGTTCCGGTTTTTCACGATAGGCGGCGGCCGGACCGCCGCCTATCGTGAGTGTCGCGTCGTTATTAGCATAATGTTCAAGATGGTCGCTGACAACAACAGTCACAAACGCACGCGAGACGTTGTCGCGTCGTTTTCCCAAAATTGTCGGATATCGGATGAAAATCGGGATAGAATCAGGATAATGTTTTTATAAAGAAGTGCCGGGACTGCGCATAAGTGTTTTCGCTACAATATTATGCGTTCGTCCTGCAAAATTCTTCGTTCGTCCTGCAAAATTATTTGCTCGGCCAGCAAAATTATTTGCTCGGGCAGCAAAATTATTTGCTCGGGCAGCAAATATTATACGCTACGGTAGCATAGCATATGCTACCGTATATCAACGACATATCGTTGAACGCTGCGAGAGCAGAAGTTCTTTGCTTCTGTAGCAAATGATACTTCAGCATAAAACTTTCGTTACAGCAGCAAATAAATTTGTTGTCACTATATTAACCTAAAAAATGTGTTGCAGTAGCGTGGCTCACGCTGTCCTAACAAAAACATTTCTCTCTGTGAGAAGAGGCACTGTTTTCGACTCCGTTCTAGAGTTTACGTTCGGAAAAATTAATTGTTGGGGCTAGAGTTAATAAAAAAAATTATTTATTAAGGTACTGTTCAAGTTTATTTATTAAATTACACTTCATTTTTGCACTATCACTCTTCTATCTATATATATATAAAAGTTACTTTAACCAAAACTGAAACTGATCGCGATCTTTATAACCTCACGACTGTTCAAATATATCAAATATTCACCGAATACGAGTTTATCATCGCCATTCTCTTAGTTATATATAAAAAAAAACAAAGAGAATGGTTTCTAAATAAAGTTTATTATTGCATTCAAGGAACATTTTATGGTAAAAGAGAAGAGGCACCGTTTTCGACTCCGTTCTAGAGTTTACGTTCAGAAAAATGAATTGTTGGGGTTAGGGTTAATAAAAAAAATTATTTATTTAGACGCTGTTCAAAAGTTTATTTATTGATTTAAACTTTATTTTTGCACTATCACTCTTCTACCGATAATATAATCTAGAGTCGCGGTAGCGACTCGAGACAAGTACATTTACGTATACTATAAGATGGCGAAGACGAGTCGCTACTAGAGTCTTTACAGCAAGCAGAGCGGTTTCGAACGGTTTTCGAAAATTGTTTCAGCGATATTTAATTAATTACAACACTTTAAAAGATGTTGCTAGTTCACGTATTTTTCATTTTTTTTCTTTCGATCGTGACTATTTAGAACTCTGTAGCCTAACGCATATTGGAAATATTAATATTTTATCCTTCTGTAGAATCGAAAAAGGTGGCATTTTTCGCAAACATTTTTTGACGTTTAACGGTTGCTGTCTAGTGACACTAGTTATAACTAGAAATTTTCTGGTGATATGCGAGACTGTGTTCATTGATGTGACAGCCGATTACTTTTCTTCAGGATATATAAGTAAGAGTGACAGCTGTGAGTTTAGAAAAAAGATCGCGGTTATACTAGTGACAGTTGTGGGGTTAAAACGTAAGGTTATAAAAATCACGGGTGTGAAAGCAGATAATTTGATTTTTGGTTAGACATATTCGAGATCAGGACTTTAACCCTTTGAAACATACATTTTTTAAATGGTCGTATGATCGTGAAAATTCTTACTCGGGGATTTTTGGGGTCACGGATTACGAATCCGCTATCAAATTTGCGAAATTCAAGATGGTAGATTCAAGATGGCGGACACCGAAATTTAAATCTTCGAGAATATCCATAAAAGTTTTTACTCAGGAGTTTTCGGGGTCACTGATTAACAAAAGAATGTCAGATTCACGTAATTCAAAATGGTGGACCCAATATGACCGACACCGTCAGGTAATTCTTAGAAAATATCCATGAGATTTTGAAAATTTATTCTTTCTTGGCACAACCCAGAGCTAACGACGAGGACGTGAAGAGTTCTAGCTCCATTTTTTTGTTTTTAATTTTTAATTTTTTTATTTGTTTTTATTTTTTTTTCATTTTTTAGTTATATAGAGTTATGAGGAGATAAGTGTCGACTTTGAATTAGATGTGGTAACTTTGAAAACAATTTCTGTCTGGCAAAAGGCGCAGTGGTACATTGCAGGTCATACATTTCCATTTAGTCCTCTTCTGATCCGCTTTTGTACTGCAATGAGCACATCGTCTCGACTCATTTGAGGAAACAGGCATATGAGCTGCTTGAGAGTGTCTTTTCTCTAGAGATACTTGTGGTTTATCATGTTGAGAAATATCTGAGACACGACTTTGACGCTTTCTACTTCTAGGATTTGGAATTTTATGTTTTACTAATCGTTCCATCAATAATAATCGAAATTTGTTCAAAGTCAGTTTCGGTTTTAGATCTTTTTCCTTGTACAAAATGTATGCTTTAGTGATAGCGAGATCAAGAAAATGCCAAAATAATCTAAACCACCATTTTCTGGATTTTCGATTAATTTTATAAACCGAAATTAGTCGATCAGCAGAGTCCACATAGTCCATATGCTTATTATAATCTGAACAGATTACAGGGCTATTGACAGATTTTAGAGAACCATCTTTTTGTCTACGATTCACGATAGTTACTTCAGAGGGATTATGATAATTTGATAAGAAATGAACAGGTTTCTTATCCATCCACTTGACCCAGCTAAGACCTGTATTTGTAGTCTTGAATTCATATTTTCCTACTTCCATTTTTTGGTCTGATTTTTTTATGTTTTGGATTACTTGGTAGTCCAGAACGATTCTGTCGTACTGTACCACAAGCAAAAATTTGATCTTGTTTCAAAGATAACAAAAGATTAACTCCTGTACAGAAATTGTCGAAGTATACGTGGTGATTACCACCAATAAGTTCTCGTGTGAGGTCTTTTACTACTCGAGCGTCCACTTGTTTTTCAGTACTATCTGCTTTACCAGTATAGATTTGGAATTCACAAACATAACCAGATCATTCGGACAAATCCAACATTTATATCCACGCTTCACTGATTTAGCTGGCACATATTGCTTCATACTACTTCTTCCTTTGAACTTTATCATAGATTCGTCAACAGATTGGTACTGGCCTGGCTTGAAACATTCTTTGAAGTTTTGAGAGAGCTCATCTAAAAGCGGTCTCAACTTATACAGCTTATCATATTTTGGATCATCTCTTCTCGATTCTTTAGATTTATCGTTGATGTGCATATGGGACAGAAAAAAACCAAAACGATTGACTGTCATGAGAGAAGATATATACGAGTCACGCATTTGAGGATTATCAGACCAATAATCGCGATAAGATGATAATTTTTTGACACCCATCAGAATATTGATACCCAAAAATATTTTCAGTTCTTCTTTCGTTATAGGACTATGCTTACTCTTTTTTTGAGTGACATATAAATTTGTTTATTCTACAATGTGATCCAACAGGTGCGAAGTAAATAAGCAAGAGAATATCTCTAATGGAGATTTTGCATTTTCTGGAATATTTGGACCAAAGGTTTTGGAAAATGGAATATCCGTTCTTGATTTACTGATGGATTCCCCAATGTGACCTGCATTCGAATTTTGTTGATCTGGTTTACTAGAATCTTCTTCTATGGATTCCTCATCTTGAGAGATATTATCCAAAATAGGAATGGATTGGTCTGCAAGTGATTTTGAATTCACAACCTCTTCTTCATTATTAGAATTGCCAAGTCCATCAACTGATTCCGAATCGCTAGGGATTTCAGCTACATCTACGTGTTTTTTTCGTCTTATATTTGTGATCACCGGAATAAGATTTAAGTAGATCAAATTTTTGTGAGAAATTCGTAAAGACTGTACGAAATACCTATTTCTATCAGCAGATTATCATCAATAAAACTTCAGAAAAAAAATACACGTATAATGTTATGATAAATTATTATAGGAGTTCAATTATGGAATTATTAAAAACTTTTCATAACCAATTTATCAAATAATTGTCAAATATATACTTTTGATTAGTATGTAGAACTGTTGTTGAAAAAAATGATTATATACGTTCATCTTCTGAAAAAAGGAATAAGATTTATCGAGAACAACCTGCATATACCTAAGAACTATATTAGATTCATAATTTAAAAAAACTCGAAAATCCATAAGTGCACATTTTTCATCGATATTTCCAGTAGATTCTAATATTCCCCGATAGCCAAACGTGGCGTTCAAAAGAGCCTAGCGCCATAACAACATCAGAATGGCGTCATTTTTTGCAATTTTGTCGCATTATCCCCACGGAAAAAATATATATGTAAAATAGATGTAAAGATATATATTTGTATATATGTAAACATATACGTTAATATTATATGTTGGATAACTTCCATATAGGTGCAGCGGAGCTGTAGCATATTTGTATCGTCTAAAAATTTTGCCGACAAAATATATGCTTATATATATGATATAAAATATATGTTAAATAGACGCAACGTATATGTGTTGCATATATACAGTGCATTTATATTGCATATATTACAAATATGCGTTACATACATAAAATGTATAAGTAAAGTATATGCAACACATATACGTTGCGTATATTTGGTATGCAAACGCAACATATATTGTAACGGTAGTCACACTTAAATTTATATTCGTGACACGACAGGGAGTAAATTAGTTGAGTCAAAATGCGGGAAGATTTTGTAGTCTTATTTTCCTCTTTTTTATTAATGAATTTATGGTCCGTTTTACAATAAACAATTAGTTCTCACATTTATCATGCGTTATTTTATTTGATCTAATGACAATTTTTGTTTTTATACATGAGCGCCCTCTGTTGTATTCGGAGTGTGTTTAGACTGAGATTATGTGTTTTTCGGATTCGCGTGGATGGTGGCTCCCTCTATCGTGAGCATTGAGAAACTAGCGGCCCGCGTGGCGCTGAGCACTCGTTTTTCGCGATCTCGATCGATTTTGACAGTTTCGTGGTTATGATCGAGTGTTCGCGTGTTTACGCATAAGTGCTCCGAAAAAGTGGTCGCGTGAAAATTTGTGAAAAATGTTTTTTTATTTATTGAATCTTAATTAATTTGGAGTGTTTCTTTTTGTTCTTTTCAGTGATCGGCGAGTGTGGATAGTGGAATGCGACAGCAGAGGAATCCGTTCAGGTAAGTCTTGCTATGTCCCTAACCTTACTCTTTACCTTCAGGTTTTATTTATTTCCTATTTTTCCGTTTATATTCCCCTTTTGTATCCCGAAAAAAAATTTGTTGTTTATTTTATGAGCGTTCTTCTTGTAGAACAAACAACAACAAAAATATTATAAGGAGTTTTCTCCCTTATTATTTTAATTAATTTACTTTCTTTTTCTTGTCTTTTCAGGTTTCTTATTCTATTTTCTTCTTTTCTTAATTTTATTTTCTGTTTTCAGGGACATTGGAGGACGGGGCCTGGTTTGCTGTTGATGTATTCTTCCTGCCTTCGCCGTTCCTGGATATTGGTTTTCCGTCTCTGCGTCTTTGGGGGCTGTCCTTGTTGCAGCGGACCTTCTGGTGTTACAGGACTTTTGGGTAAGTTTTCTAATTTATTTCCTCAGTTTTCTTTTCTTTTATTCTTTCTTCTTTTATTTTTACTATATTCTTTTTTTAACCGCCTTCTTTTTATTATATTTCTTTTTCTGTTTCTATATTTCTATTCTCTTTTTATTTGCCTATTGTTTTTATTTTCTCTCCCGCTATCCCCTATTTCTTCTCTTTTCCCTTGGTTCCCCTTGACTAAAGGTCCCTGGTTATTACCAGCCGTCTTTAGTCTTGGTCACCCCAAGGTAGAGAGCGTCGAAGAAGTAGCCTTACCCTGGCAAATCCTCCCATATTTATACTCCCGATTCCTACCTTGCTTTTCACTTTTCCTCCAATCGCAGACTGAGGGTCTGCGTTGGAGATTATTTTATTATTATTATTATTAATTGAAGGTTTTATTTTTCAGATATCGTTATAGAGTTCGCCACCATCGCTTCGAGGGAGTTCCGGATTCCGGCGGGCATGCGCTCAACGCGGGATTTGAGACCCACACGTCTCAATATATTACATATATATTATGAACATGGTTGTAATACATATTATAATATAATATAATATATATGTTATGTTATAATTATACGTTATATTAATATGTTACGTATTAACAGCATTCATATTGCATATATTGTAGATATGCATAAAATGGACATAAATTATATGCAACACATATACGTTGCATATATTTGACATGCAAAGGTAACATATATGTTACATACATTTATCATAAATATACTAGGAATGTGTGTTACATATATGTTAAATATATTTAGTGCATGTATATCATGTACATTCATCATATTATATGATATAATGGGGATATTAATTATTATGTAGAGATGCGTATGTGTATCCATCTGTTTTTATTGTTACTCTGTTTACAGATATGATATCACTAATGTTGAAAAAACAAATGTATTATTTATATAGTATATCTTATTTTAGAGAATATTTACGTATTTTTTCAACTATTTAAACTTATATTCATTCTTTTCTATAACTACATTTACGAGTGCCTGGTTTACGTTCCTTGCTGTTTAGTCTAGGAAAATTCAAATATTAGGGTAAGTATTAACACGACATCACAAAATAATTACAAATTTCAATATTAAGCTAAGTGCATATTCATATTTTGAAAGAAATTCACCTTCACTTGACGATCAATTTGTCTGAGCTTATTACATTTTACATTTATCGCTGAAATCTCCTTCCTTGAAGTCCTTTCCGAATTGTTCTTTTACTGTTTCTAAAAACATGAACATTTTATCATGAATGTTGTTTCCATTTGGCAATATTTTTCGATAATAATATTAATAATAATGAAATCAAATGATGGTATTGCAAACGTTTTTCTAACCTCTGATTGCCTCGATTTTTGTTTTATCTAGAGCTTTATGTTTAATCAAGGGATTCTTAGAATTTTTAGGAGCACCACCTTTATAGTTACTGACTATCAGTACACTATCAGGAAAGACAGCTCGTAGTAAAGCTGTTGCCATCGCCGTAGGCGTGCGGACTGATTCCGCAAGTGAGTATCCGCTATATGGAATGAATACATTGGAACCTGGACGACCCAATTCTTTTGTCACGACCGGAGGGGCGTGAAGGAAAGGTTTGGGTATTTGAGCGTCGAGCGGCAAACGCTATGTCCCATAGACTTTTCCATGCAGTATTATACGCAGAGCGTTTATATAGATATATTCCTAGGAGTATGGTGGGCGCACACTGATAGACCTCGAGAAGTCTTGCTTTGTCTGGTTGCGACTGAGGAAAGGGTGTTAAAGGTTGTGAATAAAGAGATCTAGGATTCTCTATACACTCTTTAATGAAAATAAAATGTTAGTAAAAATACAATAAGAATAGGTAGAGAGATCTAGGATTCTCTATATATTCGTAGTGTAAGATATAATGTTAGTAAAATACAATTGGTGAATACAAACTTGGTATAATAAAATATTAAGTACTTTACCGGAGAGGTGTCTTTGGAAATCTTTGATTGGTCGTAGCTTACTTGTTCTTTGTTGAGTTACGCGAAATGATTGAAAATATTCTAAGTCCAAATTTGAATTAAATGAAATAAATCGGAAAATATTCTAAGTCCGAATCTTGATTTTAATTCTTTATAACTTTGACTTCTGGACACGACTCGCTCTCTTCTACAGAAGACCCGGAGTTCGACCAGAGATAAAATATATAAGACGGCTAACCGAATGACAACCGAACTATTGCTAACAGTATAAACGCGACCTAGGTACGGAACGGAATGCGATGCCCCGTGGAAAACCTCGCCTTTTTATAGGGCCAGATTTAGGGCAAATGGTAGGGATTTGTGTTTTTGAGCCTTTGTTTCTTAGAAGCTAGCGTAGGGGAAACCGATGTGGTCGTCATCTATTGTTGGTATGTACGCTGTTGCTAGGGCCCAGATCTATTGCCGAGGCGCTTGGATCGGAAGACACACTCGCTTGCATATTTTAGTTGTGTTTGCGAGAACTCGAGTATTCGGGGTATCTATGTGTACGGCGCGTGTCGGGATGAATGACTTAAATGCAAGGTTTACTTTGACTCATCGGGTCATCGTTTTATGAATGAAAATACTAAACAGATCGAGTCAAACGGAAGTGTTCTTACGCCTTTTTCATCTTTGGAATTAACGTAGGCGGAGTAGATGTAGTTAGCTTCTATGTGTTAGCGTGAGGGCTGTTGCTACGGTCTAGGTTTTATGATCGATGCGCCTAGGCCCGAAGGGAACAATCGAATGTTCGAGGCATTTGTGTGTACGGCGCGTGTCAGGATGAATGACCTAGATGTAAGAAGTTATTTGATTTTATGAAAATTCTAAAGCAGTCGAGTTTCCTGGTTGAAAGAGTATTTAAAAGAAATAAAATTTACGTCGGTTGTGACACTTTCTATGTTCAGAAATAACATCCATATGTACAAATTGGCACGAAAAATATATACAATACATTTCGACAATATGTTTTACCAAATCTTTCTTCGATGACGATTTTTTATCACTGCTCACGGATTGTGTTTTTTCTGTTGCTGGAACCAACTTCGCGTGTAACTCTTTCATAGCTGAAAGAAAAAAAATCTGATGAGACTTTGGAAATCATGGATACGTAATAATATGATATTTATTATATTATATAAATTATAATATTTTCTAATATTAAATTAAAATAATAATGATAATAGTCGCATTCACTATTTCCGACCTTCGTTGTAGAATTATACCTTTCTCAAAATAATCAACAGTTACAAAGCCGCTCCTTTGTCCCGATCGAAAAGTCGAAGGTTGATCCATATCCGCGGATTTGTAATTTTGTCGAACTGTACGCTGAGTGCTCGTTCTTATCTGTAAATAAAATATGAGTATGTTGAAAATTGTTTTTCTGATTTTTTATGAAATATGTTTGTATAATGCCTGGAAAAAGTGAAAGATACGGCGAACGTGCTTAGAATTTACTTGTAATCGCTTGGATTACTGTAAGACTTCATTCAAACATCTTCGACCATGAAAAAAACAAAATTTAAGCTACTTTACTATATTTTTACTTTTATAAATTTTGAGATTAATATTTTTTATTATGTTATTATAACATTACTACAAAAAAGAAAAAAAATGTGTTACCAACGGAGATGGAGTCCTCGCTTCGTCAGAAGTTTCATAGTCGATAGTTATACCACCTAAATCGATTCCTTTGTTGTTTCTGTTACGGGTGTCATCGACAATATTATTTTTAACTTTCGGTGCAGTGGCTTCATTGGTTATTCTGCGATACTTGGATTGAAATTTTAATTTTTTCAATGCTGGCGTATTATCAGGATCATTTTCATCATTCTCCATCTTAAGGTCAGAAATGTATTTTTATTGGAATTCGTTATTTCAAAAAAATAAAGAATTATCCGAAAAGTGCATCAAACATTGCATAGTAATTTTTTATCTGGTGTGATTTTTCTGTCATGCACCTTATTAGCGAACTAGCACGTACCGTTTGGAAAATATTTATCTCACCTGTGGTGATGTTTCATTGCTGTTGTTCTCTTCGGTGATAACAAGGCGCTTTGTTCCAAATTTGCCTTTTCCCTTCGTTGTATCAGCACCGGTGTTTCTTTCTTCATCGGTAACCTTTCATAAGATGAAATCAGGTTTTCAAAATATATAAGCTTAGTGAAAAAAAAAAAGAAATAGAATGAAAAGTTTTGAAAGCATCAAAGTATAGTTTCCTCACCCACGGTGATGTTTCATCGTTGCTCTTCTCTTCGGTGATCACAAGGCGCTTTGTTCCAAATTTGCCTTTTCCCTTCATTGTATCAGCACCGGTGTCTCTTTCTTCATCGGCAACCTTTCATAAGATGAAATCAGGTTTTCAAAATATATTAGCTTAGTGAAAAAAAAGAAAAAGAATGAAAAGTTTTAAAAGCATCCAAGAATAGTTTCCTCACCCACGGTGATGTTTCATCGTTGCTCTTCTCTTCGGTGATCACAAGGCGCTTTGATCCAAATTTGCCTTTTCCCTTCGTTGTATCAGCACCGGTGTTTCTTTTTTCATCGGCAACCTTTCATCAGATAGAATCAGGTTTTTAATATATATATATATATATATATATTGTAACGTTGTACCAAAATCCATACTCACCTGTTTCGTGGCGGAGACCACCACAGCACTCGTCTTCCTCAAACGCTGAGAAATCGATATTATTATTAGAAGGGATCCCGAACGTTGTTATAATTTATCCTACGCAGCCCTCAAAATTGTATTCATTGTCCTGCGATCCAGGCTAAACTAGCTCTCGAAATTGTATCTGCCCGCCGTATAAAAATTCTGTCTCCGTTAAGCACCATCCAGAGTATTTCCGCGTCTTGCGCGCCCGTCGAGGTCACGAACAACAACTGCAAGATATTGAAAAGGAATAAGACAACGCACACAACAAGGAGAAACGAAGAGCCCAACAACAATCGCGTTTTCGCCACAACGAGACCCCCAAGAATCAACAACCCCTAGTCCCATCCCCAGGAACACAAGAATCCGTTCGCTATCACCTTCCCTCCCCGCTTCAAGAATTCCCCCCCCCCCTTGTGTAAGTCCCCTCTGTTCCGAACGATAAAATCATAGAGAATAATAAGATCACTCACCAACGGTAAGAGAAATATTCTCTTACCAGAGAAGGAAAACATCGCAGTCCTGGAGCCAAGTCGTGAAGACCTAACCTCAAATCGTCATCGCTATCTCGAGGTCGGACAAGTAATCCATGGATCTCGAGAGAAAAACACAGTCCCACGGCGTCGAGGTTCTTACCGGTCACCATCCCAGGATCGTCGACCCCTGGACAACCCCGTCGGGGCGAGGAAAAATATCGAAAAAGTTCTCGAAGGACAAGTCAACACGCGCGCACAGCCCAGACAGTAAACAACAAGCTTCGAGAAGATTCAAGCCCGCGCGCCAGTTCGAGTCAACGACACGGCGGCGCGCTAGATCAGTACGACGAGACACAGCGCCCTCTTCGCCCACATCGAGTCGAACGCCAAGCTCGGAACAGAGTCCCCTCTACCCTCCCCACTCCCCTTACCTACGAACGAGTCCACGTTTGAAACCAACAGGCACGTGATTGGGTACCGAGTTCGCGCGCGAGGAGAAATTCCCCCCACCAGCGAGTCACCCGCAAGGAAGGCGCGAGAGGGCGAATCTCCAGAACTCTCCATCACGACGCGGCGTGAGTACCGTAGCCTTCGAGCCCAAGCGAAAATAAAATTCAAAAAAAGACGAAAATTGCGAGCCTCCGATCCGGTAGGACTAAAGAGGACCGAGAGAGACTCCTGGACGATTTTTGGAGTGATAAAATAAATCTCAGAGATCGAAGTAAGTCGTTTTTCGTTCCTTGCATTCGCGACGCGTGGAAGCTCTCGTCGGCCATAGTAGCCATTACACGCTGTACGACGCGTGGCCCTGACAGATTTTTGAGTTGTATTTTATTAATTTTTGGAGCCCTTCTGGCTTATAAGCTCGACCCCCTTTTGTTGTTAATTAATTGCTGAAACTAATTAAGTGCGCGACGAGTGCTGTGGTGTTAATTTAAGGCCGTTATTTAGTGATTAAGCGAAGCGTGCTTTTCCCCCTCCCTTCCGGTGCTATAGGCAAGTCCCGTCGTTCGGTCGCGCGTTGGCCGAAACGAACCAACCATTTTTTTGTGTACGATCTTTTCGAGTGACATTTTCTTTTTCCTCTCTTGCGTCGCCATTACGGCATTTATCAGTGAATTAATTATTATTATTTATTTCTTTTTAAATTTTTTTTGTGATTGGTCCGCACAACACAATTTTTCTGGCGCCGATTAGGCCTTACCCCATTTTCGTCGTTACGCCATTGTTGTCGCACGTCCTTCGATAAACGTGTTATCACATATTTAATATTATTTTTGCGCCGATTCAAACACGGGAATAATTCTGGAGGATAAGGAAAAACTGGGTTCGCGCCGACAATGAAGAAACACTGGAATAATTTTCACGTTTTATTAAAATATTTATTAAACCGTCGACGTGGATCACACGGCGGACGAATACGCGGGTTACGCGCGGTGTTTAACTTGAGCTTAACTTAGATGTAACACAAGTTGCGTGAATTTAATGACTTTCGTATTGAGGACGAAAAACGAGATCGAGTCGCGCGATATGATCTTTGCTAGTCGATGCTCGGAGGATTACTGAAATTTTGGTAAGAACGCGCGTATTACCCGGTCCGAGGATCGCGAGGGCCGAAGGGGAATTCGGGAGTACGAAATCGCGCTTGTTTTTGCGTACGTACGTCGTAATCCGTCGCGAAGAGCCGGGACTACAATCGCGCATAGTAATAGGAAGTGGTAAACACTTTAAATTTAATATTGGAAAATACGCTAAAATGATGAAAATTCGAACATACCGCTCGCCTCGTTCCGAATGGAACGAAATGCTTGAAGATTCTCGTAGCGCTTGCCGTGTGATCTTTTCTCAAGTACAAATTTAGACCCGACATTAATTGCGAGAACTTACTAACTAACAAAGTATTTTACATGTGAAACCCGACAGTAAATCGAAAACTTAAGAGCTAGAAAAAAATACAAATTAAGGCTCCGGCGCGCTTGGAGCTGAATCGCAAGGAAGGGGACACACTTTCGTAATGGGGCGCTTTAAAATCGTTTTCGCGGTACGTAGCGTTACAACGCGAACTAGGCCATCGGGACCTGGGTGCGTATCGAGTACGCGAGCTAATTCCCATCGCGACGGCGGGAGTAATTCGTTTTTGAGGAGTACGAGCACTCCGATTTTTAGGGACGGCGAAGGCGTGCGCCATTTTGCCCGCTGTTGCAGCGTGTACAAATAATCTTGCGTCCAAGCTTTCCAGACATGCTCGTGCATAGCCTGTACCTTTTGCCAACGGGAAAGCTGGGTTTCCTTTAAGTCGAGCAAGGAGGGCTCGGGGTGGCTGAGTAAGGGGCGACCGATTAAAAAATGTCCGGGAGTCAGAGCGTCGAAACTCTCCGGATCATCGCGGAGGGGTGACAGTGGGCGTGAATTAAGACACGCTTCGATTTTGCATAATAGCGTTGCCAGTTCTAACTGAGACAACGTATGAGCACCGACGACGCGCTTCAAGTGATGCTTAAAGCTTTTCACTCCAGCCTCCCAAAGTCCGCCGAAGTGAGGCGCAGAGGCAGGAATGAAGTGCCACCGGATTCCATCTGACGCGAGGTTATCACGTAAGGCAGAATTCTTGAGGGTGGCCACGAATGTTCGGCGCAATTCGTTATCAGCGCCTTGAAAATTCGTTCCGTTGTCGCTGTAAACGTCCGTCGGTCGACCGCGTCTACTTATGAATCGTTGAAAAGCGGCAAGGAAACCGGAAGTCGCGTAGTCATCGACGTATTCGAGATGAACAGCGCGTGTTGCGAGGCAAACGAAGAGCGCCACGTAATATTTTCGGGCCTTTTGGCCTCGTCCTACATACGGGGTTACCTGGAATGGACCGGCATAGTCCACGCCACAATGTGAGAACGGAGGCGACGGATTTACTCGGGGAGAGGGGAGGTCTCCCATGAGTTGACTGGCAGTAACAGCGCGTTCGCGGACGCACGTTATACAGCGATTGATCCGAGCTTTAACGAGGGATCTCGCGCCGAGTATCCAATAATTTTGGCGAAGGAGTCGCAGCGTGAGCTGACTGCCTCCGTGCAGTGATCGTAAATGCGTTTGATCGATGATTAATTCACTGATGTGATGCCGCGGTAGAATGCGTGGAAATCGTTCGTCGTAAGAAAGGAACGAGTGACGCAACCGCCCGCCAAGACGCAGCTGATCTTTCCCGTCGAGGAACGGATTTAGCGGCTTGAGGGGGCTGGAGCGCGGCAGTGGCGTATTTGACTGCAGTGCTTGAATTTCCGCTTTGAAGTATGCGTGTTGCACGCGTTGGACCCAAAAGTCGCGTGCTTCGTTTAAGTTCTCAACTGATCGAGCAGTTGAGACTGCGGATTGGTCAAGTTTGCGAGTTCGGTATTTGCGTAGCCAGTGGAAAAGAATGACCGTAACTCGAAGAAGTTTTCCCCAGCTCGAAAAACGTAAGGGAAAGTCCCACTCCTCCGTATCTTGGACGATGTGTGTCGTCGCTGAGGAGCGTTGTTCTTGAAGAACGATTTGTGGATCGACTGAATCGTCCGAGGTCGCGCAAGGTAGAGCGTTCGGCCAAAACGCGGAATTCTGGCGAAGCCACGATGGACCTGACCACCAGAGCGGGTGTTGGAGGAATTCATCAACGGGAATTCCCCGAGACGCGCAATCCGCGGGATTATCGCGTGTAGAGACATGATGCCACTTAATCTCGGGCATTTTAGTTTGGATCTCGGAGACCCGATTTGCGACGTAAGGCTTCCAGCGTGAAGGGTGCTGGGTGAGCCACGCGAGAGCGACGGTTGAGTCGGTCCAACCATGCACTGGAATTGATTCGAATTTTAATTGTTGTTTGACGTATTCAATCAGTCGAACAAGCAATACGACTCCATTCAGTTCGAGTCGCGGAATGGAGACCGTCTGAAGTGGAGCAACTTTAGATTTGGCCGCCAGTAATGAAACGGATATGTCAGAGGGCGAGTTCAGGACTCGTAAGTACACGACAGCGGAGAACGCGCGTTGTGACGCGTCCGCGAAACCGTGAAGCTCGATAGCACAATGCTCTTGCGCAGTGGTGCTGATCCAGCGAGGAATGCGTAATGTTGATAATTTTGGCAGATCATGCCGATAAGAATTCCACCTTTCCAGGAGAGATGGAGGGACTACGTCGTCCCACTCAATTTTTGCGAGCCATAAATCTTGCATGAGTATTTTGGCGTTAATAATAATTGGTGAGGCCCAACCGAGTGGGTCGAACAAACGTGCAATCAGCGAAAGCACTGAGCGCTTAGTACTGCGCGTTTCTGGAATTTCTGCGATTTGAAAGCTGAACGCGTCTTCTTTGGGAAGCCACGTGATGCCGAGAACTTTTAATACGGTCGAGTCGTCGTTTGATAGGTCGATCGCAAGGTCGTGACCTACAGCAGGAATGTCCGCTAATAATTCAATATCGTTCGCGGCCCATTTGCGCAAATTAAACCCACCGCGTTTTAGCAGTGACACGAGTTGGGTGCGGATTGTTCGTGCGCTTTCGAGATCATCGGCGCCGAATAAAACGTCGTCCACATAAGTAGAATTACGAATTACGTCGACGGCAGTGGGAAACGCGCTGCCCTCGTCGTCGGCGAGTTGAAGTAGTACGCGATTGGCTAGATATGGCGCGCTCGCGGTACCATAAGTTACAGTTAACAGACGATACTTTTGTACTGGACCGTCGGATTCTGGTCGGAAGACAATGCGTTGATAATCGGTGTCTTCGCGGTGAACGTGGATTTGTCGGAACATTTTCTCAATATCCGCGATATAAACGAAACGGTGTCGCCGCCAGCTTGATAGAACGCCGCCGATTTCGCGTTGTAGTTTGGGCCCTATGTGCAAATGGTCATTCAAGGACATGCCGTTTGAGGTGATGCTAGACGCGTTAAAGACCACGCGGAGTCGCGTAGTAGAGCTGCTATCACGGATAACAGGATGATGCGGAATGTAAACGGGGTTAAGGATCGCGTCAGGTTCGCGGACCTTTTCCATATGTCCCAGCGATTCATATTCTTTTAAGAAACCGGAGTATTCGCTTACAAGCTCCGGTTTTTTCTTGAGACGCGTTTCGTGATGCGCGTATCGGGTGAGCGCGATCTGGAAGCTGTTGCCCAGATCGGGAACGGAATTACCGCGGAAAGGCAACCGTAAAACGTAGCGACCGGAGGGATCGCGGGAATGCGTTTTAATGAAATGATTTTCGCATTCCTCCTCCTCGGGCGTGAGAAACTGCTTTGAGGGAATTTCTTCGATTTCCCAAAACCGTCGGATTGACGCGTCGTCGTCGGTGACGAGCGCGCAATGTGTTGAAGAATTTATCAACGCGGGCGTAACGCGCGTGGTATACGTGGGGCCGGAGATTATCCATCCCAAAGTGGTGAGTTGGGCCGTGGGTGACCCAATCGGACCTTTTCGAAGAGATTCGAGCAGGAGGTAGCCGTAAAGGTCGGCTCCGATTAAAGCGTTGATTGGTTCCTTGCTGGAAGGATCAGGATCGGCGAGAGCTAATCCTTTGAGATGAGGCCAAGAGCCTGCTTGACGCGAGAGCCGCGCAGCATAAGAAGTTATTTTTTGATAAATGTAAGCGACCATAGGTAATCGAGTGCCTTGGTCGTTACAAGACTCGAGAGTGAGGTGTACTCGAGAAGTCGCACGTCCGGAAAACGCGTCTCCGAACGACGTGACGTTGAGATTCGCGCGATGATGCGATGTACGTAATTTTTGAGCAAGTGCTTCGGAAATGAAGCTATGTGTCGAACCTTGATCGAGTAAGGCTCGCACTTTCAAGACTCGCGCTTCCGGAGTGCGTAGTTTGATCCAGGCAGTCGCGAGTAACACGGAGTTCGGAAACTCGTGCGTTGTGTTAATAGTTGCGTTTTGTGCAGGGATTTCCTTCAGCGCTGAAGGAGGATTGGTGACTGGAGGAGACGCGGTGTTTGACGGAAGTAAGTTGACGTCAGCAGCGTCGGTTGTTGCTTCGGCAGCTGTTTCGCTTGTCGAAGGAGTCGTCGATTCCTGACGAGGAACGGACGCGCGGTGTATGCTCGTGTGATGTAGCCTTTGACATTTACTACAGCGATTTGGCGACTGGCATTGATTCGGAAAATGGCCAGGTTTTAAACAATTAAAACAGACGCGAACGCGTTTAGCGGTCGCGAAGCGATCGTCGATCGATTTTTTGAGCCATGCGGGGCACGAAGCAAGCAAATGATTTCCCGAACAGTCCGGGCACTGTTTTGAAGTAGCATTGTGTACGTTAGCTTTGGCATTCAATTTATTGCCGGATGAATTTGCGCGGGGCGCGTTGTGCGAGGTGTCGACTTGAACTGGCGTAATACCTCGAATTCTTTCAGTTAAAAAATCTTTCAAAAATTGGAACGATGGAAAATCGTTTGAAGCACCTAGACTCAAATTCCAAGCTGTACGTGTACGCGTACTGAGTTTTTGCGCAACCAAGTAAACTAATAAATCATCCCAGTATTCGACAGGACGTCCTAAATTCTTTAACGCGTTTAGTGAGGAGTTGACCGTGTCGCGTAAACGTTTTAATTCAGACTCGTTTTCTAATTTCATAGTGGGCAAACTTACAAACGCGTGAATGTGCGCGAGAACTAACGCACGCATGTTATCGTACTCATCGTTGAGTATTTTCCAAGCGCCTTCGTAATTGGCGTCGGAAACTGAAACGTGGTCGAGCATGAGAGCCGCGTTGCCCTCGAGAAACGATTTTAAATAATACATTTTTTGCCCTGGTGTGAGCGATACATTCTCACCAACTAACGCCTTGAAAGAATCCCGAAAACTCTCCCACCGGGTTGGCTCGCCGTTGAACTTCGGGATGGTGATGCGCGGGAGCGCGAAGGTGGATGATCCGGATGCCTCTCCAATCATCGTGGAGTTCGAGATCCTTGGGGCTGTTCGTTGTTGTTTCTCTTGTTGATCGAGAAGTTCCGTGAGTTGATCAAGGGCGTCTTCATAATCATTTTCGGCATTCAGGAACTCTTCCTTGGCGAAATACTCGTATTCGAGTTGCACTTCTGACGCCTTCTGTTGCAATAGTACGTCTCGAGCGCAACAAGCTGACCAGAGTTCTTGTAAACTCGAAAGGCGTGTGCGTGTTTTCGAGGCGGTAAACTTGTCCTTGCCGAGTTTTTTGTAGTTCGGCAAAATTCTCCTTATTTGACTGAATTGCGCGGTTTGCGCGATGAGTAGGTCGTCGAAGATAGTCATTTTTTACTTTGTTTGTTCAAGTAAATTTGCACTGACTCGCGAGAGAATAACGACTGCGTGTTATCCGTTTGAAAGCAGCGAGTATTAAATAATTCCTCTGTCACGATGTGAGGGACAAAGCAAGCGATTGTTGATGTTCGGGTTGACCGAGGGTGTCGAAGGAGCTGATTGTACGCGAGTACAGTTCTATCTCCAATATTTCACGTAGAAGAGGGCGAAATAATTTCTCTAGCGAGAACGAGAGCGCGTGAACACAATAAGTTCTTACGCGCTTTGCTTCGTAACGAAAATATTCCAGCGTTCGATACGCTGTATTATTATGAGTCGAAGGCCACAGGCGTCGACGCGTAATGAAAACAAAGTTGGCCTTGAGGCGCGAACTGTGATAGTCTGCACTTAACGAGAAAATGGAAGATTTCACTTAACGCTCACAAAATTACACTCGTTTATTTGTTAATGATCCGGCTCGAAGGACCTTAAATATGTTGTCGCACGTCCTTCGATAAACGTGGTATCACATATTTAATATTATTTTTGCGCCGATTCAAACACGGGAATAATTCTGGAGGATAAGGAAAAACTGGGGTCGCGCCGACAATGAAGAAACACTGGAATAATTTTCACGTTTTATTAAAATATTTATTAAACCGTCGACGTGGATCACACGGCGGGCGAATACGCGGGTTACGCGCGGTGTTTAACTTGAGCTTAACTTAGATGTAACACAAGTTGCGTGAATTTAATGACTTTCGTATTGAGGACGAAAAACGAGATCGAGTCGCGCGATATGATCTTTGCTAGTCGATGCTCGGAGGATTACTGAAATTTTGGTAAGAACGCGCGTATTACCCGGTCCGAGGATCGCGAGGGCCGAAGGGGAATTCGGGAGTACGAAATCGCGCTTGTTTTTGCGTACGTACGTCGTAATCCGTCGCGAAGAGCCGGGACTACAATCGCGCATAGTAATAGGAAGTGGTAAACACTTTAAATTTAATATTGGAAAATACGCTAAAATGATGAAAATTCGAACAGCCATTGTTTGTCGGCGTGCGGTCACGTGCACGACCTCGCGACCAAACCGTACTTTCGTTCGATTTATTATTTTATGTTTTTTTCTTCTTCTCGTCGTTGTCACACGAGAGATATTTAGCTTTGCGTAAATTATAACAGGAATTAAGTCCTTATTTTGTTTATTTTATTTTGTCATTTTCGCTCTCCCCCGTCGAACCAACTGTTCGAAAGTTCACGGGTATAAAAATAAGACGCCTGAGCTATCAGGGACCCTCTGTCCTTGAGATATTATTTTTCTCCTTGAGTCTAGTTATTCATGCTCCGAGCTAGGCCCAATTAGTTAGAATTATTATTTCCCCTTGTTATGTTTGCGACTCCTTAGACCTAAGTTCCATAATTTGTGATAAAAAAGGAGAATAAGAATTATTTCTTTTGTTAATTTTTTTTTATGTTAAAAATTAACTGGCGCCCAATGAATTAAAGTATTATTTTTGTTTTCCTGTACCATGAATAAATTATTTTTCTTATCTTGATTCTCCCAACAAATTTTGTGTTCCGTTTTCTTTATTGAAATTTATTTCTCCCCATTTATTTTCTTTCCTATTTTTTTCTATTCTCTTTATTTTTTTTTGTTTTCTTTCTTGGCGATTTTGTGGCGAAATACGTCACAATATATATATATATTCTTCTCATCGAAACTATTCTTCGATGCTTTCAAAACTTTTCATTCTTTTTCTTTTTTTTTCAATAAGCTAATATATTTTGAAAATCTGATTCCATCTTATGAAAGATTGCCGATAAAGAAAGAAAGAAAGAGACACCCATACTGATACAACGAAGGGAAAAGGTAAATTTGGATCAAAGCGCCTTATCATCACCGAAGAGAAGAGCAACGATGAAACATCAACGCGGGTGAGGAAACTATTCTTCGATGCTTTCAAAACTTTTCATTCTTTTTCTTTTTTTTCACTAAGCTAATATTACCTAATTTTAGCTATATTATTATTAGCTACTATTAGCTATATTAGCTAATATTAGCTTAGTGAAAAAAAAAGAAAAAGAATTAAAAGTTTTGAACGCATCGAAGAATAGTTTCCTCACCCGCGGTGATGTTTCATCGTTGCTCTTCTCTTCGGTGATGACAAGGCGCTTTGATCTAAATTTGCCTTTTCCCTTCACTGTATCGGTACCGGTGTCTCTCTCATCATCGTAAACCTTTCATAAGATGAAATCAGGTTTTCAAAATTTATTAGCTTAGTGAAGAAAAAACGAAAAAGAATGAAAAGTTTGGAAAGCATCGGAGAATATTTTTTCACCTGTGGAGATGTTTCATCGCTGTTGCCCTCTTCGGTTATGACGAGACGCTTTGTTCCAAATTTTTCTTTTTTCCCCTTCGCTGCATTGACAGCAACACCTCTTTCTTCATCGTCAACCTTTCATAGTATGAAATTAGGTTTTCAAAATATATTAACTCAGTGAAAAAAGTGTATAAAACTTCTGTAAAGCGTTGGAGAATAGTAGTTCATTCACCGATGCTGATGTTTCATCACTGCTGTCTTCTTCGGTGTTCATAAAGCGCTTCGCTACAAATTTTCCATTTTTTGTCTTTGCTGAGTGGGAGGCAGCATCTCTCTCTTTATCATCAACCTTATACAGAAATATATGAGGTTTTTATGATCACTGAGCTTGATCAAAGAAAAGTCTATAATACATTAGACAATAATTATTTTTGAACCTGTGCTGATGTTCCTGAATCACACCCTCCGCTTAGATCATTATTTCGCATTGACACTGCACTCAGTGAGCGCGTCGGCGATGCAATTCCATCAAGTGCCGTAAGTTTTTTTTCTAATGTTGCAAGAGAGCCTGAATCCAATTTCAATCAATTATATTCATCAATTTCATAGGAAATTTCTTATTTGAGTGTCTATGATAAACTTTGTATACACACTGGAAACTGCTATAACCATAGCATTATAACACAGCCAACCACCGAGTGGTTCCTTTGCTGTATCATGCCATTCGACCACGTAAATTTTACTTGGATCCTCGCTTTCTTTGATGAACTTTTCGTAGTCAAAATTTTTTATGTGCTTTATGTCAATTCCGGCTGTGTATGTTTTATCGTCCAAACCTCCAACCCACTTTACGAGAGCCCATATTTTTTTAAACCCCCTATGCAAAATTGAAAAATAGGTGTAAAAATGTTATCAAATATACCTTTCAAAACGTTTGATGGTCACTACAACCAATTTTAAGTTTGTATTTGTTGTTGCATAAGTGATGAAAACGTGACTCAACTTTTTTATACATACATTCGAGGCAGAGAAACAAGTTTGTGTACATCTCATATAATTATTGTGTGTTCATAGAAAAATGCCATGACTTAATACAAAAGCGCTATGTGAGTCATACTTACTTTGACATGATTGAAGCTATGTATTCAGTTGTTTTATAGCTTGTAGATGAAAAAAAGTGAAAATTTTCGCAAAACTGAAAGGTTCTCGTTGCAAGCATACACGGGTTTAAGCGGGAAAAGATGTTCGTATTTCACGACTGCGGACCGGAAGCGATCCGTATCGACAGAGCTGCCAACATTATTTATGTTTTCATAGTAAACTGAGAAAAATTTATTTGGAAACGATTACAAATAATGTATAACACTTAACAATCGTTAAATTGTTACCATCATTTGAATTCTTTGCAGAGATTAATTAATCAGAAAAGGAAAAATAGTTTTTTTTGAGGTTACCAATTTCGATTAGTCTGTTGGCAAGCACTGTTTGACCATTGAATATCTCTAGCGTCGATACGGTAAGAATATATGAAATTTGTTAGTGCGTTCATTGTTTATACATAACCAGAAAACATCATGTCTATTATAACAGGTTGAGAAAAATCTTATGCGCGTTTTTCTTTATCAAAAGGACATTTGCTAAAAAACTAAGAATATGCCAAAAAACGAGGTCCTTATAAAAAATATCTGCACTATGGCAGTGCGGATTCAGTTCCGAAAAGAACCAAAAATTATTGGAAAACTAAAATTCAAGCTCGAGGGCAACAAGAGCAGGTGTGCATATTTTCCATCATTATTTAACCTATAATTGTCATAGCACGTTTTTTTCACACCTTCAGTAGTCGACATTCAGATACGTCACAGCATTAAAAAACATTAAATTAAGAATTCAATATTCTTTTTCAAAAGAATATTGAAAAATCGACGGTTACTCATATCTTGAAAATGTTGATCGGCAATGATTTAGATTTCGTATTTTGGTAATAGGTGGGTGAAAATGCATCTAAGAACATGGTGTCAAATACATTTAACAATTCTCAAGTGGCACTAGCGTCAACAAGTACCGGCGCTGTTAATCCAGAAATCCATCCTGAGGATGAAATTCAATCGTCCGGTACAAATAATGATGTAAGATACGAAATGCAGGTCATATTCACCTATGACTTTACGAAATGAATTTTGCAAGTTTTTATACAATTTTTTGTATTTAGGAAATTGTTTACAATCGTATGTATTGCTGCAACGATTTATCTGCTGCTAATGGAGAACCGTTAGAAGCATCACATGAGAGTACCGAAGAAACTGATGAGGAATTGCCTCGTTTCGATGAATCTGATGACGATGTTGATACACGTATGACCACCAGCGACGAAGATGATTACGGAGACAGAATTTCGCATTGTGAATATGTTTCGACCCTTGAAAAAGAGTTATGTGATATGCGTTATCCACAAGAAGTATTGGTACGCACTCTATTGATTTTGGCAATGAAGTTTCGCAAAAACCTTGACAATGAAACCGTCACATATATGTCAAAATTGACTGATGTAATAGCTGACAAACCTTCATGCGCTATATCTTGGCATCATTTCAAGAAAATTGTCAATACATACACCATACCGATACAAGTCCATCATCTAAGTTTTGCTTGTGGAGTTTACGTTGGAGTTGAATCGAGTGCGGGGAATGCCGACACGAACCAACAGCAAGTCTTACGATGCACTCAATGTGAGATTGATATCAATATCAAGGAAAATAGAGAATCTGATGAATGTTTTCTATATTTATCTTTAACTGAACAATTGAAGAATTTTTGCGAACACCATTGTGATTTATCATATGCTCAAAGTCGTAAAAAACAATGTCCGTATGCAATCGAAGACATATTTGATGGACACCTTTAGGAAAAAGGGTATGTAAATGAAACTTTGGAGACCATGCTGAGTGTTAATTTCAGTATCGACGCAACACCATTATTCGAAAGTTCTCATCGATCCATAACACCTATTGTATGCACGCTTAATGACATTCATCCGCAGCAACGTAACCATCATATGATGCTGGTTAGTGTATACTTAGGTAGTAGCAAACCTGATAGAAATGAATACATCAAACCATACGTTGATGAGGCAAAATCTTTGTTCGCAACTGGATTTCAGTACACCTATGATAATGTGGAATATCATAAAAAATGCCGAATTTTGCTTAGCGTATGCGATTCTGTTGAACGGCCAGAGTTAAGAGGCTCCAAATCTTTCCGCGGAGGTTATGGTTGTGGCTTATGTAAACATGAAGGAGAGGAAATTGCTAAAGGCAAAGGTCATGTTCGCGTATACCCTATCCATAATACGGGGAACGCATATGGTGAGGGTCTGCGTAATCATGCAGAAACATTAATATTTGCGGAGCAACGTGTCAAAGGAATAAAACGACGATCGACCTTGTGCGATATACCAGATTTCGACATCATTGACAATTTGATCCCCGATTGGATGCACTCTGTTCCACTCGGTGTATGTCGACAATTTCTAAAATTATGGTTCGATTCAATTTATCACGAAAAGATTTTTTACCTCGGTCGCTACATTGACACAATTGATGAGTTTTTACTCTCATATCGACCATCGATGGATATTTCGAGAACTCCACGAAGAATTTCTGACAGATTACATCTCAAAGCGCACAAGTTGGTCATATGGCTTTTATCTTACAGTTTGCCTATTTTGAAAACGTATTTGCCAAATAGATATGTCCAGCATTGGAGTTTGCTCGTGGAGGCAATTTCCATCTTGTTGAAAACATCAGTGCTACCAACCGAGGTATATTACGCTCAACGATGCCTTTTCCAATTTGTCAAAGACGTAGAAACATTGTATGGAAGAAAACACGTATCATTCACCGTGCATTTGTTAAGCCATTTGCCACAAAGCGTTTTGAACTGGGGACCACTTTGGGCACATAGCGCTTTTTGTTATGAAAATTTTCACCAACAATTGAAAAAGTTCGTGAACAGCTCAAACTCAGCTGATCAACAAATTTTTGAATCTTTTCGATTTAAATGTGCATTTAACAAATTGTACGAAATATGCGATGGTTTTTTGAATCCACGTCAACACGATTTTCTCGAAGAATTGACCGATAAAAAAAAATTTTCAAAAGCCTCCAAAAAAATAGGGACTATTAGTTTAATAGGAAAAGCGACTTGGATAAATGAATTGGCGATGCAAGATTTTTTGACTCTGCAACGTATAAATGTTACGGCTGATGTGAACAGTCACATAGAAATTTACAATCGTATTGTTACAGAAAATGAAATAATACACAGCAAAGAATACAAAAAAGTGAAAAAGCGGAACAGTTATACTGTTCTATTAAAAAGTGACGAAATTTTTGAAATTGAAAAGTTTTTGATGCTCAAAGTAGCAAACGAATCGAAATGTTTTGCTACAGGAAAATATTTCGAGAAACAGCCCAACGATTTATTTCCTGATCGGCAGTTGCATCATTTAATTTTTGTAAAACTATGTCCACATCAAGCCGCAATCAATGTTACAATGATAGATCAAAAAGTCACCATTCTATCCGTGCCCAATTACCCAATGTTGGTTGCTTGTAAGCTTCCAAATAGACTTGAGTTGCTGACGTGAATTGAAAATAAGTAAATATATGTATCATTGAACCGTAGCATATACGTTTACGATGAAATTATACCATATACAATACGTGTGCATCTAAATACATTACAATTTATATTTATAACTTTTGAAATTTATTCCATCACTTGAAAAGTAGAATCCATCACCCTTGTATCATGAGCCTCCTTAATTCTGGCACATGCCTCACGCTATACATGGAGATAGCCATAAAGGAGAAGAACAAGAACCTCCATTAATTGCGGGTGTACAAGAAAAATAGCTGAAATTCAGATTGACATTTTTGTTGGAAACGCTTGAAATTTCATGAAAAGGGAAAGTGGCACTTCATTTTCTGGTGAAATGAGAATAAACGTGTAACTATTTTTTTTTCTTTCGGAAACTTAAGTGTGTTGGAGGAAAATGCACAACAGGATTTTTGTCGACTTAAGAGTATGGATCAGTCACCTAACCTCACCTTTATTTTTCGAAATTGAAATTCTTCGACACGGTTTAACCGAATACAAAAAAGCTCTGTCAGCAGACGCGGGACGATGGCAAAAATCTGCTGACAGGGCCTTTTTGTCATCGGTCAAACCGTGTCGAAGAATTTCACTTTCGAAATTTGTAGCTATCTCTCTCGTACTCATAGTGGCGAGATACCGACTGACCCATACTCTTAACAGTCTTAACGCATCCACTCTAAGGTACTGTAACCAACAGTATAATCGGAATTCAATAACATCTCAAAAAAAATCGAAGTTTTTTTTATTTTTGATTAATATCGATCGCATAAAACATTCAATTAGCAATCAGTTTTAAATGCAAACATTTTTGGAATTGTGTTGATTCCAAATTGTTTCGAAATAAAAAATTTCTAGGTCCAGTTCGGAATAAATGATGTTGGTAGCTCTGTACACGTGGAAAGCCGCCATTTTTTTATGCTTCAACGTATCTGCTTGTTGGGAAAACGTGCTCTGTTGTGATCATCTTGATTTTTTGATCATCTTCCTTTAAATCAGTTTGTAAAAAACTCGTCACTGCTTGACTCATGCCGAAGTAAGTTTTTACGAATTCATCAAGTAAATTCATCAGAATTATATTCATAGTTCTTTCGTTGTTTCCATAAATACTAGCTTCCTATTGTTTATATTGTTCATCGGATACTCATCAAGGCATGAGAGTTGATTATAATAATAAGTAAAAAATCGATATAAATGTATTGATTCGAATTGAATTTACGTAATTATCTTTAATGTATTTTTAATGAAACATTCACAATTATATAGAGTAGTTGAAAAAATATGGGCTCTCGTTAAATGGGTTGGAGGTTCGGGCGACAAAACGTACTCGGCAGGGATCGATATTGAACATATTGAAAACTTTAATCATGAAAAATTCGTCAATGAACATGAAGACCCAACAAAAGTATACATGGTTAAATTCCATGACATAACGAAAAAATCACTTGATGGTTGGCTGTACCATAGTGCCATGGTTACAGCAGTATCTGGTGAGAATTTTTTGATTTTTGAGAATACTTTTTTGAGAATTGCTAATTTGTGCCGTTATTCTTTTTGTTTGTAGTTCTTGTTACAGAGCTCCTTCGCGTAGATTGTTTTTTAACAATTCTCGTTTATAGCGGAATGATATTGAAGGTAGTATCATCGGAGTGCTTCGTGATTTTTATTTTTTCCTGTATTACAACCTGAAGTTTTTCTGTAGTGTTCGGTAACTATAATTGATAATTTGTTTCTGGACATTGGAACATGATAAAAATATGTTTCCAACTCATAATTTCTTTCGTTTTGAAATCATTTCTGATTTTAAAAAGAAAAGTAAATTGTGACTTGAAAAAACATATTTTGTTATGTTCCAATGTCTGAAAACAAATTGTCGAATTGAGCTAATTCATGCTACATCGTGTTCGGGCTGGCCGTGTCCTGGACGAGGCACGGTCCAAGAATTGTATGTACTTTTCGTATACACTAGTTCATGCTATACCGAGCCAGGCCGGATCGGTCCTGGCTCGGTATAACATGAAATAGTGCATTCAAAAAGTATGTGCAAATCTTGGATCGTGTCTTGTCCACGGCATGGTTTGGCCCGGACATGGTGTAGCCTGAATTAGGCTTTATAGTTGCCGAACACTACAGAGAAATTTTGGGCAGTAATATAGGAAAAAAAAATCATCTAGCACTCTAACAATACTAACTTGAACATCATTCCGCTGCGAAGAAGAAGGTTAGGTAAAATCTATGCAAACGTGTTCTGTAATGGTAACTAAGAGCAAAATAAATAATGGCACATATTGGCAATTCTTGAAAAAGTATTTGGCATTGAAAAAATAATTTCAAAGTTTGGATCATTAGAATAGAACAAAAAATATTCTTTTAACTCATAATTCCAATGTCTGAAAACAAATTGTCGAATTAAGGCTGATTCATGCTACACTGTGTCCGGGTCGAGCTGTGCCCCGGACCGGGCATGGTCCAAGATTTATACATGCCTTTTGAACACACTAGTTCATGCTATACTGAGCCGGGCTGGATCAGTCCTGGCTCGGTATAACAGGAACTAGTACATTCAAAAAGTAAGTGCAAATCTTGGACCGTGCCTCGTCCGCCGCGCAGCTTGACTCAGACATGGTGTAGCATGAACCAGGCTTTATAGTTGCCGACCACTACTGAGAAACTTTGGGCAATAACATAGGGGAAAAAAATCATTTAGCACTCTAATGATGCTAACCTCAACATTATTTGGCTGCGTAGAAGAATGGTTAGGAAACATCTATGCAAACGTGTTTTGTAATGGTAACTAAGAGCAAAAGGAATAACGGCACAAATTAGCAATACTTAAAAAAGGATTTGGCACCGAAAAAATAATTTCAAAGTTTGCATCATTAGAATGGAACAAAAAATATTATTTCAACTCATAATTTATTTTTCTTTTTGAAATCATACCTGATTTTAGAAACAGAAATAGATTATGAGTTAGAATCATATTTTTTGTTGCGTTCAACAAAAAATATATTTCCAACTGATTTTTTTTATTTTTTTAAATTAGGGGTATTTCAAAACAAAATAAACTATGAGTTGGCAAAATATCTTAAATTGTGTTTGAATGATGCAAACTTTGAAATTTTTTTTGAGTGCCAAATACTTTTTTGAGAATTGCCAGTTTGTGCCACTATTACTTTTGTTTTTAGCCATTGTTACAGAATTCCTTCGCGTCGTTGATTTTCTAATAATTTTCGTTTACAGCGAAATGGTGTTGAAATTAGTACCGTTGGAATGCAATGTGATTTTTCTTTTTTTCTAAAAATTACAGCCCAAAGTTTCTCTGTAGTGTTGAGCAACTACAATTTGATAATTTGTGTTTCGATACTGAAACAACAAAAAATATTTTTTCACTTAATTTCGTTCGTTTTGAAAATTATATATATATATTGTAACAAGATTTTCCCGGTTCGGGTCAATCTGTCCCTTCTCGACTCACCTGACCCGTTACACACGCGAACGAAAAATTGCGAGGGTGGACTGGGCGCCAGGTACGAAAGTACCGCCGGTTAAACCGACTTAATTTTACCCACCCCTGCCGCAAGGCTGGCCATACAGATTCGCGGGTAACGTGGGTGACCGAGGACGGTCCGGCTACTCAGCTCATACTGAGATACAAAAGGTAGAGGGGCTGGTTCGGGGTAAGAGAATAAATCGCAGGTATCGAAAGAAAATGGCCAAGACGTGTGACTGAGTTAATATTAAGATTTATTCAGGTAAATTTAGTTAACATAACCATCGAGAGAAAAACAGCTAAAGTCCGAAGACAGGCAAGTTAGGCAACCTGACAGGAAAATTACACAGATTAATTAATTAATAACGGAGTTAATGCGCAAGGCACTAACTGAGGCAATCCGATCCAGAGAAAATTAGCTAAGGTCCGAAGATAGGTAAATTAGGCAACCTAGTATGAAAATTACACAGATTACTTAAATAATAACGGAGTTAGTGCGCCAGGCACTAACGGAGGCAATACAATCGAGAGAAAAATAGCTAAGGTCCGAAGACAGGTAAATTAGGTAACCTGACATGAAAATTACACAGATTAATTAAATAATAACGGAGTTAGTGCGCAAGGCACTAATGGAGGCAATACAACCAAGAGAAAAATAGCTAAGGTCCGAGGACAAGTAAATTAGGCAACCTAATATGAAAATTACACAGATTACTTAAATAATAACGGAGTTAGTGCGCAAGGCACTAACGGAGGCAATACAATAAAGAGAAAAATAGCTAAGGTCCGAAGACAGGTAAATTAGGCAACCTAATATGAAAACTACACAGATTACTTAAATAATAACGGAGTTAGTGCGCAAGGCACTAACGGAGGCAATGCAATCGAGAGAAAAATAACTAAGGTCCGAAGACAGGTAAATTAGGCAACCTAACATGAAAATCACACAGCTTACTTAAATAATAACGGAGTTAGTACGCAAGGTACTAACGGAGGCAATACAATCAAGATACAATAGCTAAGGTCCGAAGACAGGTAAATTAGGCAACCTAACATGAAAATCACACAGATTAATTAAATAATAACGGAGTTAGTACGCAAGGCACTAACGGAGGCAATACAATCAAGATACACTAGCTAGGGTCCGAAGACAGGTAAATTAGGCAACCTAATATGAAAATTAGTTGAACGAACGAAATAATACTAGAGTTAGTGTGCACGACACTAACTCAGGTAATTTAATTGGAATTTAGGTATTCCAGGCTCGGAGGCAGGTAGTACAGGCGATTTTACACGGAACGACATATATGAAATAATATTTCGAGATAAAAGAAATGCGAAAATTGGGTGAAATAACTCGAGAACAAAATACTGAAGGGATCCGAGACGAATAAGAATGACAACAATGCTTAACGTACTCGAGGCCGCGCGAGAGAGAGATAGCACGAAGACAAACCGGCGCGACGCGCTCGCGGCCGGCCTTGAACGCGTAACACAAAATTGCGACGAGATACAATAGCCTAGACTGGCCAATATCGTACTATAAAATTACTCATTAAAATTTATATACTATTTATCGTAGTCGATAAAAATTGAATATCGAAAATAAAAGAATATCGCGAGTCACCAAGGGGAACTCGACGGAAAATTGGGTACTCCAAAAAAACTCAATAATTAGGAGAGAATGAAGATAAAAGAGCCACATTCCGCTCGAATATCATCCTCATTCTTCCACGCCAACGATAAATGGCAAAACTCTACAAATTAATACAAAAAGAAAACCCCAATAATCCGACGAATCGGAGAAAGTAGAGGAACGGGCTTACCGAGGCGAAATCTCTGCACGTGATCGTTGCTGGGGCTCAGGAGCTCGGTGTGAACAGCGACTCGCCGGTGAGACACGATTACGGAGACTAATTGTTCTAACGCCTCGGCAAGGCTCCGCGCTCTCGTTGTTTCTCCCCACCACTCGAGGACCGCAGGACCTCGCTCTCGCGCCTCTGTTGCGAATTAGCCGAAATTCTCGGCGGCGCGTTGAAATTAATACGCGGGAATTTCGAACGATGTCCCCGCTCGGATCCCACCTCTAGCGAGCTTTCCACGCTGCAGGAGCTTTTCCTCTTGGGGACCCGGCCGATGTCCGACTGAAAGGTGGAGGGGAGACCTCCCTCGTGACGCGAGGCGTCCCTCCGCGTCACGGTGGGTCCACAATGCCACCAGGCGAAACAGCACCTCCACCCCAGGGAATCCCAGGCCCCACCCGACGAGGCGCCGTTGCACACGGGCTATAGCTCCTGCAGACGTGGAGGCGAACGGGGCACCTCTCGGTTGCGATGGTGAGAAAGCCACGGGCGGCGTTCATTAATGGCCGATATCCGGCGTGGTCTTTCGACCGTTCGCTGGTTGGACTCTGGTGACCGAGAACAACGCCTGGAGGAATGGGATCGTTGCGGAGCGACCGCTGAAATCACAGAGAGCTGAGGCGCGAGGACGGTGGCCCGAACGACCCTCGAGAGCGATGCAATATAATATACAATCGTAACATCACTCTCTTTCTCTCTCTCGCGCTCACTCACAAATAAATATTGACGATTAACGCAGGTAATTGATAGGCAACTTAATTGTACACAAAAAAACGATTAATGGACGATCCAGGCAACTTAATATTACTTATAGTTACTGAGGAGGAGTCTCCGCATTAGCCCCCCTCCCGACGAGTCGCGGTGCGGCGTCACATGGACCGGACCTCCGGTCCACTGGTCGACCATAATTCGTGCGGGTGACGTGGGCCCAAGATGTCACGTCACAATATATATATTGTAACAAAAACACTTACGCGTAGTCCCGGCACTTCTTTATAAAAACATTATCCTGATTTTATCCCGTATTACGTCCGATATCCGACATTTTTGTGAAAACGACGCGACAACGTCTCGCGTGCGTTTGTTGACTGTTGTTGTCGGCGGCCATCTTGAACACTATGCGAACTGCGAAGCTACATTTACGAAAGCGTCTGGCCGCCACCTATCGTGAAAAACCGGAACTAAAAAATGAAGTTACCATGCCGGTTATTAACAAATTCTTCTTCCTATATTTAAATCTTTTTCATTCAATTCATTTCCATTAGAGATGTATCAAGAAAAAAAATACTTTTTACAATGGAACGGAAAAGTTTCAATTAATTGCACAGATGTTTGAAAATATTATTAAGGTGATTTATTAGTCTCACGGTCGATAAAAATCCTGCTGTACACTTTTCTCCTACACAGTTTAATTTTCGAAAAAAACAAGAGTTACACGTTGTTTTTCCTTCATCAGAGAACAAGGTGTAATTCTCGAAATATCATGCGTCTCCGAGAAAACCGTGTATCTGCTTTTCAGCTATCTCTCACGCACACACGCGTATCGTTACCGACCAATAGATCACCTTAATTCGCGGAACAATTTCAAATATTTTACAAAAAAAATCAATTCAATTTAAACGGTCAACAATTTTTTAATTGATGATTTTCATAAAATTTGATCGATTTTGTTGGAAATCGGCTCGAAACATAAAAAAAAAATTGTTGCCAATGGGTTTCAATTAATTGAAACGAATTGCCAATACTGAAGGACTTGGCGATTTTGATCAATATATGGTCGTGTAAGCGGGTACATGCAAATGGTCGATTGGGTAACAGGGAACTATGAACATCCATCCTATTCATTCCATCTTTTACCATCACATTCATTCCTTCCCACCCACTCCCTCTCATGCATTCTTTTAAATTCATTCTCTCCTATTCATTCCTTTCCTTTGTCAAATGAAAAACATTCAAATTTTTCAGAATTGGGTGATTATGAACAAATATTGATCAATACATTTTTTTAGCCGATTCTGCATTGATCTTTTTTGGTTATCGAGTTTTTTACGTCTCTGATACAACTCTACGAAAGTATTAACCGAAAACAATTATATTTGTTATTTTTTATTGTATCCTTTTCTTGGTGAGCCCCTTTCCGCTATCCTCTAATTATGCTCTTTTTCCCATATAGGCACATTTTCAAAGTAAGAAAGAATTTGGGTTTGTCGCTTTGTGTTGCTGAACTTTGCAACGAGCGATGGACGCGCGAATATTTTTTCCGAAAGTAACGAGTTTTTAACGAAAATGACGATCATGTTGACATTCCATCTCCTTCGATAGTCACTCAAAATGTTTTGAGACGTCGCATGCCATCACAAAGTGATCGGTATCGAAAAGCTTTTTCCATCACGAAGGATTTGGCGAGTTTGGCTTCCGAAGTTACAGGTGATAGCTATCTCCGTCGGTTGCAACAATTGACTGACATCAAAGTGGCATGGTCTCAAAATCGGGAAATCGAGATGTTATCTGGCAATTCGATGGGTCCCATGGTTACAAGCACACCTCTTGTTTTCGAAAGTCAGCATTCTTCTGAGGCTGATTCTGAACCTGGGCCGTCTTATTCAATTGACGAGGAGATAGAAGATGACGATATTTCCAAACAGAATTCCTGTGAGGTGCATTGCTACTCGAATGATGATGCTGATTTGGATTTGGCTCTCAAACCAACATCTAGTGACGTCAACGAACTCATTGGGAATTTGAATAATAACGTTGTTGCGAGTTTGAGCACGACTGTCGGTGTTTCAAATGAGGAAGAAGTGATGAATGATCAAAACATATGTTCCAACCGACGAAAAACTGAAGATTCTGGAAACTTGGAGCAACGAAAGTCGCTTGAGGAAAACGTTCTTCTCAGTCCTGGCACGAAAAAAACTGTATTGGAATTTTGCACGATCAAGATGCCTCCGGTCATTAAACGACGGGGTCGTCCAAAGGGTTCCGAAAAAACTGTTATTGGACTCACAAGAAAACGCAAGTCATCCAAAGGTAGCTTGAGCTTGCCATTCAAAAAAAGAAGAGAAGTGAAAAAAACGGAAATCATTTTGTATTGGCTGATTGACGGAAATTTAGCGAAATCTGCTTTAAATGAAGGTAGGATGATCGAAAAGGAAGCGGTTGAAACTCGACCCGAGAAATTGTCTCATGCTTTGATTGATGACGAAGTGAATATTGCAATTGTTGAGAAATATTTCACGAAAGAGGCTTGGCAACTTGTTAAAAAAGTAATCGATTTAAAAAAAAGGAAAATATTTTTTATTGTAGCAAATGCTCTGTCAATTTAGACGATACTGTTGATTCTATCGACAGCACTGCTAATGGTAGTATTATTGATAAAAAAACATCGATCGGGTGTGATTACTGTCTGACTTGGTATCATTTGCCGTGCGATTCCTTGAAAAACAAACCCAATACGAAATTTTGGAAATGTCCAGGATGTTAATCTTGACTTTTACTACATATTAATCAATACGAAAGATCAATCTGTGATCTTAATTTTATATTGATGTGATATACGATTATTTTATACCAAGATTGTTGGTGTCGCGAATTCTTTCATTAAAACATATTAATACACTATATACTACTATATATATTTTCAACAACGAGCCACATTTTTTTATTGATAGCGTGGTCAATATTTTTGCACTAAATAAATATTTTACTGCAAAATAAAAATTTGATTGTAGAAAAAAGGTGTATTCGATTTCAATGTTGAGGTTTGAGTAATTGTTCCTATGAAATGTATCTGTGATACAATACTAAGACTGCTGCGTCTTTTAAAATGTATTCTTGTTATAATACTTTAACGTTTCTTTGAAATGTATCTGTGATACAACAATAAGACTGCTGCATCTCTAAAAATGTATTCTTGCTTTCAAACTTCATCGTTCCTTTGAAATGTACCTGTGATTCAATATGAAGACTGCTGCGTCTCTTTAAATGTATTTTTGATTATTAATTTTTTTATTATAATAAATTATCGTTTAAAATGAATTGTCTATGTGAAGATATGTTGATTTTGTTAACCCTTACAGCACCAACGCTTTTGCAGTACCCTATTTACCTCAACGTGTGTCATTCGTGTTTAAGGCAGTTTTGGTCCAATTTGCATCATAAGAAAATTCTCAAAAAATTCGCGAAGCTAGTTTGATTCATTTACTATTAAACCCGAGGGGTTTTTTTTTTAATATACTATTCAAACTTGAGGGTTTTTTTGTAAAACATATACTTATATATGTAAAGATAGTTTTGAGAACCATTTCAAATATTGAATGGTAGTTTCGATGACCGTCCTCAAAAAATGATCACGTAGAAGTTGTGGTTTCCTAAAAAAACCCACTAAAATTGGTACATCCGGATGGATTACGTGACATTCGTCTGGATTCATCCAAAAACCATTGAAAATTGTGTATCTGGATGAATTTCGTTATATTATTCGTCCGGATACGTCTTGAAACCATTGAAAAATGTATGTCCGGATGAATTACATGACATTATTCGTCCGGATACATTCGAAAACTATTCAAAATTGCATATCCGGATGAATTGCGTGACATTATTCGTCCGGATACATCTTGAAACCATTGAAAAATGTATGTCCGGATGAATTACATGACATTATTCATTCGGATACATCCAAAAACTATTTAAAATTGCATATCCGGATGAATTACATGATATTATTCATCCGGATACATCCATAAATTATTCAAAATTGCATATTCGGATGAATTACGTGACATTATTCGTCCAGATACATCTTGAAACCGTTGAATAATTTCATTGAATTTCATTGAAAAATGTATGTCCGGATGAATTAAATGACATTATTCGTCCGGATACATTCAAAAGCTATTCAAAATTGCATATCCGGATGAACTACCTGACATTTTTCGTCCGGATATATCTTGAAACCATTGAAAAATATATGTCCGGATGAATTACATGACATTATTCGTCCGGATACATCTTGAAGCCATTGAAAAATGTGTGTCCGGATGAATTACGTGACATTATTCGTTCGGATACATTCAAAAGCTATTCGAAATTGTATATCCGGATGAACTACCTGACATTATTCGTCTGCATACATCTTGAAACCATTGAAAAATGTATGTCCGGATGAATTACATGACATTATTCTTCCGGATACATCCAAAAACTATTCAAAATTGCATATCCGGATGAATTACATGACATTATTCGTCCGGATACATAAAAAATCTATTAAAAATTGCATATCCGGATGAACTACCCGACATTATTCGTTCGGATACATCTTGAAACCATTGAAAAATATATGTCCGGATGAATTACATGACATTATTCATCCGGATACATCTTGAAACCATCGAAAAATGTATGTCCGGATGAATTACGTGACATTATTCGTCCGGATACATTTAAAAGCTATTCGAAATTTTATATCCGGATGAACTACCTGACGTTACTCGTCTGGATGCATCTCGAAACCATTGAAAAATGTATGTCCGGACGAATTACATGACATAATTCGTCCGGATACATTTTGAAACCATTGAAAAATGTATGTTCGGATGAATTACATGACATTATTCGTCCGGATACATCTAAAAACTATTAAAAATTGTATATCCGGATGAATTACGTGACATTATTCGTCCGGATACATCTTCAAACCATTGAAAAATGTATGTTTGGATGAATTACATGACATTATTCGTTCGGATACATTTTGAAACCATTGAAAAATGTATGTCCGGATGAATTACGTGACATTATTCGTCCGGATACATCTTGAAACCATTGAAAAATGTATGTCCGGCTGAATTATATGACATTATTCGTCCGGATACATCTAAAATCTATTTAAAATTGCACATGCGGATAAACTACATGCCATTATGTACAGTGTTCGTATAGATGGGTTTTTTCATCTTTCACGATTTTCTATGGACGAATAAGTTGTGACGTATATTTCGCCACCGATCCCTGAAAATGGGAAAAATCAGGGAGGCAAAAATAAAATAAATAAATAATTAATGCGGAAATTGTTAGAGGGTCAGTCACAATTACTTGGCTTTATTGGTCGTTTACAATTCTTACTTGAGCGCCAGTTAATTCTGTTTTTATCAAATAAAAAAAAGAAATAACAAGAAAAAAAAGGAATAAACACTGGCTCCTCTGACCTCTCACTCAATAACAATGGGCTTAACTTAATAACTACAGTACAAAACGGGAGACTAGCTCGGGGCAAAAGAAAAATACAATAATAATAATTGAGCAAAGACTCGATAATCTTGGGTCGCGGGCACCTGTCACTCAGGCGTCTTATAATACCCGTGAATAATTAGAACGAGGACTAGTACCAAAAAGAAGGGGAGGGGGTATCCACTTCGCGCGATTGTCGACGAAAAGGGGCTAACATAAAGTAAAAACGACATCAAAGAAAAACATAGGGACTGTATGACTAGGTGACCACGGCGTGAACAATAGAAAAGAAAAGATCGGGGAACAAATCGATGTATCGATTGGCGATTTATTGAGTCGCGGTAAAACGCTGACGCCGCGTATTTTCGCCGTAATAACAAAAAGGGGGCAAGAAAGAAAATAAAATAAAGGAACTCGAACTCGCCGGCTCGCACGTGGTCACTGGAGGGGGGGAAATACAGGGCCGCTGCCCGCGCGCACTATCTTCACTAAATTCTTAAAAATTAACACCACAACACTGTCCTGGTCGCGTAATCGGCACGGCAAAAATAGGGGAAAAGTGAAAAAGGGCTTCAAACGAGTCCAAAAGAGGCTCGGAAGATAATTGGGGCAACAATACTCACTCTTTAGCGGAGTCGATTCGGAAGTCGTGACGAAAGATGGCCGCCGGCCATGTGCTTCCTTCGTCGCGACTTGTACAAGGGAATAAAACGACTTACTTTGTTTTAATCGCTGGCTCGAAAACAATTCGCTCTTAAACAGATCGTCCAAAGAATACAATCCAATCGTTCCGAATCGTTAAAGCAGGGGAGAATAGCCGTTGTCGTCGTAATGCTCAAAAGAAAATTCGCCAAAAAGAAAGATAAAGAGTCGGAGAGCCACGGTACGCACGCCGAGTCGTGATGAAGTGACGATGTTTCCGGCGTCTGTGAGCTCGTTTCTTCTTGCGCAACATCGATCGATAATTAATCGATGCGCGCGTCGACGGGGGGTCCAATGGCGTTGATTGATTTCGCGCATTGCGATGGGCTTGTGGGTAAGAGGGGTGCGGGGAAGGGTGACGGGCTGGGGAACTCGGGACTGGATTGGCAGTTTGGCGTGACGTCACGAAGTATTAATTGATCGTAGATCCTGGCGCGGCGCTGAGAGGCACAGTCCCTGCTGACTAGCGCCGCGGTGGTCGATGGTGTAACTACCGGTGCGCGACTCGCAATGTTGTTGTTGACATTGGAGAAAAGTGTGCCGCGGAAATACGGGCTTGTGTGTCGTGTGGGAATCATCGTGTTCCTGGTGGGCCGTGGACTCGTGACGAGGAGTTCAACGATGGTTTTCGACGCGGGCAGGAGCCTTGACGCCGGGAGGCGATTCCTTGTGGTGACATGGTCCAGGACCACGCGTAACCCCATGACAACGGGTGATTTTGGGGTTAGACGTCCCGACTCGGCTCCGGTGTTCTTGCGGTGTTGTTTTCTTCTTTTGGTAAGGGATTTCATCCCTTACCGCGGTGAGTTGCCAATTTTCTTCGGGGGCTAGGGAGTATTGGGAGTTCGGGGAGGGTTAAAGTTGTGCGGGCTAAATGTTTGTGGGGGTCAGGGGGTAAAGTGCGAGGGCTTATTTGTTGGGGTTGGGATAGGAGTGGTGAGGAAAAAGGGGGTCACGGAGTTGAGTGTCTCCGCGGGGCTCGGTGTGGGTTCATCTTCGCCGTTGTCCAAATACTCAGTTGGGTTGCTGGTTTTCAGGTGACGTTCCGGAGTGCGGTGAGCCGGAGACGACCGGTGTTGGCGGCGTGCGTAGGCGACGAGCTTAATACTAGGCTATGACGTGGGGGACTCAGAAGGAGTCACAAAACAGGAGACGCATAAGTCTACGGGCTTAGAGCTAATATCGAGGACAGTGTTGGGTGGACCGCCACCACGACTCGTGACGAATTGGCCACAACGTCACAAAGTATATATTAATCGTCCGGATATGTTTGGGTATAGTACCATTTTCGTAATACTGCTTTGTGAAGATGGCGTTGCTAGCACATATTTCCGGACGAATAACATAACCTTATTCGTACGATTGCCGGACGACTAGTCACAGCCTAAATAAAAACCTGTAAAAATATTAATTGTAGATGAAATACTTTAATTATAAAAATTTGACAAATAACTTTTGTCGTGAAATCACGATTTTCAATACTTTTCAGGTGCGGTCTACAAATAAACATAAAATTTCCAATATTCTGCAGGTTGTGTTCAGTTCCTTCGATTTTTCTTTTCGGCTTCAAGAAATTTACCAATATACTAAAGGCGCTGCGAGCTGTGAATTGGGCTGAGATTCTCTGCTTCGACAATTTGATCTAAAAAACTGGTGAAAATTAAAGCAATGAAGCATTTGCTATTCCTTGCGGAAACAAGAGATGCCTTATTTCCTTTGCATACAAGGATCACCGCTTCGTTACTGCGAGCTGTGCTAAGTTCCTTCGCTCTTTCTTTTTGGCATCGCACTACATATTTTATATTGAGCTGGGGTTTTACTGATTATGTCAGCATAAATATTCAAGGATCATCTGTTATCATATTTCACCACAAGTCGAAGGATCAGAAATTCAGCAATAGTGTAATGGCATCGCTCGGTCAGGCTTGTGCAAAAGATATAAGTGGAAATAAAAGCATGAGAAAACAATGTAAAAATTCAATATTCATTCAAGTTTTTAATGTGCATTTTGTTAAAAAAAAAGTGTTCCACAAATATTTCTATACGGTTTCATTTTTGGCCTTTCGCTCATGTTTTTCTCATATTAGTAAAATGCACATTGTTGAGACGCACCAAATATATGTATCGAATTTCTCAATATACTGCAGGAAACGCGAGGAGTTAACTGAAATGAATTTCTGCGCTTTGTTTGTGCAAGCTGTACTAAGTTCGTTCGCTTTTTCTTTATAGCATCGCATTGCATATTTGACATTGAGCTAGGGTTTTACTGGTTATGTCAGCGTAAATATTCAAGGATTATCTGTTATCATGTAAAAATTCTAGGATTCAAAGCTATTCAGAAAAAAAGAAGTTATATCCTGGCCAAAAATCCCCTCCCCGGGGAAAAAACCTTGGACAAGTACATTTGTTGACCCCTGTTTCCATTTGTTTTCACAGAAAAAAACTACCCAAAAAAGTACAAAATTTTTAAAAAATTGGCAAGATGGAGATAGGAAAAAGAAGATTGTTTCTATAAAATAACTATACTCCAAATGACAAATAGAAATGAAAAATTTCACATACTTTATCGAGATCCCAAGAAAAAAAGCAACAATGCCCATCGTGAATGTATGGTAAAAAATAGAGTCTACAAGTAAATGATCAATTTGCGCATAAAAAAAATAATTAATTTACAAAAACAGAAATGGAAAAGCCAATGATATACGTTCAGCACTAAAATTGATAATATCAATAATAGGACAAGTATTTTATTGTCGCTTAAGGATGGAGTATTTAAAAAAAAGCAAAAATTAGTTGGTTATTGAAAAAAGTCACCAATGTACAAAAATAAAAAACGGTCAAAAGAACAGAGTCCAGAAAAAAAAATCGGGATGAAAAAAACTTGAAGAAAAAAATTTCAAACGAAAAAAATTAGATTGAAAAAAAAATTTCGGTCGAAGTACTTGGTGAGTTTTCTTGCTTAGCTTGGATCACGTAATGTATTTCACGTAATGTTGTATGTGTTAAATCGCAAAAAACTTTAAAAAAGTAAAAAAAGAACGCCAAGTATTAAAAGACGCGACCTTAGTTATAAAATAACCATTCAATATTTTTTCTGTTATTATATTACAATTTTTACACCTCGGAAAAACCAAACAAAAAATGTTTATACTTAATTTCCAAAAAAATAAGTAAATATCAACATCCATTTCTCTTCCGTAATATTGAAAAGGTACTTCACCCCAAAAACAATGAACAAACATACTAGAAAAATTTTGGCATTCATTATCGAATAAAAACCTATTTACATGTTTTATTTTGTTTTTGTCTTGATATGTGATGAGTACATAGAAAAAAGATCTAGTTGTAAATTGTTACCGATAATTGAAAAAAAAATGAAATCATTTCAACGTAGCCAAGAATGGTGAATGAATTACGAGTTTCGGAATGGAATCATGTACATCTTGAAGATTGACTTGCTAGAGGTTTTTGTCACCTCAAGGGCTTCAAAAAAAATTCTGCGGATATAAAGAAAATGTTATTCTGCTTTTAAGCTCGCTAAGCACTAAGAATGTACAACACAATTCCACAGAGAATAATACAAAAAACAATTACATATAAATGCGCAAATACGTGTACAAATGCACGCGTTGTATTTACACGTATGTACCGCACTAACTCACTGCAAATACTACACACAAACTTGGCGTGCATGGTTTTCAAATGACAGCTCGGCGAAGGAACGCTCCATCCATCTGTATGTTGAGCGAATTCAAATCACTGTAAAAACCAAGTGTGTTATTCAAACACACATTGAGTGTCTTCTGTGCTTAACGCCATAAGCAAACTATAGATTCGTTGTAACCGATTTCTACATGTTTTAAAGTGTGTTGAAAATTCTACAGTTTGCTTATGGCATAAAGTCCACCCATGAATTCATTTACTCGCCTATTTATTTCTTCGTTCATCCTAACCATCTATTCATGTAGCCTATCTAATCGTCTGTCCGTACGTTCAAAAAATGAGTATACGGTAGAACGGATAGATGGGTTCAGAATTAAGACGTATAAGCGGTTCAAGTTCCGTGCGTACATCTTATTCCGTCATCCCATCCATTCATTTTTTTATATCCGTCTGACGATTCGATCCATTATTTTATTCACTGAACTCAATCAATCATCGATCAATGAATCGATTCTATTTAGCCGGTGGGCCAGTCCATTCATAAATGCATCCCGTTCATCGATCCATTTATCTTATTTTGCCATTTCTTTTATTTGTACAATCCAACTCTCCATTCATCACATCCATTCATCATTTCATCGATTCAATTATTCGATTCGTTCATCGATATATACTGTTCAACTATCTACTGTTCACCCATTTCATTCATCCATCTTTACAGTTCATCTCATTTTATTATCCATTCGTCCTTTTCATCCATTTTCATTCCTAATCTGTACAACCTAGTCATGTATTTCGTTGATCAAATCATTAATCAGTACTCTCCCGTTCTATCCACGGATCGGACTTCTTTCACTATTGATAGAAGAACTGGTTGAATATTGATTTGGATAGCATATTTAATCAACTGTGTCTTCTCGAGCTGTCATTTGAAAACCATGCACGCCAAGTTTGTGTGTAGTATTTGCAGTGAATTAGTGCGGTACATACGTGTAAATACAACACGTGCATTTGTACACGTATTTGCGCATTTATATGTAATTGTTTTTTGTATTATTCTCTGTGGAATTGTGTTGTACATTCTTAGTGCTTAGCGAGCTTAAAAGCAGAATAACATTTTCTTTATATCCGCAGAATTTTTTTTGAAGCCCTTGAGGTGACAAAAACCTCTAGCAGGTCAATCTTCAAGATGTACATGATTCCATTCCGAAACTCGTAATTCATTCACCATTCTTGGCTACGTTGAAATGATTTCATTTTTTTTTCAATTATCGGTAACAATTTACAACTAGATCTTTTTTCTATGTACTCATCACATATCAAGACAAAAACAAAATAAAACATGTAAATAGGTTTTTATTCGATAATGAATGCCAAAATTTTTCTAGTATGTTTGTTCATTGTTTTTGGGGTGAAGTACCCTTTTCAATATTACGGAAGAGAAATGGATGTTGATATTTACTTATTTTTTTTGAAAATTAAGTATAAACATTTTTTGTTTGGTTTTTTCGAGGTGTGAAAATTGTAATATAATAACAGAAAAAATATTGAATGGTTATTTTATAACTAAGGTCGCGTCTTTTAATACTTGGCGTTCTTTTTTTACTTTTTAAAAGTTTTTTGCGATTGATTTCACTTCTTTTTGAAAAACGGCCATACTCATCAACTGTCCTATAGAGGTAAAAAAAATTCTCATTCGGGAACAATGATTAATCAGATTTTTTTTGACATAAGTTGAGTAACTTCCTTCGTATGACAAAAACCAATCGCAGAGCTAAACAGTAATTTCTTCCATCACTGACGCACAAACACTGCTAAATGAGTATTATATGAGGAAAACAAGTTTTAACAATGAAATGGAAAGAGAATGATAGTTATAAAGAAAATCAATTTTTTTGCAATGTAATATCCGGATGTAAGGTGGTCATTTGACAACTAAGGTTACAATTTTTTAATATTTGGCGTACATTTTTAATACCTTTCCAAAGTATTACATACAACAATTTTTCAAATTCTAAGCGTAAAATGTTTTTCTCCACAGTGTCAACCCCCTTCGATATTACTCTTGAATTTTTATCAAAAACTACTTCCATTTTCATCAAAAACTTTGATGATGGGGAAATCGTTCGTTGTATTTTTTATAATTGAACTGTGGACTTTTTTTACTATTAATCATGCACTAATCTCTGAAAAATCATACAAACCGAATGGATAAGTGGGTCAAATTTTTCATTTTGACAGATGCGTTCATTGAAAAATATGTCAACAATTGTTTAAAGATTACGTAAATCAATTTTTTAAATTATAAGCAAAAAATGTTTTTTCCCGCAGCGATAGTCCCTTTTAATTTTGCTGTTAAATTTTCATAGGAAACTATTATTCATTCAATGCATTTCAAGACTAGTATAATCGTGGGGAAATATTAGTCTAATCAACAACAAAAATGTTTATTAAAATTAACTATTCGAAAAATAGAACTAGCTATTTTCTCATGTTTGTACTTCGCTTAAAATTTATTAATTGAATTATGCTTCCGTACAAACATTGAAGAAACAAATTAATTAGTACAAGCGCTATGAAAAAAGGTTATTTTATCTTAGGATAAAAAAAGGTAGGTGATGTAAACTTCGAATAATTTTTCACATAGTTTTAAACAAAGTACATTTCAGAACAAAAATGTTAACCTCCTAGACGATTCGCTTTGTTCGAGTTTTCAAGGAGCTATAGATAATAGATTGTAAAAAAAATCGATATTTTAATTATAATAATAATATACAACGAATGATTTCCCTACGATCACACTTAAAATATGCTTAAAATTTCTCAAAAAAATAATAGTTTGTTTTATAATAAAAATAACAGAAACTAAAATACTAAACTAACTAAAATAACAGAAATAACAATAATGAGAAAGAGAGCGAGCGCGCTACGAGCGAGAGAGAGGGGACGAAGATTCGCGCGATGTCTCTCTCACTCAGCGGCGCGCGATAAAAGGGCGTATAAGCCTCGTTCAGCGGGACTGGGTGACGGAAAGCAGAGAAATGCAGAAGATTCTTATCAAAAGGACATGTGTCTCATCTATTCAAGCGTGACTTACGCCCGTTTGTCTCCAGGAAGACAGATTATCCCGAAACATTCGATTTTAATTCATTAAATTATCATATCTCAAGATTGGCTAAACGGATCTACTTACAACAAAGACCAATAGAAAGAGAAAAATCGAAAAAAATTCGTCACAAATATTCAGATTTTTTACTCAAACGGTTCGTCCGTGAGAGCGATTTAAAAACGCTATAACGTCATAAAACCGGCATATTCGTGTATATAAAAGTGCGGCAGGGTTCGCGCTGACTTTTTGTTTTAATACTTGGCATTGAGCCGCTACCGCGTCTCTTGATTTGAATAAAAAAATGATAATTCAGGGTATAGAAAGGGAGGACAAAACAATAAGGATGTGTCAAAAACTAAAAGCGACAGCTGATGGAAAATCTGAAAACAGGATACAATTTTTTCGGAATCACTATACTTGCACTGAAACTTCACTCATATTCAAATTAATATAATTTAAACAGAGTTAATAATAAAATTTAAATTCAAGACGAAAATTTAAAAAATTATGTTTCCCTCACATTTTATCGCATATTACTACAAAATACGCGCGCTGACGGTCTCGCAGGGGAGCAGCCATCTCAAGTATCTACGAAGATGATTGACTGGCATTCAGCGAGATTACACAGCGGTGACAAAACGTGTCCAAAATTATACTGATCGACATATAAATGTCATCCTTATATTTGTAGAAAAATTTATACAAAAACTTCATTTTTTTTTTTAGTAAAAAATAAAGAATAATACAGTGTTAGAGCGCGCGATACAGAAAACATACGATATTTTCATTCATTATTTATTGAAAACAAATGAGAAAGAGATAAAACGCGCGCGGCTTTGCGCTCTATTTTTTTTTTTTTACTCTTACTCATTGTCAATGACACGCGATATCATATATTATATATTAATATTTTAATTATTACATGTGGTTATATTATTACATGTGGTTTATTTCTCATGTGTATACATATCAAGAGACGCGGTAGCGACTCGATAGTTAGTGCATACAGGAAGTACAGGAAGAAATGCTACGCGTATTATTTAATTCATGTAATTTAAACCAATTTTAAACAACTGAAAAAAAGTGAAAAACGACCATGTTCAACAATGTATACAAGGTCCGAAAAAAATCGTAAAAGTATTTAAATAACTCAGAATGAAGCTGTATATGCCCTCTTCAAAACCTTGTTTGCAAAATTGGAATATCTACTTTTTTGGCAGAGCAATCGAATTTTTAGTGCGGCTCCAAATTTTACGATTTCGGCCGGCATATATAAATATAATATATATATATATATATATAGAGCGCGCGCGAAACAGCGGGAAAGAGAAAGCACGCTATACAAGCGAGAGAGAGGGGACGAGGTTTATCGCGCTGTCTCTCTCACTCAGCGGCGCGCAAGGAGAGAGGGTAGCCTCGTTCAGTGGGCAGCGTGACGGACAGTAGAGAAATGTAAATTATCGTTAAAAGGGCGTATGTCCCGCCCATTCGAGCGCGACTTATACCTGTCTGATCCTAAGAATCCTAAGAAAAGCACAGTATCCCGGAATGTTCGATTTTATGTCGCTAAATCATCATATCCCAAGATTGGCTGGACGGATTTACTTGCAACAAAGAGCAATAGAAAGAGAAAAATCGAAAAAAAATCGTCACCAATATTCAGATTTTTTGATCAAACGGATCGTACGTCAGAACGGTTTGAAAACGCCGTGACGTCATAAAACCGGCATATTCGCGTATATAAGAGTGCGGTAGGCCTCGCGCTGGCTTTTTCTTTTAATACTTGGCGTCGAGCCGCTACCGCGTCTCTTGATAAACTTCATCATTCGTCGTCGTTCGTCGTCGTCGTTCGTCGTTGTCGTTCGTCGTCATTCGTCATCGTTCGTCGTCGTTCGTCGTCGTTCGTCGTCGTCATTCGTCGTCGTCGTTCGTCGTCGTTCGTCGTCGTTCGTCGTCGTTCGTCGTCGTTCGTCGTCGTCGTTCGTCGTCGTCGTTCGTCGTCGTCGTTCGTCGTCGTCGTTCGTCGTCGTTCGTCGTCGCTCGTCGTCGTTCGTCAGCGTTCGTCGTCGTTCGTCGTCGTCGTTCATCGTCGTTCGTCATCGTCGTTCGTCGTCGTTCATCGTCGTCGTTCGTCGTCGTTCGTCGTCGTCGTTCTTCATCGTTCGTCGTCGTTCATCGTCGTCGTTCGTCGTCGTTCGTCGTCGTTCGTCGTCGTCGTTCTTCGTCGTTCGTCGTCGTTCGTCGTCGTTCGTCGTCGTTCGTCGTCGTTCATCGTCCTTCATCGTCGTTCGTCGTCGTTCGTCGTCGTTCGTCGTCGTCGTTCGTCGTCGTTCGTCGTCGTTCGTCGTCGTCGTTAGTCGTCGTTCGTCGTCGTTCGTCATCGTCGTTCGTGGTCGTCGTTCGTCGTCGTTCGTCGTCGTTCGTCGTTCGTGGTCGTCGTTCGTGGTCGTCGTTCGTCGTCGTTCGTCGTTGTCGTTCGTCGTCGTTCGTCGTCGTCGTTCGTCGTCGTCGTTCGTCGTCGTCGTTCGTCGTCGTCGTTCGTCGTCGTCGTTCGTCGTCGTCGTTCTTCGTCGTTCGTCGTCGTTCGTCGTCGTTCGTCGTCGTTCGTCGTCGTTCGTCGTCGTTCGTCGTCGGTCGTCGTCGTTCGTCGTCGTTCGTCGTCGTTCGTCGTCGATCGTCGTCGATCGTCTTCGTTCGTCGTCGTCGTTCGTCGTCGTTCGTCGTCGTTCGTCGTCGTTCGTCGTCGTTCGTCGTCGCTCGTCGTCGTTCGTCGTCGTTCGTCGTCGTTCGTCAACGTTCGTCATCGTCGTTCGTAGTTCGTTGTCGTTCGTCGTCGTCGTTCGTTGTCGCCGTTCGTCGCCGTTCGTCGTCGTTCGTCGTCGTTCGTCGTCGTTCGTCGTCGTTCGTCGTCGTTCGTCGTCGTTCGTCGTCGTTCGTCGTCGCTGTTCGTCGTCGTCCATCGTCGGTCGTCGTCTTTCATCGTCGTTCGTCGTCGTTCGTCGTCGTTCGTCGTTGTTCGTCGTCATTCGTCGTCATTCGTTTTCGTTCGTCGTCGTTCGTCGTCGTTCATTGTCGTTCGTCGTCGTTCGTCGTCGTTCGTCGTCGTTCGTCGTCGTCCGTCGTCGTTCGTCGTCGTCGTTCGTCGTCGTTCATCGTCGTTTGTCGTCGTCGTTCGTCGTCGTTCGTCGTCGTTCGTAGTCGTCCGTCGTCGTTCGTCGTCGTTTGTCGTCGTCGTTCGTCGTCGTTCGTCGTCGTTCGTCGTCATTCGTCGTCGTTCGTCGTCGTCGTTCGTCGTCGTTCGTCGTCGTTCGTCGTCGTCGTTCGTCGTCGCTCGTCATCGTTCGTCGTCGTCGTCGTTCGTCGTCGTTCGTCGTCGTTCGTCGTCGTTCGTCGCCGTTCGTCGTCGTTCGTCGTCGTTCGTCGTCGTTCGTCGTCGTTCGTCGTCGTTCGTCGTCGTTCGTCGTCGTCGTTCGTCGTCGTTCGTCGTCGTTCGTCGTCATGCGTCGTCGTCGTCGTCATCGTCGTCATCGGCTTCAAGGTCGTCGTCGTCGTCGTCGTCGTCGTTGTCGTCAAGGTCGTCGTCGTCGGCGTCATGGTCGTCGTCGTCGTCGTCGTTAAGGTCGTCGTCGACGTCGTCGTCGTCGTCGGCGTCGTCGGCGTCAAGGTCGTCGTCGTCGTCGTCGTCGGCGTCAAGGTCGTCGTCGTCGTCGTCGTCGTCGTCATCGTCGTTGTCGTCGGCGTCAAGGTCGTCGTCGTCGGCGTAAAGGTCGTCGTCGTCGTTGTCGGCGTCGGCGTCGGCGTCAAGGTCGTCGTCGTCGGCGTCAAGGTCATCGTCGACGTCGTCGTCGTCGTCGGCGTCAAGGTCGTCGTCGTCGTCGGCGTCAAGGTCGTCGTCGTCGTCGTCGTCGTCGTCGTCGGCGTCAAGGTCGTCGTCGTCGTCGTCGTCGTCGTCGGCGTCAAGGTCGTCGTCGTCGTCGTGGTCGTCGTCGGCGTCAAGGTCGTCGTCGTCGCCATCGTCGTCGTCGGCGTCAAGGTCGTCGTCGTCGTCGTCGTCGTCGTCGGCGTCAATGTCGTCGTCGTCGACGTCGTCGTCGCCGGCGTCAAGGTCGTCGTCGTCGTCGTCGTCGTCGTCGGCGTCAAGGTCGTCGTAGTCGTCGTCGTCGTCGGCGTCGGAGTCAAGGTCGTCGTCGTCGTCGTCGTCGGCGTCAAGGTCGTCGTCGTCGTCGGCGGCGTCAAGGTCGTCGTCGTCGTCGTCGTCGTCGTCGTCGGCGTCAAGGTCGTCGTCGTCGTCGGCGTCAAGGTCGTCATCGTCGTCGTCGCCGTCGTCAGCGTCAAGGTCGTCGTCGTCATCGTCGTCGTCGTCGTCGTCGTCGTCGTCGTCGTCGTCATCGTCGTCGTCGTCGCCGTCGTCGTCATCGTCGTCGTCGTCGCCGTCGCCGCCGTCGTCGTCGTCGTCGGCGTCAAGGTCGTCGTTGTCGTCGTCGTCGGCGTCAAGGTCGTCTTCGTCGTCGTCATCGTCGTCTTCGTCGTCGTCGTCGTCGTCGTCGGCGTCAAGGTCGTCGTCGTCGTCGTCGTCGGCGTCAAGGTCGGCGTCAAGGTCGTCGTCGTCGTCGTCGTCGTCGTCGTCGTCGGCGTTAAAGTCGTCGTCGGCGTCAAGGTCGTCGTCGTCGTCGTCGTCGTCGTCGGCGTCAAGGTCGTCGTCGTCGTCGTCGTCGTCGTCGGCGTCAAGGTCGTCGGCGTCAAGGTCGTCGTCGTCGTCGTCGGCGTCAAGGTCGTCGTCGTCGTCGTCGGCGTCAAGGTCGTCGTCGTCGTCGTCGTCGGCGTCAACGTCGTCGTCGTCGTCGTCGTCGGCATCAAGGTCGTCGTCGTCGTCGTCGTCGTCGTCGGCGTCAAGGTCGTCGTCGTCGACGTCGTCGGCGTCAAGGTCGTCGTCGTCGTCGTCGTCGGCGTCAAGGTCGTCGTTGTCGTCGTCGTCGGCGTCAAGGTCGTCGTCGTCGTCGTCGTCGGCGTCAAGGTCGTCGTCGTCGTCGTCGTCGTCGTCGTCGTCGTCGGCGTCAAGGTCGTCGTCGGCGTCAATGTCGTCGTCGTCGACGTTGTCGTCGTCGGCGTCAAGGTCGTCGTCGTCGTCGTCGTCGTCGTCGTCGTCGGCGTCAAGGTCGTCGTCGTCGTCGTCGTCGTCAGCGTCAAGGTCGTCGTCGGCGTCAAGGTCATCGTCGTCGTCGTCGTCGGCGTAAAGGTCTTCGTCGTCGTCGTCGTCATCGGCGTCGGAGTCAAGGTCGTCGTCGTCGGCGTAAAGGTCGTCGTCGTCGTTGTCGGCGTCGGCGTCGGCGTCAAGGTCGTCGTCGTCGGCGTCAAGGTCATCGTCGACGTCGTCGTCGTCGTCGGCGTCAAGGTCGTCGTCGTCGTCGGCGTCAAGGTCGTCGTCGGCGTCAAGGTCGTCGTCGTCGACGTCGTCGTCGCCGGCGTCAAGGTCGTCGTCGTCGTCGTCGTCGTCGTCGGCGTCAAGGTCGTCGTAGTCGTCGTCGTCGTCGGCGTCGGAGTCAAGGTCGTCGTCGTCGTCGTCGTCGGCGTCAAGGTCGTCGTCGTCGTCGGCGGCGTCAAGGTCGTCGTCGTCGTCGTCGTCGTCGTCGTCGGCGTCAAGGTCGTCGTCGTCGTCGGCGTCAAGGTCGTCATCGTCGTCGTCGCCGTCGTCGGCGTCAAGGTCGTCGTCGTCATCGTCGTCGTCGTCGTCGTCGTCATCGTCGTCGTCGTCGCCGTCGTCGTCATCGTCGTCGTCGTCGCCGTCGCCGCCGTCGTCGTCGTCGTCGGCGTCAAGGTCGTCGTTGTCGTCGTCGTCGTCGTCGGCGTCAAGGTCGTCGTTGTCGTCGTCGTCGGCGTCAAGGTCGTCTTCGTCGTCGTCATCGTCGTCTTCGTCGTCGTCGTCGTCGTCGTCGGCGTCAAGGTCGTCGTCGTCGTCGTCGTCGGCGTCAAGGTCGGCGTCAAGGTCGTCGTCGTCGTCGTCGTCGTCGTCGTCGTCGGCGTCGGAGTCAAGGTCGTCGTCGTCGTCGTCGTCGGCGTTAAAGTCGTCGTCGGCGTCAAGGTCGTCGTCGTCGTCGTCGTCGTCGTCGGCGTCAAGGTCGTCGTCGTCGTCGTCGTCGGCGTCAACGTCGTCGTCGTCGTCGTCGTCGGCATCAAGGTCGTCGTCGTCGTCGTCGTCGTCGTCGGCGTCAAGGTCGTCGTCGTCGACGTCGTCGGCGTCAAGGTCGTCGTCGTCGTCGTCGTCGGCGTCAAGGTCGTCGTTGTCGTCGTCGTCGGCGTCAAGGTCGTCGTCGTCGTCGTCGTCGTCGTCGTCGGCGTCAAGGTCGTCGTCGTCGTCGTCGTCGTCGTCGTCGTCGTCGTCGGCGTCAAGGTCGTCGTCGGCGTCAATGTCGTCGTCGGCGTCAAGGTCGTCGTCGGCGTCAAGGTCGTCGTCGTCGTCGTCGTCGTCGGCGTCAAGGTCGTCGTCGTCGTCGTCGTCGTCAGCGTCAAGGTCGTCGTCGGCGTCAAGGTCATCGTCGTCGTCGTCGTCGGCGAAAAGGTCTTCGTCGTCGTCGTCGTCATCGGCGTCGGAGTCAAGGTCGTCGTCGTCGTCGTCGTCGGCGTCAAGGTCGTCATCGTCGTCGGCGGCGTCAAGGTCGTCGTCGTCGTCGTCGTCGTCGTCGGCGTCAAGATCGCCGTCGTCGTCGTCGTCGTCGTCGGCGTCAATGTCGTCGTCGTCACCGTCGTCGTCGTCGTCGTTGTCGGCGTCAAGGTCGTCGTCGTCGTCGTCGTCGTCGTCGGCGTCAATGTCGTCGTCGTCACCGTCGTCGTCGTCGTCGTCGTCGTCGTCGCCGCCGTCGTCGTCGCCGTCGCCGTCGTCGTCGTCCTCGTCGGCGTCAAAGTCGTCGTCGTCGTCGGCGTCAAGGTCGTCGTCGTCGTCGGCGTCAATGTCGTCGTCGTCGTCGGCGTCAAGGTCGTCGTCGTCGTCGTCGTCGTCGTCGTCGTCGTCTTCGTCGTCGTTCGTCGTCGTTCGTCGTCGTTCGTCGACGTCGTTCGTCGTCGTTCGTCGTCTTTCGTCGTCGTTCGTCGTCGTTCGTCGTCGTTCGTCGTCGTTCGTCGTCGTTCGTCGTCGTTCGTCGTCGTTCGTCGTCGTTCGTCGTCGTTGTTCGTCGTCGTTCGTCGTCATTCGTCGTCGTTCGTCGTCGTTCGTCGTCGTTCGTCGACGTCGTTCGCCGTCGTTCGTCGTCGTCGTTCGTCATCAGTTGTCGTCGGTCGTCGTCGTTCGTCGTCGTTCGTCGTCGTTCGTCTTCGTCGTTCGTCGTCGTTCGTCGTCATTCGTCGTCGTCGTTCGTCGTCGTTCGTCGTCATTCGTCGTCTTCGTTCGTCATCGTTCGTCGTCGTCGCCGTTCATCGTCGTTCGTCGTCGTTCGTCGTCGTTCGTCGTCGTTCGTCGTCGTTCGTCGTCGTCGTTCGTCGTCGTTCTTCATCGTTCGTCGTCGTCGTTCGTCGTCGTCGTTCGTCGTCGTCGTTCGTCGTCGTTCGTCGTCGTTCGTCGACGTCGTTCGTCGTCGTTCGTCGTCGGTCGTCGTCGTTCGTCGTCGTTCGTCGTCGTCGTTCGTCGTCGTTCGTCGTCGTTCGTCGTCGTTCGTCGTCGTTCGTCGTCGTTCGTCATCGTCGTTCGTCGTTCGTTGTCGTTCGTCGTCGTCGTTCGTCGTCGCCGTTCGTCGTCGTTCGTCGTCGTTCGTCGTCGTTCGTCGTCGTTCGTCGTCGTCGTTCGTCGTCGTTCGTCGTCGTTCGTCGTCGTTCGTCGTCGTTCGTCGTCGTTCGTCGTCGCTGTTCGTCGTCGTCCATCGTCGGTCGTCGTCTTTCGTCGTCGTTCGTCGTCGTTCGTCGTCATTCGTTTTCGTTCGTCGTTGTTCGTCGTCGTTCGTCGTCGTTCGTTGTCGTTCGTCGTCGTTCGTCGTCGTTCGTCGTCGTCCGTCGTCGTTCGTCGTCGTTCCTCGTCGTTTGTCGTCGTCGTTCGTCGTCGTTCGTCGTCGTTCGTAGTCGTCCGTCGTCGTTCGTCGTCGTTTGTCGTCGTCGTCCGTCGTCGTTCGTCGTCATTCGTCGTCGTCCTTCGTCGTCGTTCGTCGTCGTTCGTCGTCGTCGTTCGTCGTCGTTCGTCATCGTCGTTCGTCGTCATGCGTCGTCGTCGTCGTCATCGTCGTCATCGGCTTCTAGGTCGTCGTCGTCGTCGTCGTCGTCGTTCTCGTCAAGGTCGTCGTCGTCGTCGGCGTCATGGTCGTCGTCGTCGTCGGCGTTAAGGTCGTCGTCGACGTCGTCGTCGTCGTCGGCGTCGTCGGCGTCAAGGTCGTCGTCGTCGTCGTCGTCGGCGTCAAGGTCGTCGTCGGCGTCGTCGGAGTCAAGGTCGTCGTCGTCGTCGTCGGGGTCAAGGTCGTCGTCGTCGTCGTCGTCGTCGGCGTCAAGGTCGTCGTCGTCGTCGTCGTCGTCGGCGTCAAGGTCATCGTCGTCGTCGTCTTCGTCGTCGACGTCAAGGTCGTCGTCCTCGTCTTCGTCGTCGTCGTCGTCGTCGTCGTCGTCGGCGTCAAGGTCGTCGTCGTCGTCGTCTGCGTCAAGGTCTTCGTCGTCGTCGTCGTCGTCGTCGTCGTCGTCGGCGTCGTCGTCGGCGTCAAGGTCTTCGTCGTCGTCGTCGTCGGCGGCGTCGGCGTCAAGGTCGTCGTCGTCGTCGTCGTCGTCGGCGTCAAGGTCGTCGTCGTCGTCGTCGTCGTCGTCATCGTCGGCGTCAAGGTCGTCGTCGTCGTAGTCGTTGTCGTCGGCGTCAAGGTCGTCGTCGTCGTTGTCGGCGTCGGCGTCAAGGTCGTCGTCGTCGTTGTCGGCGTCGGCGTCGGCGTCAAGGTCGTCGTCGTCGGCGTCAAGGTCATCGTCGTCGTCGTCGTCGGCGTCAAGGTCATCGTCGTCGTCGTCGTCGTCGTCGGCGTCAAGGTCGTCGTCGTCGTCGTCGTCGTCGTCGGCGTCAAGGTCGTCGTCGTCGGCGGCGTCAAGGTCGTCGTCGTCGTCGTGGTCGTCGTCGGCGTCAAGGTCATCGTCGTCGTCGGCGTCAAGGTCGTCGTCGTCGTCGTCGTCGTCGTCGTCGGCGTCAATGTCGTCGTCGTCGACGTCGTCGTCGTCGGCGTCAAGGTCGTCGTCGTCGTCGTCGTCGTCGTCGTCGGCGTCGGAGTCAAGGTCATCGTCGTCGTCGTCGTCGGCGTCAAGGTCGTCGTCGTCGTCGGCGGCGTCGTCGGCGTCAATGTCGTCGTCGTCGTCGTCGGCGTCAAGGTCGTCGTCGTCGTCGGCGTCAAGGTCGTCGTCGTCGTCGGCGTCATGGTCGTCGTCGTCGTCGTCGCCGTCGTCGTCGTCGTCGTCGTCGTCGGCGTCAAGGTCGTCGTCGTCGTCGGCGTCAAGGTCGTCATCGTCGTCGTCGCCGTCGTCGGCGTCAAGGTCGTCGTCGTCATCGTCGTCGTCGTCGTCGTCGTCGTCGTCGTCGTCATCGTCGTCGTCGTCGCCGTCGTCGTCGTCATCGTCGTCGTCGCCGTCGCCGTCGTCGTCGTCGTCGTCGGCGTCAAGGTCGTCGTTGTCGTCGTCGTCGGCGTCAATGTCGTCGTTGTCGGCGTCAAGGTCGTCTTCGTCGTCGTCGTCGTCGTCTTCGTCGTCGTCGTCGTCGTCGTCGGCGTCAAGGTCGTCGTCGTCGTCGTCGTCGGCGTCAAGGTCGTCGTCGTCGTCGTCGTCGTCGGCGTCGGAGTCAAGGTCGTCGTCGTCGTCGTCGTCGGCGTTAAAGTCGTCGTCGGCGTCAAGTTCGTCGTCGTCGTCGTCGTCGTCGTCGGCGTCAAGGTCGTCGTCGTCGTCGTCGTCGGCGTCAAGGTCGTCGTCGTTGTCGTCGTCGGCGTCAAGGTCGTCGTCGGCGTCAAGGTTGTCGTCGTCGTCGTCTGCGTCAAGGTCGTCGTCGTCGTCGTCGTCGGCGTCAACGTCATCGTCGTCGACGTCGTCGGCATCAAGGTCGTCGTCGTCGTTCGTCGTCGTTCGTCGTCGTTCGTCGTCGTTCGTCGTCTTTCGTCGTCGTCGTTCGTCGTCGTTCGTCGTCGTTCATCGTCGTTCGTCGTCGTTCGTCGTCGTTCGTCGTCGTCGTTCGTCGTCGTTCGTCGTCGTTCGTCGTCATTCGTCGTCGTCGTTCGTCGTCGTTCGTTGTCGTTCATCATCGTCGTTCATCATCGTTCGTCGTCGTTGTTCGTCGTCGTTCGTCATCGTTCGTCGTAGTTCGTCGTCGTCGTTCGTCGTCGTTGTCCGTCGTCGTTCGACGTCGTTCATCGTCGTTTGTCGTCGTTCGTCGTCGTTCGTCGTCGTCGTTCGTCGTCGTCGTTCGTCGTCGTTCATCGTCGTTCGTCGTCGTTCGTCGTCGTTCGTCGTCGTCGTTCGTCATCGCTCGTCGTCGTTCGTCGTCGTCGTTCGTCGTCGTTCGTCGTCTTTCGTCGTCGTTCGTCGTCGTTCGTAGTCGTCGTTCGTCGTAGTTCGTCGTCTATTGTCGTCGTCGTTCGTCGTCTTTCGTCGTCGTCGTTCGTCATCTTTCGTCGTCGTCGTTCGTCTTCGTTCGTCGTCGTTCGTCGTCGTCGTTCGTCGTCGTTCGTCGTCGTTCGTCGTCGTTCGTCGTCGTCGTTCATCGTCGTCGTTCGTCGTCGTTCGTCGTCGTCGTTCGTCGTCGTTAGTCGTTGTTCGTCGTCGTTCGTCGTCGTCGTTCGTCGTCGTTCGTCATCGACGTACGTCGTCGTTCGTCGTTGTTCGTCGTCGTCGTTCGTCGTCGTCGTTCGTAGTCGTTCGTCGTCGTTCGTCGTCGTCGTACGTCGTCTTTCGTCGTCGTTCGTCGTCGTTCGTCGTCGTTCGTCGTCGTTCGTCGTCGTCGTTCGTCGTCGTCGTTCGTCGTCGTCGTTCGTCGTCGTTCGTCGTCGTTCGTCGTCGTTCGTCGCCGTTAGTCGTCGTTCGCCGTCGTTCGTCGTCGTCGTTCGTCGTCGTCATTCGTCGTCGTCGTACGTCGTCTTTCGTCGTCGGTCGTCATCGTTCGTCGTCGTCATTCGTCATCGTTGGTCGTCGTTCGTCGTCGTCGTTCGTCGTCGTTCGTCGTCGTTCGTCGTCGTTCGTCGTCGCTCGTCGTCGTTCGTCGTCGTTCGTCGTCGGTCGTCGTCATTCGTCGTCGTCGTTCGTCGTCGTTCGTCGTCGTTCGTCGTCATTCGTCGTCGTCCTTCGTCATCGTTCGTCGTCGTCGTTCGTCGTCGTTCGTCGTCGTTCGTCGTCATCGTTCGTCGTCGTTCGTCGTCGTTCGTCGTCGTTCGTCGTCGTTCGTCGTCGTTCATCGTCGTTCGTCGTCGTTCGTCGTCGTTCGTCGTCGTCGTTCGTCGTCGTTCGTCGTCGTTCGTCGTCGTCGTTCGTCGTCGTTCGTCGTTGTTCGTCGTCGTTCGTCGTCGTTCGTCGTCGTCGTTCGTCGTCGTCGTTCGTCGTCGTCGTTCGTCGTTGTTCGTCGTCGTTCGTCGTCGTTCGTCGTCGTCGTTCGTCGTCGTTCGTCGTCTTTCGTCGTCGTCGTTCGTCGTCGTTCGTCGTCGTTCGTCGTCGTTCATCGTCGTTCGTCGTCGTTCGTCGTCGTTCGTCGTCGTCGTTCGTCGTCGTTCGTCGTCGTTCGTCGTCATTCGTCGTCGTCGTTCGTCGTCGTTCGTCGTCGTTCATCATTGTCGTTCATCATCGTTCATCATCGTTCGTCGTCGTTGTTCGTCGTCGTTCGTCGTAGTTCGTCGTCGTCGTTCGTCGTCGTCGTTCGTCGTCGTCGTCCGTCGTCGTTCATCGTCGTTCGTCGTCGTTCGTCGTCGTTCGTCGTCGTCGTTCGTCGTCGTTCGTCGTCGTTCGTCGTCTTTCGTCGTCGTCGTTCGTCGTCGTCGTTCGTCGTAGTTGTTCGTCGTCATTCGTCGTCGTTCGTCATCGTTCGTCATCGTCGTCGTTCGTCGTCGTCGTTCGTCGTCGTTCGTCGTCGTTCATCATCGTCGTCGTTCGTCGTCGTTCGTCATCTTTCGTCGTCGTCGTTCGTCGTCGTTCGTCGTCGTCGTTCGTCGTCGTTCGTCGTCGTCGTTCGTCGGCGTTCGTCGTCGTTCGTCGTCGTTCGTCGTCGTTCGTCGTGTTTCGTCGTCGTCGTTCGTCGTCGATCGTCGTCTTTCGTCGTCGTCGTTCGTCGTCGTTCGTCGTCGTCGTTCGTCGTCGTTCGTCGTCGTTCGTCGTCGTCGTTCGTTATCGTTCGTCGTCGTTCGTCGTCATTCGTCGTCGTCGTTCGTCGTTGGTCGTCGTCGTTCGTCGTCGTTCGTCGTCGTTCGTCGTCGTCGTACGTCGTCGTTTGTCGTCGTTCGTCGTCGTCATTCGTCGTCGTTCGTCGTCGTTCGTCGTCGTTCGTCGTCGTTCGTCGTCGTTCGTCGTCGTCGTTCGTCGTCGTCGTTCGTCGTCGTTCGTCGTCGTTCGTAGTCGTTCGTCGTCTTCGTTCGTCGTCGCTCGTCGTCGTTCGTCGTCGTTCGTCGTAGTTCGTCGTCGTCGTTCGTCGTCGTTCGTCGTCGTCGTTCGTCGTCGTTCATCGTCGTACGTCGTCGTTAGTCGTCGTTCGTCGTCGTCATTCGTCGTCGTTCGTCGTCGTTCGTCGTCGTTCTTCGTCATTCGTCGTCGTTCGTCGTCGTCGTTCTTCGTCGTTCGTCGTCATTCGTCGTCATCGTCGTCGTTCGTCGTCGTCGTTCGTCGTCGTCGTTCGTCGTCGTTCGTCGTCGTTCATCATCGTCGTCGTTCGTCGTCGTTCGTCATCTTTCGTCGTCGTCGTTCGTCGTTGTTCGTCGTCGATCGTCGTCGTTCGTCGTCGTCGTTCGTCGTCGTTCGTCGTCGTCGTTCGTCGTCGTTCGTCGTCGTTCGTCGTGTTTCGTCGTCGTCGTTCGTCGTCGATCGTCGTCTTTCGTCGTCGTCGTTCGTCGTCGTTCGTCGTCGTCGTTCGTCGTCGTTCGTCGTCGTTCGTCGTCGTTCGTCGTCGTTCGTCGTCGTTCGTCGTCGTTCGTCGTCGTTCGTCGTCGTCGTTCGTCGTCGTCGTTCGTCGTCGTTCGTCGTCGTTCGTCGTCGTTCGTCGTCGTTCGTCGTCGTTCGTCGTCGTCGTTCGTCGTCGCTCGTCGTCGTTCGTCGTCGTTCGTCGTAGTTCGTCGTCGTCGTTCGTCGTCGTCGTTCGTCGTCGTTCGTCGTCGTTCGTCGTCGTCGTTCGTCGTCGTTCATCGTCGTACGTCGTCGTTAGTCGTCGTTCGTCGTCGTCATTCGTCGTCGTTCGTCGTCGTTCGTCGTCGTTCTTCGTCATTCGTCGTCGTTCGTCGTCGTCGTTCTTCGTCGTTCGTCGTCGTTCGTCGTCGTCGTTCGTCGGCGTTCGTCGTCGTTCGTCGTCGTTCGTCGTTCGTCGTCGTCGGTCGTCGTCGTTCGTCCTCGTCGTTCGTTGTCGGTCGTCGTCGTCGTTCGTCTTCGTTCGTCATCGATCGTCGTCGTTCGTCGTCGTTCATCGTCGTTCGTCGTCGTCGTTCGTCGTCGGTCGTCGTCGTTCGTCGTCGTTCGCCGTCGTTCGTCGTCGTCGTCGTCGTTCGTCGTCGTTCGTCGTCGTTGGTCGTCGTTCATCGTCGTCGTTCGTCGTCATTCGTCGTCGTTCGTCGTCGTTCGTCGTCGTTCGTCGTCGTTCGTCGTCGTTCGTCGTCGTCGTTCATCGTCGTTCGTCGTCGTTCATCGTCATTCGTCGTCGTCGTTCGTCGTCGTTCGTCGTCGTTCGTCGTCATTCGTCGTCGTCGTTCGTCGTCGTCGTTCGTCGTCGTCGTACGTCGTCTTTCGTCGTCGTTCGTCGTCGTTCGTCGTCGTCGTTCGTCGTAGTACGTCGTCTATCGTCGTCGTCGTTCGTCGTCGTTCGTCGTCTTTCGTCGTCGTCGTTCGTCATCGTTCGTCGTCGTCGTTCGTCTTCGTTCGTCGTCGTTCGTCGTCGTCGTTCGTCGTCGTTGTTCGTCGTCGTTCGTCGTCGTTCGTTGTCGTTCGTCGTCGTTCGTCGTCGTTCGTCGTCGTCCGTCGTCGTTCGTCGTCGTACCTCGTCGTTTGTCGTCGTCGTTCGTCGTCGTTCGTCGTCGTTCGTCGTCGTTCGTAGTCGTCCGTCGTCGTTCGTCGTCGTTTGTCGTCGTCGTCCGTCGTCGTTCGTCGTCATTCGTCGTCGTCCTTCGTCGTCGTTCGTCGTCGTTCGTCGTCGTCGTTCGTCGTCGTTCGTCATCGTCGTTCGTCGTCATGCGTCGTCGTCGTCGTCATCGTCGTCATCGGCTTCTAGGTCGTCGTCGTCGTCGTCGTCGTCGTTCTCGTCAAGGTCGTCGTCGTCGTCGGCGTCATGGTCGTCGTCGTCGTCGGCGTTAAGGTCGTCGTCGACGTCGTCGTCGTCGTCGGCGTCGTCGGCGTCAAGGTCGTCGTCGTCGTCGTCGTCGGCGTCAAGGTCGTCGTCGGCGTCGTCGGAGTCAAGGTCGTCGTCGTCGTCGTCGGGGTCAAGGTCGTCGTCGTCGTCGTCGTCGTCGGCGTCAAGGTCGTCGTCGTCGTCGTCGTCGTCGGCGTCAAGGTCGTCGTCGTCGTCGTCTTCGTCGTCGACGTCAAGGTCGTCGTCCTCGTCTTCGTCGTCGTCGTCGTCGTCGTCGTCGTCGGCGTCAAGGTCGTCGTCGTCGTCGTCTGCGTCAAGGTCTTCGTCGTCGTCGTCGTCGTCGTCGTCGTCGTCGGCGTCGTCGTCGGCGTCAAGGTCTTCGTCGTCGTCGTCGTCGGCGGCGTCGGCGTCAAGGTCGTCGTCGTCGTCGTCGTCGTCGGCGTCAAGGTCGTCGTCGTCGTCGTCGTCGTCGTCATCGTCGGCGTCAAGGTCGTCGTCGTCGTAGTCGTTGTCGTCGGCGTCAAGGTCGTCGTCGTCGTTGTCGGCGTCGGCGTCAAGGTCGTCGTCGTCGTTGTCGGCGTCGGCGTCGGCGTCAAGGTCGTCGTCGTCGGCGTCAAGGTCATCGTCGTCGTCGTCGTCGGCGTCAAGGTCATCGTCGTCGTCGTCGTCGTCGTCGGCGTCAAGGTCGTCGTCGTCGTCGTCGTCGTCGTCGGCGTCAAGGTCGTCGTCGTCGGCGGCGTCAAGGTCGTCGTCGTCGTCGTGGTCGTCGTCGGCGTCAAGGTCGCCGTCGTCGTCATCGTCGTCGTCGGCGTCAAGGTCGTCGTCGTCGTCGTCGTCGTCGTCGGCGTCAATGTCGTCGTCGTCGACGTCGTCGTCGTCGTCGTCAAGGTCGTCGTCGTCGTCGTCGTCGTCGTCGGCGTCAAGGTCGTCGTCGTCGTCGTCGTCGTCGTCGTCGGCGTCGGAGTCAAGGTCATCGTCGTCGTCGTCGTCGGCGTCAAGGTCGTCGTCGTCGTCGGCGGCGTCGTCGGCGTCAAGGTCGTCGTCGTCGTCGTCGGCGTCAAGGTCGTCGTCGTCGTCGTCGGCGTCAAGGTCGTCGTCGTCGTCGGCGTCAAGGTCGTCGTCGTCGTCGGCGTCATGGTCGTCGTCGTCGTCGTCGCCGTCGTCGTCGTCGTCGTCGTCGTCGCCGTCGTCGTCGTCGTCGTCGTCGTCGGCGTCAAGGTCGTCGTCGTCGTCGGCGTCAAGGTCGTCATCGTCGTCGTCGCCGTCGTCGGCGTCAAGGTCGTCGTCGTCATCGTCGTCGTCGTCGTCGTCGTCGTCGTCGTCGTCATCGTCGTCGTCGTCGCCGTCGTCGTCGTCATCGTCGTCGTCGCCGTCGCCGTCGTCGTCGTCGTCGTCGGCGTCAAGGTCGTCGTTGTCGTCGTCGTCGGCGTCAATGTCGTCGTTGTCGGCGTCAAGGTCGTCTTCGTCGTCGTCGTCGTCGTCTTCGTCGTCGTCGTCGTCGTCGTCGGCGTCAAGGTCGTCGTCGTCGTCGTCGTCGGCGTCAAGGTCGTCGTCGTCGTCGTCGTCGTCGTCGTCGTCGTCGTCGGCGTCGGAGTCAAGGTCGTCGTCGTCGTCGTCGTCGGCGTTAAAGTCGTCGTCGGCGTCAAGTTCGTCGTCGTCGTCGTCGTCGTCGTCGGCGTCAAGGTCGTCGTCGTCGTCGTCGTCGGCGTCAAGGTCGTCGTCGTTGTCGTCGTCGGCGTCAAGGTCGTCGTCGGCGTCAAGGTTGTCGTCGTCGTCGTCTGCGTCAAGGTCGTCGTCGTCGTCGTCGTCGGCGTCAACGTCATCGTCGTCGACGTCGTCGGCATCAAGGTCGTCGTCGTCGTTCGTCGTCGTTCGTCGTCGTTCGTCGTCTTTCGTCGTCGTCGTTCGTCGTCGTTCGTCGTCGTTCATCGTCGTTCGTCGTCGTTCGTCGTCGTTCGTCGTCGTTCGTCGTCGTTCGTCGTCATTCGTCGTCGTCGTTCGTCGTCGTTCGTTGTCGTTCATCATCGTTCGTCGTCGTTGTTCGTCGTCGTTCGTCATCGTTCGTCGTAGTTCGTCGTCGTCGTTCGTCGTCGTTGTCCGTCGTCGTTCGACGTCGTTCATCGTCGTTTGTCGTCGTTCGTCGTCGTTCGTCGTCGTCGTTCGTCGTCGTCGTTCGTCGTCGTTCATCGTCGTTCGTCGTCGTTCGTCGTCGTTCGTCGTCGTCGTTCGTCATCGCTCGTCGTCGTTCGTCGTCGTCGTTCGTCGACGTTCGTCGTCTTTCGTCGTCGTTCGTCGTCGTTCGTAGTCGTCGTTCGTCGTAGTTCGTCGTCTATTGTCGTCGTCGTTCGTCGTCTTTCGTCGTCGTCGTTCGTCATCTTTCGTCGTCGTCGTTCGTCTTCGTTCGTCGTCGTTCGTCGTCGTCGTTCGTCGTCGTTCGTCGTCGTTCGTCGTCGTTCGTCGTCGTCGTTCATCGTCGTCGTTCGTCGTCGTTCGTCGTCGTCGTTCGTCGTCGTTAGTCGTTGTTCGTCGTCGTTCGTCGTCGTCGTTCGTCGTCGTTCGTCATCGACGTACGTCGTCGTTCGTCGTTGTTCGTCGTCGTCGTTCGTCGTCGTCGTTCGTAGTCGTTCGTCGTCGTTCGTCGTCGTCGTACGTCGTCTTTCGTCGTCGTTCGTCGTCGTTCGTCGTCGTTCGTCGTCGTCGTTCGTCGTCGTCGTTCGTCGTCGTTCGTCGTCGTTCGTCGTCGTTCGTCGCCGTTAGTCGTCGTTCGCCGTCGTTCGTCGTCGTCGTTCGTCGTCGTCGTTCGTCGTCGTCGTACGTCGTCTTTCGTCGTCGGTCGTCATCGTTCGTCGTCGTCATTCGTCATCGTTGGTCGTCGTTCGTCGTCGTCGTTCGTCGTCGTTCGTCGTCGTTCGTCGTCGTTCGTCGTCGCTCGTCGTCGTTCGTCGTCGTTCGTCGTCGGTCGTCGTCATTCGTCGTCGTCGTTCGTCGTCGTTCGTCGTCGTTCGTCGTCATTCGTCGTCGTCCTTCGTCATCGTTCGTCGTCGTCGTTCGTCGTTCGTCGTCGTTCGTCGTCGTTCATCGTCGTTCGTCGTCGTTCGTCGTCGTTCGTCGTCGTCGTTCGTCGTCGTTCGTCGTCGTTCGTCGTCGTCGTTCGTCGTCGTTCGTCGTTGTTCGTCGTCGTTCGTCGTCGTCGTTCGTCGTCGTCGTTCGTCGTCGTCGTTCGTCGTTGTTCGTCGTCGTTCGTCGTCGTTCGTCGTCGTCGTTCGTCGTCGTTCGTCGTCTTTCGTCGTCGTCGTTCGTCGTCGTTCGTCGTCGTTCGTCGTCGTTCATCGTCGTTCGTCGTCGTTCGTCGTCGTTCGTCGTCGTCGTTCGTCGTCGTTCGTCGTCGTTCGTCGTCATTCGTCGTCGTCGTTCGTCGTCGTTCGTCGTCGTTCATCATTGTCGTTCATCATCGTTCGTCGTCGTTGTTCGTCGTCGTTCGTCGTAGTTCGTCGTCGTCGTTCGTCGTCGTCGTTCGTCGTCGTCGTCCGTCGTCGTTCGACGTCGTTCATCGTCGTTCGTCGTCGTTCGTCGTCGTTCGTCGTCGTCGTTCGTCGTCGTTCGTCGTCGTTCGTCGTCTTTCGTCGTCGTCGTTCGTCGTCGTCGTTCGTCGTAGTTGTTCGTCGTCATTCGTCGTCGTTCGTCATCGTTCGTCATCGTCGTCGTTCGTCGTCGTCGTTCGTCGTCGTTCGTCGTCGTTCATCATCGTCGTCGTTCGTCGTCGTTCGTCATCTTTCGTCGTCGTCGTTCGTCGTCGTTCGTCGTCGTCGTTCGTCGTCGTTCGTCGTCGTCGTTCGTCGGCGTTCGTCGTCGTTCGTCGTCGTTCGTCGTGTTTCGTCGTCGTCGTTCGTCGTCGTTCGTCGTCGATCGTCGTCTTTCGTCGTCGTCGTTCGTCGTCGTTCGTCGTCGTCGTTCGTCGTCGTTCGTCGTCGTTCGTCGTCGTCGTTCGTTATCGTTCGTCGTCGTTCGTCGTCATTCGTCGTCGTCGTTCGTCGTTGGTCGTCGTCGTTCGTCGTCGTTCGTCGTCGTTCGTCGTCGTCGTACGTCGTCGTTTGTCGTCGTTCGTCGTCGTCATTCGTCGTCGTTCGTCGTCGTTCGTCGTCGTTCGTCGTCGTTCGTCGTCGTCGTTCGTCGTCGTCGTTCGTCGTCGTTCGTCGTCGTTCGTAGTCGTTCGTCGTCTTCGTTCGTCGTCGCTCGTCGTCGTTCGTCGTCGTTCGTCGTAGTTCGTCGTCGTCGTTCGTCGTCGTTCGTCGTCGTCGTTCGTCGTCGTTCATCGTCGTACGTCGTCGTTAGTCGTCGTTCGTCGTCGTCATTCGTCGTCGTTCGTCGTCGTTCGTCGTCGTTCTTCGTCATTCGTCGTCGTTCGTCGTCGTCGTTCTTCGTCGTTCGTCGTCATTCGTCGTCATCGTCGTCGTTCGTCGTCGTCGTTCGTCGTCGTCGTTCGTCGTCGTTCGTCGTCGTTCATCATCGTCGTCGTTCGTCGTCGTTCGTCATCTTTCGTCGTCGTCGTTCGTCGTTGTTCGTCGTCGATCGTCGTCGTTCGTCGTCGTCGTTCGTCGTCGTTCGTCGTCGTCGTTCGTCGGCGTTCGTCGTCGTTCGTCGTCGTTCGTCGTCGTTCGTCGTGTTTCGTCGTCGTCGTTTGTCGTCGATCGTCGTCGTTCGTCGTCGTCGTTCGTCGTCGTTCATCGTCGTACGTCGTCGTTAGTCGTCGTTCGTCGTCGTCATTCGTCGTCGTTCGTCGTCGTTCGTCGTCGTTCTTCGTCATTCGTCGTCGTTCGTCGTCGTCGTTCTTCGTCGTTCGTCGTCGTTCGTCGTCGTCGTTCGTCGGCGTTCGTCGTCGTTCGTCGTCGTTCGTCGTTCGTCGTCGTCGGTCGTCGTCGTTCGTCCTCGTCGTTCGTTGTCGTCGTTCGTCTTCGTTCGTCATCGATCGTCGTCGTTCGTCGTCGTTCATCGTCGTTCGTCGTCGTCGTTCGTCGTCGGTCGTCGTCGTTCGTCGTCGTTCGCCGTCGTTCGTCGTCGTCGTCGTCGTTCGTCGTCGTTCGTCGTCGTTGGTCGTCGTTCATCGTCGTCGTTCGTCGTCATTCGTCGTCGTTCGTCGTCGTTCGTCGTCGTTCGTCGTCGTCGTTCATCGTCGTTCGTCGTCGTTCATCGTCATTCGTCGTCGTCGTTCGTCGTCGTTCGTCGTCGTTCGTCGTCATTCGTCGTCGTCGTTCGTCATCGTTCGTCGTCGTCGTTCGTCGCCGTTCGTCGTTGTTCGTCGTCGTTGTTCTTCGTCGTTCGTCGTCGTTCGTCGTCGTCGTTCGTCGTCGTTCGTCGTCGTCGTTCGTCGTCATTCGTCGTCGTTCATCGTCGTTCGTCGTCGTTCGTCGTCGTCGTACGTCGTCGTTCGTCGTCGTTCGTCGTCGTCGTTCGTCGTCATTCGTCGTCGTCGTTCGTCATCGTTCGTCGTCGTCTTTCGTCGTCGTTCGTCGTCGTTCGTCGTCGTTCGTCGTCGTCGTTCGTCGTCGTTCGTCGTCGTTCGTCGTCGTCGTTCGTCGTCGTTCGTCATCGTTCGTCGTCGTCGTTCGTTGTCGTTCGTTGTCGTCGTTCGTCGTCGTTCGTCGTCGTTCGTCGTCGTCGTTCGTCGTCGTTCGTCGTAGTTCGACGTCGTTCATCGTCGTTCGTCGTCGTTCGTCGTCGTCGTTCGTCGTCTTTCGTCGTCGTCGTTCATCATCGTTCGTCGTCGTCGTTCGTCGTAGTTCGTCGTCGTCATTCGTCGTCGTCGTTCGTCGTCTTTCGTCGTCGTCGTTCATCATCGTTCGTCGTCGTCGTTCGTCGTCGTTCGTCGTAGTTCGTCGTCGTCGTTCGTCGTCGTTCGTCGTCGTCGTTCGTCGTCGTTCGTCGTCGTTCGTCGTCGTTCGTCGTCGTCGTTCGTCGTCGTCGTGCGTCGTCGTTCATCGTCGTTCGTCGTCGTTCGTCGTCGTTCGTCGTCATTCGTCGTCGTCGTTCGTCGTCGTTCGTCGTCATTCGTCGTCGTCGTTAGTCATCGTTCGTCGTCGTTCGTCGTCATTCGTCGTCGTCGTTAGTCATCGTTCGTCGTCGTCGTTCGTCGTCGTTCGTCGTCGTTCGTCGTCGTTCGTCGTCGCTCGTCGTCGTTCGTCGTCGTCGTTCGTCGTCATCGTTCGTCGTCTTCGTTCGTCGTCGTCGTTCGTCGTCGTCGTTCGTCGTCGTCGTTCGTCGTCGTTCGTCGTCGTTAGTCGTCGTTAGTCGTCGTTCGTCGTCGTCGTTCGTCGTCGTTCGTCGTCATTCGTCGTCGTCGTTCATCGTCGTTCGTCGTCATTCGTCGTCGTCGTTAGTCATCGTTCGTCGTCGTTCGTCGTTGCTCGTCGTCGTTCGTCGTCGTTCGTCGTCGTTCGTCGTCGTCGTTCGTCGTCGTTCGTCGGCTTTCGTCGTCGTCGTTCGTCGTCGTTCGTCGTCGTTCGTCGTCGTTCGTCGTCGTTCATCGTCGTTCGTCGTCGTTCGTCGTCGTCGTTCGTCGTCATTCGTCGTCGTTCGTCGTCGTTCATCGTCGTCGTTCATCATCGTTCGTCGTCGTTGTTCGTCGTCGTTCGTCATCGTTCGTCGTAGTTCGTCGTCGTCGTTCGTCGTCGTCGTCCGTCGTCGTTCGACGTCGTTCATCGTCGTTCGTCGTCGTTCGTCGTCGTTCGTCGTCGTTCGTCGTGGTCGTTCGTCGTCGTTCATCGTCGTCGTTCGTCGTCGATCGTCGTCGTCGTTAGTCGTCATTCATCGTCGTTCGTCGTCGTCGTTCGTCGTCGTCGATCGTCGTCGTTCGTTGTCGGTCGTCGTCGGTCGTAGTCGGTCATCGTCGTGCGACGTCGTCGTTCGTCCTCATTCGTTTTCGTTCGTCGTCGTTCGTCGTCGTTCGTCGTCGTCGTTTGTCGTCGTTCGTCGTCGTTCGTCGTCGTTTGTCGTCGTCGTTCGTCGTCGTTCGTCGTCATTCGTCGTCGTTCGTCGTCGGCGTTCGTCGTCGTTCGTCGTCGTTCGCCGTCGTTCGTCGTCGTTCGTCGTCGTTCTTCGTCGTTCGTCGTCGTTCGTCGTCGTTCGTCGTCGTTTGCCGTTGTTCGTCGTCGTTCGTCGTCGTTCGTCGTCGTTCGTCGTCGTTCATCGTCGTTAGAAGTCGTTCCTCGTCGTTAGAAGTCGTTCGTCGTCGTCGTTCGTCGTCATTCGTCGTCGTTCGTCGTCGTCGTTCGTCGTCGTTCGTCGTCGGTCGTCGTCGGTCGTAGTCGGTCCTCGTCGTTCGTCGTCGTTCGTCATCGTCGTTCGTCGTCGTTCGTCGTCGTTCGTCGTCGTCGTTCGTCGTCGTCGTTCGTCGTCGTCGTTCGTCGTCGTTCGTCGTCGTCGTTCGTCGTCGTCGTTCGTCGTCGTCGTTCGTCGTCGTCGTTCGTCGTCGTTCGTCGTCGTTCGTCGTCGTTCGTCGTCGTCGTTCGTCGTCGTTCGTCGTCGTTCGTCGTCGTTCGTCGTCGTCGTTCGTCGTCGTTCGTCGTCGTTCGTCGTTGTCTTTCGTCGTCGTTCGTCGTCGTTCGTCGTCGTTCGTCGTCGTTCGTCGTCGCTGTTCGTCATCAGTCGTCGTCGGTCGTCGTCATTCGTCGTCGTCGTGCGTCGTCATTCGTCGTTCGTCGTCGTCGTTCGTCGTCGTTCATCGTCGTCGTTCGTCGTCGATCGTCGTCGTCGTTCGTCGTCATTCATCGTCGTTCGTCGTCGTCGTTCGTCGTCGTCGTTCGTCGTCGTTCGTCGTCGTTCGTCGTCGTTCGTCGTCGTTCGTCGTCGTTCGCCGTCGTTCGCCGTCGTCGTTCGTCGTCGTTCGTCGTCGTTCGTCGTCGTTCGTCGTCATCGTTCGTCGGTGATCGTCGTCGTTCGTCGTCGTTCGTCGTCGTTGGTCGTCGTCGTTCGTCGTCGTTCGTCGTCGTTCGTCGTCGTTCGTCGTCGTTGTTCGTCATCAGTCGTCGTCGGTCGGCGTAATTCGTCGTCGTCGTTCGTCGTCATTCGTCGTCGTTCGTCGTCGTTCGTCGTCTTTCGTCGTCGTCGTTCGTCGTCGTCCATCGTCGTCGGTCGTCGTTGTTCGTCGTCGTCGTTCATCGTCGTTCGTCGTCGTTCGTCGTCGTTCGTCGTCGTCGTCGTCGTCGTCGTTCGTCGTCGTTCGTCGTCGTCGTTCGTCGTCGTTCGTAGTCGTTCGTCGTCGTTAGTCGTCGTACGTCATCGTCGTTCGTCGTCATTCGTCGTCGTTCGTCGTCGTCGTTCGTCGTCGTCGTTCGTCGTCGTTCGTCGTCATTCGTCGTCGTTCGTCGTCGTTCGTCGTCGTTCGTCGTCGTCGTTCGTCGTCTTTCGTCGTCTTTCGTCGTCGTTCGTCGTCGTTCGTCGTCGTTCGTCGTCGTCGTTCGTCGTCTTTCGTCGTCGTCGTTCGTCGTCGTTCGTCGTCGTTCGTCGTTGTCGTTCGTCGTAGTTCGTCGTCGTCGTTCGTCGTCGTTCGTCGTCGTTCGTCGTCGTTCGTCGTCGTCGTTCGTCGTCGTTCGTCGTCGTTCGTCGTCGTTCGTCGTCGTCGTTCGTCATCAGTCGTCGTCGGTCGTCGTCATTCGTCGTCGTCGTTCGTCGTCATTCGTCGTCGTTCGTCGTCGTTCGTCGTCGTCGTTCGTCGTCGTTCGTCGTCATTCATCGTCTCTCGTCGTCGTCGTTCGTGGTCGTTCGTCGTCGTTCTTCGTCGGCGTTCGTCGTCGTTCGTCGTCGTTCGTCGTCGTCGGTCGTCGTCGTCGTTCGTCGTCGTTCGTCGTTGTCTTTCGTCGTCGTTCGTCGTCGTTCGTCGTCGTTCGTCGTCGTTCGTCGTCGCTGTTCGTCATCAGTCGTCGTCGGTCGTCGTCATTCGTCGTCGTCGTGCGTCGTCATTCGTCGTTCGTCGTCGTCGTTCGTCGTCGTTCATCGTCGTCGTTCGTCGTCGATCGTCGTCGTCGTTCGTCGTCATTCATCGTCGTTCGTCGTCGTCGTTCGTCGTCGTCGTTCGTCGTCGTTCGTCGTCGTTCGTCGTCGTTCGTCGTCGTTCGTCGTCGTTCGCCGTCGTTCGCCGTCGTCGTTCGTCGTCGTTCGTCGTCGTTCGTCGTCGTTCGTCGTCGTTCGTCGTCATCGTTCGTCGGTGATCGTCGTCGTTCGTCGTCGTTCGTCGTCGTTGGTCGTCGTCGTTCGTCGTCGTTCGTCGTCGTTCGTCGTCGTTCGTCGTCGTTGTTCGTCATCAGTCGTCGTCGGTCGGCGTAATTCGTCGTCGTCGTTCGTCGTCATTCGTCGTCGTTCGTCGTCGTTCGTCGTCTTTCGTCGTCGTCGTTCGTCGTCGTCCATCGTCGTCGGTCGTCGTTGTTCGTCGTCGTCGTTCATCGTCGTTCGTCGTCGTTCGTCGTCGTTCGTCGTCGTCGTCGTCGTCGTCGTTCGTCGTCGTTCGTCGTCGTCGTTCGTCGTCGTTCGTAGTCGTTCGTCGTCGTTAGTCGTCGTACGTCATCGTCGTTCGTCGTCATTCGTCGTCGTTCGTCGTCGTCGTTCGTCGTCGTTCGTCGTCGTCGTTCGTCGTCGTTCGTCGTCATTCGTCGTCGTTCGTCGTCGTTCGTCGTCGTTCGTCGTCGTCGTTCGTCGTCTTTCGTCGTCTTTCGTCGTCGTTCGTCGTCGTTCGTCGTCGTTCGTCGTCGTCGTTCGTCGTCTTTCGTCGTCGTCGTTCGTCGTCGTTCTTCGTCGTTCGTCGTTGTCGTTCGTCGTAGTTCGTCGTCGTCGTTCGTCGTCGTTCGTCGTCGTTCGTCGTCGTTCGTCGTCGTCGTTCGTCGTCGTTCGTCGTCGTTCGTCGTCGTTCGTCGTCGTCGTTCGTCATCAGTCGTCGTCGGTCGTCGTCATTCGTCGTCGTCGTTCGTCGTCATTCGTCGTCGTTCGTCGTCGTTCGTCGTCGTCGTTCGTCGTCGTTCGTCGTCATTCATCGTCTCTCGTCGTCGTCGTTCGTGGTCGTTCGTCGTCGTTCTTCGTCGGCGTTCGTCGTCGTTCGTCGTCGTTCGTCGTCGTCGGTCGTCGTCGTCGTTCGTTGTCGTTCGTCGTCGTCCTTCGTCGTCGTACGTAGTCGTTCGTCGTCGTTAGTAGTCGTACGTCATCGTCGTTCGTCGTCATTCGTCGTCCTTCGTCATCGTTCGTCGTCGTCGTTTTTCGTCATTCGTCGTCGTTCGTCGTCGTTCGTCGTCGTCGTTCGTCGTCGTTCGTCATTGTCGTTCGTCGTCGTTCGCCGTCGTCGTTCGTCGTCGTTCGTCGTCGTCGTTCGTCGTCGTTCGTCGTCGTTCGTCGTCTTTCGTCGTCGTCGTTCATCGTCGTTCGTCGTCGTTCGTCGTCGTTCGTCGTCGTCGTTCGTCGTCGTTCGTCGTCGTTCGTCGTCGTCGTTCGTCGGCGTTCGTCGTCGTTCGTCGTCGTCGTTCGTCGTTCGTCGTCGTCGTTCGTCGTCGTTCGTCGTCGTTCGTCGTCGTTCGTCGTCGTTCGTCGTCGTTGTTCGTCATCAGTCGTCGTCGGTCGTCGTCATTCGTCGTCGTCGTTCTTCGTCGTTCGTCGTAGTTCGTCGTCGTTCTTCGTCGTCGTTCGTCGTCGTTCGTTGTTGTTCGTCGTCGTTCGTCGTCGTTCATCGTCGTTCGTCGTCATCGTTCGTCGTCGTTCGTCGTCGTTCGTCGTCTTTCGTCGTCGTCGTTCGTCGTCGTTCGTCGTCGTTGTCGTTCGTCGTCGTTCGTCTTCGTCGTTCGTCGGCGTTCGTCGTCGTTCGTCGTCGTTCGTCGTCGTTCGTCGTCGTCGTTCGTCGTCATTCGTCGTAGTTCGTCGTCGTTCGTCGTCGCTCGTCGTCGTTCGTCGTCGTCGTTCGTCATCAGTCGTCGTCGGTCGTCGTCATTCGTCGTCGTCGTTCGTCGTCGTCGTTCGTCGTCATTCGTCGTCGTTCGTCGTCGTTCGTCGTCGTCGTTCGTCGTCGTTCGTCGTCGTTTGTCGTCGTCGTTCGTCGCCGTTCGTCGTCGTTCGTCGTCGTTCGTCGTCGATCGTCGTCGTTCGTCGTCGTTCGTCGTCGTCGTTCATCGTCTTTCGTCGTCGTTCGTCGTCATTCGTCGTCGTCGTTCGTCGTCGTTCGTCGTCGTTGTTCGTCGTCGTTCGTCGTCGTTCGTCGTCGTTCGTCGTCGTTCGTCGTCGTCGGTCGTCGTCGTCGTTCGTCGTCGTTCGTCGTCGTCGTTCGTCGTCGTTCGTAGTCGTTCGTCGTCGTTAGTCGTCGTACGTCATCGTCGTTCGTCGTCGTTCGTCGTCGTCGTTCGTCGTCATTCGTCGTCGTTCGTCGTCGTTCGTCGTCGGTCATCGTCGGTCGTTGTCGGTCGTCGTCGTTCGACGTCGTCGTTCGTCCCCATTCGTCGTCGTTCGTCATCGTTCGTCATCGTCGTTCGTCGTTGTTCGTCGTCGTTCGTCGTCGTTCGTCGTCGTCGTTCGTCGTCGTCGTTCGTCGTCGTTCGTAGTCGTTCGTCGTCGTTCGTCGTCGTCGTTCGTCGTCGTCGTTCGTCGTCGTCGTTCGTCGTCGCTCGTCGTCGTTCGTCGTCGTTCGTCGTCGTCGTTCGTCGTCGTTCGCCGTCGTTCGTCGTCGTCGTTCGTCGTCGTTCGTCGTTGTCTTTCGTCGTCGTTCGTCGTCGTTCGTCGTCGTTCGTCGTCGCTGTTCGTCATCAGTCGTCGTCGGTCGTCGTCATTCGTCGTCGTCGTGCGTCGTCATTCGTCGTCGTTCGTCGTCGTTCGTCGTCGTTCGTCGTGGTCGTTCGTCGTCGTTCATCGTCGTCGTTCGTCGTCGATCGTCGTCGTCGTTAGTCGTCATTCATCGTCGTTCGTCGTCGTCGTTCGTCGTCGTCGTTCGTCGTCGTTCATCGTCGTTCGTCGTCGTTCGTCGTCGTTCGTCGTCGTCGTTCGTCATCGCTCGTCGTCGTTCGTCGTCGTCGTTCGTCGTCGTTCGTCGTCTTTCGTCGTCGTTCGTCGTCGTTCGTCGTCGTCGTTCGTCGTAGTTCGTCGTCTATTGTCGTCGTCGTTCGTCGTCTTTCGTCGTCGTCGTTCGTCATCTTTCGTCGTCGTCGTTCGTCTTCGTTCGTCGTCGTTCGTCGTCGTCGTTCGTCGTCGTTCGTCGTCGTTCGTCGTCGTTCGTCGTCGTTCGTCGTCGTTCGTCGTCGTCGTTCATCGTCGTCGTTCGTCGTCGTTCGTCGTCGTCGTTCGTCGTCGTTCGTCGTCGTTAGTCGTTGTTCGTCGTCGTTCGTCGTCGTTCGTCATCGTCGTACGTCGCCGTTCGTCGTTGTTCGTCGTCGTCGTTCGTCGTCGTCTTTCGTAGTCGTTCGTCGTCGTTCGTCGTCGTTCGTCGTCGTCGTACGTCGTCTTTCGTCGTCGTTCGTCGTCGTCGTTCGTCGTCGTTCGTCGTCGTTCGTCGTCGTCGTTCGTCGTCGTTCGTCGTCGTTCGTCGTCGTTCGTCGCCGTTAGTCGTCGTTCGCCGTCGTTCGTCGTCGTCGTTCGTCGTCGTTCGTCGTCGTCGTACGTCGTCTTTCGTCGTCGGTCGTCATCGTTCGTCGTCGTGATACGTCATCGTTGGTCGTCGTTCGTCGTCGTCGTTCGTCGTCGCTCGTCGTCGTTCGTCGTCGTTCGTCGTCGTCGTTCGTCGTCGTTCGTCGTCGTTCGTCGTCGTCGTTCGTCGTCGTTCGTCGTTGTCTTTCGTCGTCGTTCGTCGTCGTTCGTCGTCGTTCGTCGTCGCTGTTCGTCATCAGTCGTCGTCGGTCGTCGTCATTCGTCGTCGTCGTGCGTCGTCATTCGTCGTCGTTCGTCGTCGTTCGTCGTCGTTCGTCGTGGTCGTTCGTCGTCGTTCATCGTCGTCGTTCGTCGTCGATCGTCGTCGTCGTTAGTCGTCATTCATCGTCGTTCGTCGTCGTCGTTCGTCGTCGTTGTTCGTCGTCGTTCACCGTCGTTCGTCGTCGTTCGTCGTCGTTCGTCGTCGTCGTTCGTCGTCGTTCGTCGTCGTTCGTCGTCGTCGTTCGTCGTCGTTCGTCGTTGTTCGTCGTCGTTCGTCGTCGTTCGTCGTCGTCGTTCGTCATCGTCGTTCGTCGTCGTCGTTCGTCGTCGTCGTTCGTCGTTGTTCGTCGTCGTTTGTCGTCGTTCGTCGTCTTTCGTCGTCGTCGTTCGTCGTCGTTCGTCGTCGTTCGTCGTCGTCGTTCGTCGTCGTTCGTCGTCGTTCGTCGTCATTCGTCGTCGTCGTTCGTCGTCGTTCGTCGACGTTCATCATCGTCGTTCATCATCGTTCGTCGTCGTTGTTCGTCGTCGTTCGTCATCGTTCGTCGTAGTTCGTCGTCGTCGTTCGTCGTCGTTGTCCGTCGTCGTTCGACGTCGTACATCGTCGTTTGTCGTCGTTCGTCGTCGTTCGTCGTCGTCGTTCGTCGTCGTTCATCGTCGTTCGTCGTCGTTCGTCGTCGTTCGTCGTCGTTCGTCGTCGTCGTTCGTCATCGCTCGTCGTCGTTCGTCGTCGTCGTTCGTCGTCGTTCGTCGTCTTTCGTCGTCGTTCGTCGTCGTCGTTCGTCGTAGTTCGTCGTCTATTGTCGTCGTCGTTCGTCGTCTTTCGTCGTCGTCGTTCGTCATCTTTCGTCGTCGTCGTTCGTCTTCGTTCGTCGTCGTTCGTCGTCGTCGTTCGTCGTCGTTCGTCGTCGTTCGTCGTCGTTCGTCGTCGTTCGTCGTCGTTCGTCGTCCTTCATCGTCGTCGTTCGTCGTCGTTCGTCGTCTTTCGTCGTCGTCGTTCGTCATCGTTCGTCGTCGTCGTTCGTCTTCGTTCGTCGTCGTTCGTCGTCGTCGTTCGTCGTCGTTGTTCGTCGTCGTTCGTCGTCGTTCGTTGTCGTTCGTCGTCGTTCGTCGTCGTTCGTCGTCGTCCGTCGTCGTTCGTCGTCGTTCCTCGTCGTTTGTCGTCGTCGTTCGTCGTCGTTCGTCGTCGTTCGTCGTCGTTCGTAGTCGTCCGTCGTCGTTCGTCGTCGTTTGTCGTCGTCGTCCGTCGTCGTTCGTCGTCATTCGTCGTCGTCCTTCGTCGTCGTTCGTCGTCGTTCGTCGTCGTCGTTCGTCGTCGTTCGTCATCGTCGTTCGTCGTCATGCGTCGTCGTCGTCGTCATCGTCGTCATCGGCTTCTAGGTCGTCGTCGTCGTCGTCGTCGTCGTTCTCGTCAAGGTCGTCGTCGTCGTCGGCGTCATGGTCGTCGTCGTCGTCGGCGTTAAGGTCGTCGTCGACGTCGTCGTCGTCGTCGGCGTCGTCGGCGTCAAGGTCGTCGTCGTCGTCGTCGTCGGCGTCAAGGTCGACGTCGGCGTCGTCGGAGTCAAGGTCGTCGTCGGGGTCAAGGTCGTCGTCGTCGTCGTCGTCGTCGGCGTCAAGGTCGTCGTCGTCGTCGTCGTCGTCGGCGTCAAGGTCGTCGTCGTCGTCGTCTTCGTCGTCGACGTCAAGGTCGTCGTCCTCGTCTTCGTCGTCGTCGTCGTCGTCGTCGTCGTCGGCGTCAAGGTCGTCGTCGTCGTCGTCTGCGTCAAGGTCTTCGTCGTCGTCGTCGTCGTCGTCGTCGTCGTCGGCGTCGTCGTCGGCGTCAAGGTCTTCGTCGTCGTCGTCGTCGGCGGCGTCGGCGTCAAGGTCGTCGTCGTCGTCGTCGTCGTCGGCGTCAAGGTCGTCGTCGTCGTCGTCGTCGTCGTCATCGTCGGCGTCAAGGTCGTCGTCGTCGTAGTCGTTGTCGTCGGCGTCAAGGTCGTCGTCGTCGTTGTCGGCGTCGGCGTCAAGGTCGTCGTCGTCGTTGTCGGCGTCGGCGTCGGCGTCAAGGTCGTCGTCGTCGGCGTCAAGGTCATCGTCGTCGTCGTCGTCGGCGTCAAGGTCATCGTCGTCGTCGTCGTCGTCGTCGGCGTCAAGGTCGTCGTCGTCGTCGTCGTCGTCGTCGGCGTCAAGGTCGTCGTCGTCGGCGGCGTCAAGGTCGTCGTCGTCGTCGTGGTCGTCGTCGGCGTCAAGGTCGCCGTCGTCGTCATCGTCGTCGTCGGCGTCAAGGTCGTCGTCGTCGTCGTCGTCGTCGTCGGCGTCAATGTCGTCGTCGTCGACGTCGTCGTCGTCGTCGTCAAGGTCGTCGTCGTCGTCGTCGTCGTCGTCGGCGTCAAGGTCGTCGTCGTCGTCGTCGTCGTCGTCGTCGGCGTCGGAGTCAAGGTCATCGTCGTCGTCGTCGTCGGCGTCAAGGTCGTCGTCGTCGTCGGCGGCGTCGTCGGCGTCAAGGTCGTCGTCGTCGTCGTCGGCGTCAAGGTCGTCGTCGTCGTCGTCGGCGTCAAGGTCGTCGTCGTCGTCGGCGTCAAGGTCGTCGTCGTCGTCGGCGTCATGGTCGTCGTCGTCGTCGTCGCCGTCGTCGTCGTCGTCGTCGTCGTCGCCGTCGTCGTCGTCGTCGTCGTCGTCGGCGTCAAGGTCGTCGTCGTCGTCGGCGTCAAGGTCGTCATCGTCGTCGTCGCCGTCGTCGGCGTCAAGGTCGTCGTCGTCATCGTCGTCGTCGTCGTCGTCGTCGTCGTCGTCGTCATCGTCGTCGTCGTCGCCGTCGTCGTCGTCATCGTCGTCGTCGCCGTCGCCGTCGTCGTCGTCGTCGTCGGCGTCAAGGTCGTCGTTGTCGTCGTCGTCGGCGTCAATGTCGTCGTTGTCGGCGTCAAGGTCGTCTTCGTCGTCGTCGTCGTCGTCTTCGTCGTCGTCGTCGTCGTCGTCGGCGTCAAGGTCGTCGTCGTCGTCGTCGTCGGCGTCAAGGTCGTCGTCGTCGTCGTCGTCGTCGTCGTCGTCGTCGTCGGCGTCGGAGTCAAGGTCGTCGTCGTCGTCGTCGTCGGCGTTAAAGTCGTCGTCGGCGTCAAGTTCGTCGTCGTCGTCGTCGTCGTCGTCGGCGTCAAGGTCGTCGTCGTCGTCGTCGTCGGCGTCAAGGTCGTCGTCGTTGTCGTCGTCGGCGTCAAGGTCGTCGTCGGCGTCAAGGTTGTCGTCGTCGTCGTCTGCGTCAAGGTCGTCGTCGTCGTCGTCGTCGGCGTCAACGTCATCGTCGTCGACGTCGTCGGCATCAAGGTCGTCGTCGTCGTTCGTCGTCGTTCGTCGTCGTTCGTCGTCGTTCGTCGTCTTTCGTCGTCGTCGTTCGTCGTCGTTCGTCGTCGTTCATCGTCGTTCGTCGTCGTTCGTCGTCGTTCGTCGTCGTTCGTCGTCGTTCGTCGTCATTCGTCGTCGTCGTTCGTCGTCGTTCGTTGTCGTTCATCATCGTTCGTCGTCGTTGTTCGTCGTCGTTCGTCATCGTTCGTCGTAGTTCGTCGTCGTCGTTCGTCGTCGTTGTCCGTCGTCGTTCGACGTCGTTCATCGTCGTTTGTCGTCGTTCGTCGTCGTTCGTCGTCGTCGTTCGTCGTCGTCGTTCGTCGTCGTTCATCGTCGTTCGTCGTCGTTCGTCGTCGTTCGTCGTCGTCGTTCGTCATCGCTCGTCGTCGTTCGTCGTCGTCGTTCGTCGACGTTCGTCGTCTTTCGTCGTCGTTCGTCGTCGTTCGTAGTCGTCGTTCGTCGTAGTTCGTCGTCTATTGTCGTCGTCGTTCGTCGTCTTTCGTCGTCGTCGTTCGTCATCTTTCGTCGTCGTCGTTCGTCTTCGTTCGTCGTCGTTCGTCGACGTCGTTCGTCGTCGTTCGTCGTCGTTCGTCGTCGTTCGTCGTCGTCGTTCATCGTCGTCGTTCGTCGTCGTTCGTCGTCGTCGTTCGTCGTCGTTAGTCGTTGTTCGTCGTCGTTCGTCGTCGTCGTTCGTCGTCGTTCGTCATCGACGTACGTCGTCGTTCGTCGTTGTTCGTCGTCGTCGTTCGTCGTCGTCGTTCGTAGTCGTTCGTCGTCGTTCGTCGTCGTCGTACGTCGTCTTTCGTCGTCGTTCGTCGTCGTTCGTCGTCGTTCGTCGTCGTCGTTCGTCGTCGTCGTTCGTCGTCGTTCGTCGTCGTTCGTCGCCGTTAGTCGTCGTTCGCCGTCGTTCGTCGTCGTCGTTCGTCGTCGTCGTTCGTCGTCGTCGTACGTCGTCTTTCGTCGTCGGTCGTCATCGTTCGTCGTCGTCATTCGTCATCGTTGGTCGTCGTTCGTCGTCGTCGTTCGTCGTCGTTCGTCGTCGTTCGTCGTCGTTCGTCGTCGCTCGTCGTCGTTCGTCGTCGTTCGTCGTCGGTCGTCGTCATTCGTCGTCGTCGTTCGTCGTCGTTCGTCGTCATTCGTCGTCGTCCTTCGTCATCGTTCGTCGTCGTCGTTCGTCGTTCGTCGTCGTTCGTCGTCGTTCATCGTCGTTCGTCGTCGTTCGTCGTCGTTCGTCGTCGTCGTTCGTCGTCGTTCGTCGTCGTTCGTCGTCGTCGTTCGTCGTCGTTCGTCGTTGTTCGTCGTCGTTCGTCGTCGTTCGTCGTCGTCGTTCGTCGTCGTCGTTCGTCGTCGTCGTTCGTCGTTGTTCGTCGTCGTTCGTCGTCGTTCGTCGTCGTCGTTCGTCGTCGTTCGTCGTCGTTCGTCGTCGTTCGTCGTCGTTCATCGTCGTTCGTCGTCGTTCGTCGTCGTTCGTCGTCGTCGTTCGTCGTCGTTCGTCGTCGTTCGTCGTCATTCGTCGTCGTCGTTCGTCGTCGTTCGTCGTCGTTCATCATTGTCGTTCATCATCGTTCGTCGTCGTTGTTCGTCGTCGTTCGTCGTAGTTCGTCGTCGTCGTTCGTCGTCGTCGTTCGTCGTCGTCGTCCGTCGTCGTTCGACGTCGTTCATCGTCGTTCGTCGTCGTTCGTCGTCGTTCGTCGTCGTCGTTCGTCGTCGTTCGTCGTCGTTCGTCGTCTTTCGTCGTCGTCGTTCGTCGTCGTCGTTCGTCGTAGTTGTTCGTCGTCATTCGTCGTCGTTCGTCATCGTTCGTCATCGTCGTCGTTCGTCGTCGTCGTTCGTCGTCGTTCGTCGTCGTTCATCATCGTCGTCGTTCGTCGTCGTTCGTCATCTTTCGTCGTCGTCGTTCGTCGTCGTTCGTCGTCGTCGTTCGTCGTCGTTCGTCGTCGTCGTTCGTCGGCGTTCGTCGTCGTTCGTCGTCGTTCGTCGTCGTTCGTCGTGTTTCGTCGTCGTCGTTCGTCGTCGTTCGTCGTCGATCGTCGTCTTTCGTCGTCGTCGTTCGTCGTCGTTCGTCGTCGTCGTTCGTCGTCGTTCGTCGTCGTTCGTCGTCGTCGTTCGTTATCGTTCGTCGTCGTTCGTCGTCATTCGTCGTCGTCGTTCGTCGTTGGTCGTCGTCGTTCGTCGTCGTTCGTCGTCGTTCGTCGTCGTCGTACGTCGTCGTTTGTCGTCGTTCGTCGTCGTCATTCGTCGTCGTTCGTCGTCGTTCGTCGTCGTTCGTCGTCGTTCGTCGTCGTTCGTCGTCGTCGTTCGTCGTCGTCGTTCGTCGTCGTTCGTCGTCGTTCGTAGTCGTTCGTCGTCTTCGTTCGTCGTCGCTCGTCGTCGTTCGTCGTCGTTCGTCGTAGTTCGTCGTCGTCGTTCGTCGTCGTTCGTCGTCGTCGTTCGTCGTCGTTCATCGTCGTACGTCGTCGTTAGTCGTCGTTCGTCGTCGTCATTCGTCGTCGTTCGTCGTCGTTCGTCGTCGTTCTTCGTCATTCGTCGTCGTTCGTCGTCGTCGTTCTTCGTCGTTCGTCGTCATTCGTCGTCATCGTCGTCGTTCGTCGTCGTCGTTCGTCGTCGTCGTTCGTCGTCGTTCGTCGTCGTTCATCATCGTCGTCGTTCGTCGTCGTTCGTCATCTTTCGTCGTCGTCGTTCGTCGTTGTTCGTCGTCGATCGTCGTCGTTCGTCGTCGTCGTTCGTCGTCGTTCGTCGTCGTCGTTCGTCGGCGTTCGTCGTCGTTCGTCGTCGTTCGTCGTCGTTCGTCGTGTTTCGTCGTCGTCGTTTGTCGTCGATCGTCGTCTTTCGTCGTCGTCGTTCGTCGTCGTTCGTCGTCGTCGTTCGTCGTCGTTCGTCGTCGTTCGTCGTCGTTCGTCGTCGTCGTTCGTCGTCGTCGTTCGTCGTCGTTCGTCGTCGTTCGTCGTCGTTCGTCGTCGTTCGTCGTCGTCGTTCGTCGTCGCTCGTCGTCGTTCGTCGTCGTTCGTCGTAGTTCGTCGTCGTCGTTCGTCGTCGTCGTTCGTCGTCGTTCGTCGTCGTTCGTCGTCGTCGTTCGTCGTCGTTCATCGTCGTACGTCGTCGTTAGTCGTCGTTCGTCGTCGTCATTCGTCGTCGTTCGTCGTCGTTCGTCGTCGTTCTTCGTCATTCGTCGTCGTTCGTCGTCGTCGTTCTTCGTCGTTCGTCGTCGTTCGTCGTCGTCGTTCGTCGGCGTTCGTCGTCGTTCGTCGTCGTTCGTCGTTCGTCGTCGTCGGTCGTCGTCGTTCGTCCTCGTCGTTCGTTGTCGTCGTTCGTCTTCGTTCGTCATCGATCGTCGTCGTTCGTCGTCGTTCATCGTCGTTCGTCGTCGTCGTTCGTCGTCGGTCGTCGTCGTTCGTCGTCGTTCGCCGTCGTTCGTCGTCATCGTCGTCGTTCGTCGTCGTTCGTCGTCGTTGGTCGTCGTTCATCGTCGTCGTTCGTCGTCATTCGTCGTCGTTCGTCGTCGTTCGTCGTCGTTCGTCGTCGTCGTTCATCGTCGTTCGTCGTCGTTCATCGTCATTCGTCGTCGTCGTTCGTCGTCGTTCGTCGTCGTTCGTCGTCATTCGTCGTCGTCGTTCGTCATCGTTCGTCGTCGTCGTTCGTCGCCGTTCGTCGTTGTTCGTCGTCGTTGTTCTTCGTCGTTCGTCGTCGTTCGTCGTCGTCGTTCGTCGTCGTTCGTCGTCGTCGTTCGTCGTCATTCGTCGTCGTTCGTCGTCGTTCGTCGTCGTCGTTCGTCGTCGTTCGTCGTCGTTTGTCGTCGTCGTTCGTCGCCGTTCGTCGTCGTTCGTCGTCGTTCGTCGTCGATCGTCGTCGTTCGTCGTCGTTCGTCGTCGTCGTTCATCGTCTTTCGTCGTCGTTCGTCGTCATTCGTCGTCGTCGTTCGTCGTCGTTCGTCGTCGTTGTTCGTCGTCGTTCGTCGTCGTTCGTCGTCGTTCGTCGTCGTTCGTCGTCGTCGGTCGTCGTCGTCGTTCGTCGTCGTTCGTCGTCGTCGTTCGTCGTCGTTCGTAGTCGTTCGTCGTCGTTAGTCGTCGTACGTCATCGTCGTTCGTCGTCGTTCGTCGTCGTCGTTCGTCGTCATTCGTCGTCGTTCGTCGTCGTTCGTCGTCGGTCATCGTCGGTCGTAGTCGGTCGTCGTCGTTCGACGTCGTCGTTCGTCCCCATTCGTCGTCGTTCGTCATCGTTCGTCATCGTCGTTCGTCGTTGTTCGTCGTCGTTCGTCGTCGTTCGTCGTCGTCGTTCGTCGTCGTCGTTCGTCGTCGTTCGTAGTCGTTCGTCGTCGTTCGTCGTCGTCGTTCGTCGTCGTCGTTCGTCGTCGCTCGTCGTCGTTCGTCGTCGTTCGTCGTCGTCGTTCGTCGTCGTTCGTCGTCGTTCGTCGTCGTCGTTCGTCGTCGTTCGTCGTTGTCTTTCGTCGTCGTTCGTCGTCGTTCGTCGTCGTTCGTCGTCGCTGTTCGTCATCAGTCGTCGTCGGTCGTCGTCATTCGTCGTCGTCGTGCGTCGTCATTCGTCGTCGTTCGTCGTCGTTCGTCGTCGTTCGTCGTGGTCGTTCGTCGTCGTTCATCGTCGTCGTTCGTCGTCGATCGTCGTCGTCGTTAGTCGTCATTCATCGTCGTTCGTCGTCGTCGTTCGTCGTCGTCGTTCGTCGTCGTTCATCGTCGTTCGTCGTCGTTCGTCGTCGTTCGTCGTCGTCGTTCGTCATCGCTCGTCGTCGTTCGTCGTCGTCGTTCGTCGTCGTTCGTCGTCTTTCGTCGTCGTTCGTCGTCGTTCGTCGTCGTCGTTCGTCGTAGTTCGTCGTCTATTGTCGTCGTCGTTCGTCGTCTTTCGTCGTCGTCGTTCGTCATCTTTCGTCGTCGTCGTTCGTCTTCGTTCGTCGTCGTTCGTCGTCGTCGTTCGTCGTCGTTCGTCGTCGTTCGTCGTCGTTCGTCGTCGTTCGTCGTCGTTCGTCGTCGTCGTTCATCGTCGTCGTTCGTCGTCGTTCGTCGTCGTCGTTCGTCGTCGTTCGTCGTCGTTAGTCGTTGTTCGTCGTCGTTCGTCGTCGTTCGTCATCGTCGTACGTCGCCGTTCGTCGTTGTTCGTCGTCGTCGTTCGTAGTCGTTCGTCGTCGTTCGTCGTCGTTCGTCGTCGTCGTACGTCGTCTTTCGTCGTCGTTCGTCGTCGTCGTTCGTCGTCGTTCGTCGTCGTTCGTCGTCGTCGTTCGTCGTCGTTCGTCGTCGTTCGTCGTCGTTCGTCGCCGTTAGTCGTCGTTCGCCGTCGTTCGTCGTCGTCGTTCGTCGTCGTTCGTCGTCGTCGTACGTCGTCTTTCGTCGTCGGTCGTCATCGTTCGTCGTCGTGATACGTCATCGTTGGTCGTCGTTCGTCGTCGTCGTTCGTCGTCGCTCGTCGTCGTTCGTCGTCGTTCGTCGTCGTCGTTCGTCGTCGTTCGTCGTCGTTCGTCGTCGTCGTTCGTCGTCGTTCGTCGTTGTCTTTCGTCGTCGTTCGTCGTCGTTCGTCGTCGTTCGTCGTCGCTGTTCGTCATCAGTCGTCGTCGGTCGTCGTCATTCGTCGTCGTCGTGCGTCGTCATTCGTCGTCGTTCGTCGTCGTTCGTCGTCGTTCGTCGTGGTCGTTCGTCGTCGTTCATCGTCGTCGTTCGTCGTCGATCGTCGTCGTCGTTAGTCGTCATTCATCGTCGTTCGTCGTCGTCGTTCGTCGTCGTTCACCGTCGTTCGTCGTCGTTCGTCGTCGTTCGTCGTCGTCGTTCGTCGTCGTTCGTCGTCGTTCGTCGTCGTCGTTCGTCGTCGTTCGTCGTTGTTCGTCGTCGTTCGTCGTCGTTCGTCGTCGTCGTTCGTCATCGTCGTTCGTCGTCGTCGTTCGTCGTCGTCGTTCGTCGTTGTTCGTCGTCGTTTGTCGTCGTTCGTCGTCTTTCGTCGTCGTCGTTCGTCGTCGTTCGTCGTCGTTCGTCGTCGTCGTTCGTCGTCGTTCGTCGTCGTTCGTCGTCATTCGTCGTCGTCGTTCGTCGTCGTTCGTCGACGTTCATCATCGTCGTTCATCATCGTTCGTCGTCGTTGTTCGTCGTCGTTCGTCATCGTTCGTCGTAGTTCGTCGTCGTCGTTCGTCGTCGTTGTCCGTCGTCGTTCGACGTCGTACATCGTCGTTTGTCGTCGTTCGTCGTCGTTCGTCGTCGTCGTTCGTCGTCGTTCATCGTCGTTCGTCGTCGTTCGTCGTCGTTCGTCGTCGTTCGTCGTCGTCGTTCGTCATCGCTCGTCGTCGTTCGTCGTCGTCGTTCGTCGTCGTTCGTCGTCTTTCGTCGTCGTTCGTCGTCGTCGTTCGTCGTAGTTCGTCGTCTATTGTCGTCGTCGTTCGTCGTCTTTCGTCGTCGTCGTTCGTCATCTTTCGTCGTCGTCGTTCGTCTTCGTTCGTCGTCGTTCGTCGTCGTCGTTCGTCGTCGTTCGTCGTCGTTCGTCGTCGTTCGTCGTCGTTCGTCGTCGTTCGTCGTCGTTCATCGTCGTCGTTCGTCGTCGTTCGTCGTCGTCGTTCGTCGTCGTTCGTCGTCGTTAGTCGTTGTTCGTCGTCGTTCGTCGTCGTTCGTCATCGTCGTACGTCGCCGTTCGTCGTTGTTCGTCGTCGTCGTTCGTCGTCGTCGTTCGTAGTCGTTCGTCGTCGTTCGTCGTCGTTCGTCGTCGTCGTACGTCGTCTTTCGTCGTCGTTCGTCGTCGTCGTTCGTCGTCGTTCGTCGTCGTTCGTCGTCGTCGTTCGTCGTCGTTCGTCGTCGTTCGTCGTCGTTCGTCGCCGTTAGTCGTCGTTCGCCGTCGTTCGTCGTCGTCGTTCGTCGTCGTTCGTCGTCGTCGTACGTCGTCTTTCGTCGTCGGTCGTCATCGTTCGTCGTCGTGATACGTCATCGTTGGTCGTCGTTCGTCGTCGTCGTTCGTCGTCGTTCGTCGTCGTTCGTCGTCGCTCGTCGTCGTTCGTCGTCGTTCGTCGTCGTTCGTCGTCCTTCGTCGTCGTCGTTCGTCGTCGTTCGTCGTCGTTCGTCGTCATTCGTCGTCGTCCTTCGTCATCGATCGTCGTCGTCGTACGTCGTCGTTCGTCGTCGTTCGTCGTCATCGTTCGTCGTCGTTCGTCGTCGTTCGTCGTCGTTCATCGTCGTTCGTCGTCGTTCGTCGTCGTTCGTCGTCGTCGTTCGTCGTCGTTCGTTGTCGTTCGTCGTCGTCGTTCGTCGTCGTTCGTCGTCGTTCGTCGTCGTTCGTCGTCGTCGTTCGTCGTCGTCGTTCGTCGTTGTTCGTCGTCGTTCGTCGTCGTTCGTCGTCTTTCGTCGTCGTCGTTCGCCGTCGTTCGTCGTCGTTCGTCGTCGTTCATCGTCGTTCGTCGTCGTTCGTCGTCGTTCGTCGTCGTCGTTCGTCGTCGTTCGTCGTCGTTCGTCGTCATTCGTCGTCGTCATTCGTCGTCGTTCGTCGTCGTTCATCATCGTCGTTCATCATCGTTCGTCGTCGTTGTTCGTCGTCGTTCGTCGTAGTTCGTCGTCGTCGTTCGTCGTCGTCGTCCGTCGTCGTTCGACGTCGTTCATCGTCGTTCGTCGTCGTTCGTCGTCGTTCGTCGTATTCGTTCGTCGTCGTTCGTCGTCGTTCGTCGTCGTTCGTCGTCGTAGTTCGTCATCGCTAGTCGTCGTTCGTCGTCGTCGTTCGTCGTCGTTCGTCGTCGTCGTACGTCGTCTTTCGTCGGCGTTCGTCGTCGTTCGTCGTCGTCGTTCGTCGTAGTTCGTCGTCTATTGTCGTCGTCGTTCGTCGTCTTTCGTCGTCGTCGTTCGTCATCGTTCGTCGTCGTCGTTCGTCTTCGTTCGTCGTCGTTCGTCGTCGTCGTTCGTCGTCGTTCGTCGTCGTTCGTCGTCGTTCGTCGTCGTTCGTCGTCGTTCGTCGTCGTTCGTCGTCGTTCGTCGTCGTCGTTCATCGTCGTCGTTCGTCGTCGTTCGTCGTCGTCGTTCGTCGTCGTTCGTCGTCGTTAGTCGTTGTTCGTCGTCGTTCGTCGTCGTCGTTCGTCATCGTCGTACGTCGTCGTTCGTCGTTGTTCGTCGTCGTCGTTCGACGTCGTCGTTCGTAGTCGTTCGTCGTCGTTCGTCGTCCTCGTTCGTCGTAGTTCGTCGTCGTCGTTCGTCGTCTTTCGTCGTCATCGTTCGCCATCGTTCGTCGTCGTCGTTCGTCGTCGTCGTTCGTCGTCGTCGTTCGTCGTCGTTCGTCGTCTTTCGTCGTCGTCGTTCGTCGTCGGTCGTCGTCGTTCGTCGTCGTTCGTCGTCGTTTGTCGTCGTTCGTCGTCGTTCGTCGTCATTCGTCGTCGTCGTTCGTCGTCGTTCGTCGTCATTCGTCGTCGTCGTTCGTCATCCTTCGTCGTCGTCGTTCGTCGTCTTTCGTCGTCGTCGTTCGTCGTCGTTCGTCGTCGTTCGTCGTCGTCGTTCGTCGTCGTTCGTCGTCGTCGTTCATCGTCGTTCGTCGTCATTCGTCGTCGTCGTTCGTCGTCGTTCGTCGTCGTTCGTCGTCGTTCGTCGTCGTTCGTCGTTGTTCGTCATCGTTCGTCGTCGTTCGTCGTCGTTCGTCGTCGTTCATCGTATTTCGTCGTCGTCGTTCGTCGTCGTTCGTCGTCGTTCGTCGTCGTTCATCGTCGTTCGTCGTCGTCGTTCATCGTCGTTCGCCGTCGTCGTTCGTCGTCGTTCGTCGTCGTTCGTCGTCGTCGTTCGTCGTCGTTCGTCGTCGTTCGTCGTCTTTCGTCGTCGTCGTTCGTCGTCGTCGTTCGTCGTCGTCGTTCGTCGGCGGTCGTCGTCGTTCGTCGTAGTCGTTCGTCGTCATTCGTCGTCGTTCGTCATCGTTCGTCATCGTCGTCGTTCGTCGTCGTCGTTCGTCGTCGTTCGTCGTCGTTCATCATCGTCGTCGTTCGTCGTCGTTCGTCATCTTTCGTCGTCGTCGTTCGTCGTCGTTCGTCGTCGATCGTCGTCGTTCGTCGTCGTTCGTCGTCGTCGTTCGTCGGCGTTCGTCGTCGTTCGTCGTCGTTCGTCGTCGTTCGTCGTCGTTCGTCGTCGTTCGTCGTCGTCGTTCGTCGTCGTTCGTCGTCGTCGTTCGTCGTCGTTCGTCGTCGTTCGTCGTCGTCGTTCGTCATCGTTCGTCGTCGTTCGTCGTCATTCGTCGTCGTCGTTCGTCGTTGGTCGTCGTCGTTCGTCGTCGTTCGTCGTCGTTCGTCGTCGTCGTTCGTCATCGTTCGTCGTCGTTCGTCGTCATTCGTCGTCGTCGTTCGTCGTTGGTCGTCGTCGTTCGTCGTCGTTCGTCGTTGTTCGTCGTCGTCGTTCGTCGTCGTCGTTCGTCGTCGTTCGTCGTCGTTCGTCGTCGTCGTTCGTCATCGTCGTTCGTCGTCGTTCGTCGTCGTTCGTCGTCGTCGTTCGTCGTCGTCGTTCGTCGTCGTTCGTCGTTGTTAGTCGTCGTTCGTCGTCGTCGTTCTTCGTCGCTCGTCGTCGTTCGTCGTCGTTCGTCGTAGTTCGTCGTCGTCGTCGTTCGTCGTCGTTCGTCGTCGTCGTTCGTCGTCGTTCATCGTCGTACGTCGTCGTTAGTCGTCGTTCGTCGTCGTCATTCGTCGTCGTTCGTCGTCGTTCGTCGTCGTTCTTCGTCATTCGTCGTCGTTCGTCGTCGTCGTTCTTCGTCGTTCGTCGTCATTCGTCGTCATCGTCGTCGTTCGTCGTCGTTCGTCGTCGTTCATAATCGTCGTCGTTCGTCGTCGTTCGTCATCTTTCGTCGTCGTCGTTCGTCGTTGTTCGTCGTCGATCGTCGTCGTTCGTCGTCGTCGTTCGTCGTCGTTCGTCGTCGTCGTTCGTCGGCGTTCGTCGTCGTTCGTCGTCGTTCGTCGTCGTTCGTCGTCGTTCGTCGTGTTTCGTCGTCGCCGTTCGTCGTCGTTCGTCGTCGATCGTCGTCTTTCGTCGTCGTCGTTCGTCGTCGTTGGTCGTCGTCGTTCGTCGTCGTTCGTCGTCGTTCGTCGTCGTCGTTCGTCATCGTTCGTCGTCGTTCGTCGTCATTCGTCGTCGTCGTTCGTCGTTGGTCGTCGTCGTTCGTCGTCGTTCGTCGTAGTCGTACGTCGTCGTTTGTCGTCGTTCGTCGTCGTCATTCGTCGTCGTTCGTCGTCGTTCGTCGTCGTTCGTCGTCGTTCGTCGTCGTTCGTCGTCGTCGTTCGTCGTCGTCGTTCGTCGTCGTTCGTCGTCGTTCGTCGTCGTTCGTCGTCGTCGTTCGTCGTCGTCGTTCGTCGTCGTTCGTCGTCGTTCGTCGTCGTTCGTCGTCGTTCGTCGTCGTCGTTCGTCGTCGCTCGTCGTCGTTCGTCATAGTTCATCGTCGTCGGTCGTCGTCGTCGTTCGTCGTCGTTCATCGTCGTACGTCGTCGTTAGTCGTCGTTCGTCGTCGTCATTCGTCGTCGTTCGTCGTCGTTCTTCGTCATTCGTCGTCGTTCGTCGTCGTTCGTCGTCGTCGTTCTTCGTCGTTCGTCGTCGTTCGTCGTCGTCGTTCGTCGGCGTTCGTCGTCGTTCGTCGTCGTTCGTCGTTCGTCGTCGTCGGTCGTCGTCGTTCGTCCTCGTCGTTCGTTGTCGGTCGTCGTCGTCGTTCGTCTTCGTTCGTCATCGATCGTCGTCGTTCATCGTCGTTCGTCGTCGTCGTTCGTCGTCGGTCGTCGTCGTTCGTCGTCGTTCGCCGTCGTTCGTCGTCGTCGTCGTCGTTCGTCGTCGTTCGTCGTCGTTGGTCGTCGTTCATCGTCGTCGTTCGTCGTCTTTCGTCGTCGTTCGTCGTCGTTCGTCGTCGTTCGTCGTCGTCGTTCATCGTCGTTCGTCGTCGTTCATCGTCATTCGTCGTCGTCGTTCGTCGTCGTTCGTCGTCGTTCGTCGTCATTCGTCGTCGTCGTTCGTCATCGTTCGTCGTCGTCGTTCGTCGCCGTTCGTCGTTGTTCGTCGTCGTTGTTCTTCGTCGTTCGTCGTCGTTCGTCGTCGTCGTTCGTCGTCGTTCGTCGTCGTTCGTCGTCGTCGTTCGTCGTCGTTCGTCGTCTTTCATCGTCGTTCGTCGTCGTTCGTCGTCGTCGTACGTCGTCGTTCGTCGTCGTTCGTCGTCGTCGTTCGTCGTCATTCGTCGTCGTCGTTCGTCATTGTTCGTCGTCGTTTTCGTCGTCGTTCGTCGTCGTTCGTCGTCGTTCGTCGTCGTCGTTCGTCGTCGTTCGTCGTCGTTCGTCGTCGTTCGTCGTCGTCGTTCATCGTCGTTCGTCGTCGTTCATCGTCATTCGTCGTCGTCGTTCGTCGTCGTTCGTCGTCGTTCGTCGTCATTCGTCGTCGTCGTTCGTCATCGTTCGTCGTCGTCGTTCGTCGCCGTTCGTCGTTGTTCGTCGTCGTTGTTCTTCGTCGTTCGTCGTCGTTCGTCGTCGTCGTTCGTCGTCGTTCGTCGTCGTTCGTCGTCGTCGTTCGTCGTCGTTCGTCGTCTTTCATCGTCGTTCGTCGTCGTTCGTCGTCGTCGTACGTCGTCGTTCGTCGTCGTTCGTCGTCGTCGTTCGTCGTCATTCGTCGTCGTCGTTCGTCATTGTTCGTCGTCGTTTTCGTCGTCGTTCGTCGTCGTTCGTCGTCGTTCGTCGTCGTCGTTCGTCGTCGTTCGTCGTCGTTCGTCGTCGTCGTTCGTCATCGTTCGTCGTCGTTCGTCGTCATTCGTCGTCGTCGTTCGTCGTTGGTCGTCGTCGTTCGTCGTCGTTCGTCGTCGTTCGTCGTCGTCGTTCGTCATCGTTCGTCGTCGTTCGTCGTCATTCGTCGTCGTCGTTCGTCGTTGGTCGTCGTCGTTCGTCGTCGTTCGTCGTTGTTCGTCGTCGTCGTTCGTCGTCGTCGTTCGTCGTCGTTCGTCGTCGTTCGTCGTCGTCGTTCGTCATCGTCGTTCGTCGTCGTTCGTCGTCGTTCGTCGTCGTCGTTCGTCGTCGTCGTTCGTCGTCGTTCGTCGTTGTTAGTCGTCGTTCGTCGTCGTCGTTCTTCGTCGCTCGTCGTCGTTCGTCGTCGTTCGTCGTAGTTCGTCGTCGTCGTCGTTCGTCGTCGTTCGTCGTCGTCGTTCGTCGTCGTTCATCGTCGTACGTCGTCGTTAGTCGTCGTTCGTCGTCGTCATTCGTCGTCGTTCGTCGTCGTTCGTCGTCGTTCTTCGTCATTCGTCGTCGTTCGTCGTCGTCGTTCTTCGTCGTTCGTCGTCATTCGTCGTCATCGTCGTCGTTCGTCGTCGTTCGTCGTCGTTCATAATCGTCGTCGTTCGTCGTCGTTCGTCATCTTTCGTCGTCGTCGTTCGTCGTTGTTCGTCGTCGATCGTCGTCGTTCGTCGTCGTCGTTCGTCGTCGTTCGTCGTCGTCGTTCGTCGGCGTTCGTCGTCGTTCGTCGTCGTTCGTCGTCGTTCGTCGTCGTTCGTCGTGTTTCGTCGTCGCCGTTCGTCGTCGTTCGTCGTCGATCGTCGTCTTTCGTCGTCGTCGTTCGTCGTCGTTGGTCGTCGTCGTTCGTCGTCGTTCGTCGTCGTTCGTCGTCGTCGTTCGTCATCGTTCGTCGTCGTTCGTCGTCATTCGTCGTCGTCGTTCGTCGTTGGTCGTCGTCGTTCGTCGTCGTTCGTCGTAGTCGTACGTCGTCGTTTGTCGTCGTTCGTCGTCGTCATTCGTCGTCGTTCGTCGTCGTTCGTCGTCGTTCGTCGTCGTTCGTCGTCGTTCGTCGTCGTCGTTCGTCGTCGTCGTTCGTCGTCGTTCGTCGTCGTTCGTCGTCGTTCGTCGTCGTCGTTCGTCGTCGTCGTTCGTCGTCGTTCGTCGTCGTTCGTCGTCGTTCGTCGTCGTTCGTCGTCGTCGTTCGTCGTCGCTCGTCGTCGTTCGTCATAGTTCATCGTCGTCGGTCGTCGTCGTCGTTCGTCGTCGTTCATCGTCGTACGTCGTCGTTAGTCGTCGTTCGTCGTCGTCATTCGTCGTCGTTCGTCGTCGTTCTTCGTCATTCGTCGTCGTTCGTCGTCGTTCGTCGTCGTCGTTCTTCGTCGTTCGTCGTCGTTCGTCGTCGTCGTTCGTCGGCGTTCGTCGTCGTTCGTCGTCGTTCGTCGTTCGTCGTCGTCGGTCGTCGTCGTTCGTCCTCGTCGTTCGTTGTCGGTCGTCGTCGTCGTTCGTCTTCGTTCGTCATCGATCGTCGTCGTTCATCGTCGTTCGTCGTCGTCGTTCGTCGTCGGTCGTCGTCGTTCGTCGTCGTTCGCCGTCGTTCGTCGTCGTCGTCGTCGTTCGTCGTCGTTCGTCGTCGTTGGTCGTCGTTCATCGTCGTCGTTCGTCGTCTTTCGTCGTCGTTCGTCGTCGTTCGTCGTCGTTCGTCGTCGTCGTTCATCGTCGTTCGTCGTCGTTCATCGTCATTCGTCGTCGTCGTTCGTCGTCGTTCGTCGTCGTTCGTCGTCATTCGTCGTCGTCGTTCGTCATCGTTCGTCGTCGTCGTTCGTCGCCGTTCGTCGTTGTTCGTCGTCGTTGTTCTTCGTCGTTCGTCGTCGTTCGTCGTCGTCGTTCGTCGTCGTTCGTCGTCGTTCGTCGTCGTCGTTCGTCGTCGTTCGTCGTCTTTCATCGTCGTTCGTCGTCGTTCGTCGTCGTCGTACGTCGTCGTTCGTCGTCGTTCGTCGTCGTCGTTCGTCGTCATTCGTCGTCGTCGTTCGTCATTGTTCGTCGTCGTTTTCGTCGTCGTTCGTCGTCGTTCGTCGTCGTTCGTCGTCGTCGTTCGTCGTCGTTCGTCGTCGTTCGTCGTCGTTCGTCGTCGTCGTTCGTCGTCGTTCGTCATCGTTCGTCGTCGTCGTTCGTTGTCGTTCGTTGTCGTCGTTCGTCGTCGTTCGTCGTCGTTCGTCGTCGTCGTTCGTCGTCGTTCGTCGTAGTTCGACGTCGTTCATCGTCGTTCGTCGTCGTTCGTCGTCGTTCGTCGTAGTACGTCGTCGTCGTTCGTCGTCGTTCGTCGTCGTTCGTCGTCATTCGTCGTCGTCGTTCGTCGTCTTTCGTCGTCGTCGTTCATCATCGTTCGTCGTCGTCGTTCGTCGTAGTTCGTCGTCGTCGTTCGTCGTCGTTCGTCGTCGTCGTTCGTCGTCGTCGTTCGTCGTCGTTCATCGTCGTTCGTCGTCATTCGTCGTCGTTCGTCGTCGTTCGTCGTCGTTCGTCGTCGTTCATCGTCGTTCGTCGTCGTTCTTCGTCGTTGTCGTCGTCGTTCGTTGTTGTTCGTCGTCGTTCGTCGTCGTTCGTCGTCGTTCGTCGTCGTTCGTCGTCGTTCATCGTCGTTCGTCGTCGTTCTTCGTCGTTGTCGTCGTCGTTCGTTGTTGTTCATCGTCGTTCGTCGTCGTCGTTCGTCGTCGTCGTTCGTCGTCGTTCGTCGTCGTTCGTCGTCGTTAGTCGTCGTTCGTCGTCGTCGTTCGTCGTCGTTCGTTGACGTTCGTCGTCGTCGTTCGTCGTCGTCGTACGTCGTCGTTCGTCGTCGTCGTTCGTTTGTCTTTCGTCGTCGTCGTTCGTCGTCGTTCGTCGTCGGTCGTCGTCGTTCGTCGTCGTCGTTCGTCGTCGCTCGTCGTTGTTCGTCGTCATTCGTCGTCGTCGTTCGTCGTCGTTCGTCGTCATTCGTCGTCGTCGTTAGTCATCGTTTGTCGTCGTCGTTCGTCGTTGTTCGTCTTCGTTCGTCGTCGTTCGTCGTCGTCGTTCGTCGTCGTTCGTCGTCGTTCGTCGTCGTTCGTCGTCGTTCGTCGTCGTTCGTCGTCGTCGTTCGTCGTCGTTCGTCGTCGTTCGTCGTTATTCGTCGTCGTTCGTCGTCTACGTTCGTCGTCGTCGTTCGTCGTCGTTCGTCGTCGTCGTTCGTCGTCGTTCGTCGTCGTTCGTCGTCGTTCGTCGTCGTTGGTCGTCGTTCGCCGTCGTTCGTCGTCGTCGTTCGTCGTCGTTCGTCGTCGTTCGTCGTCATTCGTCGTCGTCGTTCGTCGTCGTTCGTCGTCATTCGTCGTCGTCGTTAGTCATCGTTTGTCGTTGTCGTTCGTCGTTGTTCGCCTTCGTTCGTCGTCGTTCGTCGTCGTCGTTCGTCGTCGTTCGTCGTCGTTCGTCGTCGTTCGTCGTCGGTCGTCGTCGTTCGTCGTCGTCGTTCGTCGTCATCGTTCGTCATCGTCGTTCGTCGTCTTCGTTCGTCGTCGTCGTTCGTCGTCGTCGTCGTTCGTCGTCGTTCGTCGTCGTTCGTCGTCGTTAGTCGTCGTTCGTCGTCGTGGTTCGTCGTCGTTCGTCGTCATTCGTCGTCGTCGTTCATCGTCGTTCGTCGTCATTCGTCGTCGTCGTTAGTCATCGTTCGTCGTCGTTCGTCGTTGTTCGTCGTCGTTCGTCGTCGTTCGTCGTCGTTCGTCGTCGTCGTTCGTCGACGTTCGTCGGTTTTCGTCGTCGTCGTTCGTCGTCGTTCGTCGTCGTTCGTCGTCGTTCATCGTCGTTCGTCGTCGTTCGTCGTCGTCGTTCGTCGTCATTCGTCGTCGTCGTTCGTCGTCGTTCGTCGTCGTTCATCGTCGTCGTTCATCATCGTTCGTCGTCGTTGTTCGTCGTCGTTCGTCATCGTTCGTCGTAGTTCATCGTCGTCGTTCGTCGTCGTTCGTCGTCGTCGTCCGTCGTCGTTCGACGTCGTTCATCGTCGTTCGTCGTCGTTCGTCGTCGTCGTTCCTCGTCGTTCGTCGTTGTTCGTCGTCGTCGTTCGTCATCGTTCGTCGTCGTTCGTCGTCGTCGTTCGTCGTCGTTCGTCGTCGTCGTACGTCGTCTTTCGTCGTCGATCGTCGTCGTTCGTCGTCGTCGTTCGTCGTCTATCGTCGTCGTCGTTCGTCGTCGTTCGTCGTCGTCGTTCGTCGTCGTTCGTCGTCGTTCGTCGTCTTTCGTCGTCGTCGTTCGTCGTCGGTCGTCGTCGTTCGTCGTCGTTCGTCGTCGTTTGTCGTCGTTCGTCGTCGTTCGTCGTCATTCGTCGTCGTCGTTCGTCGTCGTTCGTCGTCATTCGTCGTCGTCGTTCGTCATCCTTCGTCGTCGTCGTTCGTCGTCTTTCGTCGTCGTCGTTCGTCGTCGTTCGTCGTCGTTCGTCGTCGTCGTTCGTCGTCGTTCGTCGTCGTCGTTCATCGTCGTTCGTCGTCATTCGTCGTCGTCGTTCGTCGTCGTTCGTCGTCGTTCGTCGTCGTTCGTCGTCGTTCGTCGTTGTTCGTCATGGTTCGTCGTCGTTCGTCGTCGTTCGTCGTCGTTCATCGTATTTCGTCGTCGTCGTTCGTCGTCGTTCGTCGTCGTTCGTCGTCGTTCATCGTCGTTCGTCGTCGTCGTTCATCGTCGTTCGCCGTCGTCGTTCGTCGTCGTTCGTCGTCGTTCGTCGTCGTCGTTCGTCGTCGTTCGTCGTCGTTCATCGTCTTTCGTCGTCGTCGTTCGTCGTCGTCGTTCGTCGTCGTCGTTCGTCGGCGGTCGTCGTCGTTCGTCGTAGTCGTTCGTCGTCATTCGTCGTCGTTCGTCATCGTTCGTCATCGTCGTCGTTCGTCGTCGTCGTTCGTCGTCGTTCGTCGTCGTTCATCATCGTCGTCGTTCGTCGTCGTTCGTCATCTTTCGTCGTCGTCGTTCGTCGTCGTTCGTCGTCGATCGTCGTCGTTCGTCGTCGTTCGTCGTCGTCGTTCGTCGGCGTTCGTCGTCGTTCGTCGTCGTTCGTCGTCGTTCGTCGTCGTTCGTCGTCGTTCGTCGTCGTCGTTCGTCGTCGTTCGTCGTCGTCGTTCGTCGTCGTTCGTCGTCGTTCGTCGTCGTCGTTCGTCATCGTTCGTCGTCGTTCGTCGTCATTCGTCGTCGTCGTTCGTCGTTGGTCGTCGTCGTTCGTCGTCGTTCGTCGTCGTTCGTCGTCGTCGTTCGTCATCGTTCGTCGTCGTTCGTCGTCATTCGTCGTCGTCGTTCGTCGTTGGTCGTCGTCGTTCGTCGTCGTTCGTCGTCGTTCGTCGTCGTCGTTCGTCGTCGTCGTTCGTCGTCGTTCGTCGTCGTTCGTCGTCGTCGTTCGTCATCGTCGTTCGTCGTCGTTCGTCGTCGTTCGTCGTCGTCGTTCGTCGTCGTCGTTCGTCGTCGTTCGTCGTTGTTAGTCGTCGTTCGTCGTCGTCGTTCTTCGTCGCTCGTCGTCGTTCGTCGTCGTTCGTCGTAGTTCGTCGTCGTCGTCGTTCGTCGTCGTTCGTCGTCGTCGTTCGTCGTCGTTCATCGTCGTACGTCGTCGTTAGTCGTCGTTCGTCGTCGTCATTCGTCGTCGTTCGTCGTCGTTCGTCGTCGTTCTTCGTCATTCGTCGTCGTTCGTCGTCGTCGTTCTTCGTCGTTCGTCGTCATTCGTCGTCATCGTCGTCGTTCGTCGTCGTTCGTCGTCGTTCATAATCGTCGTCGTTCGTCGTCGTTCGTCATCTTTCGTCGTCGTCGTTCGTCGTTGTTCGTCGTCGATCGTCGTCGTTCGTCGTCGTCGTTCGTCGTCGTTCGTCGTCGTCGTTCGTCGGCGTTCGTCGTCGTTCGTCGTCGTTCGTCGTCGTTCGTCGTCGTTCGTCGTGTTTCGTCGTCGCCGTTCGTCGTCGTTCGTCGTCGATCGTCGTCTTTCGTCGTCGTCGTTCGTCGTCGTTGGTCGTCGTCGTTCGTCGTCGTTCGTCGTCGTTCGTCGTCGTCGTTCGTCATCGTTCGTCGTCGTTCGTCGTCATTCGTCGTCGTCGTTCGTCGTTGGTCGTCGTCGTTCGTCGTCGTTCGTCGTAGTCGTACGTCGTCGTTTGTCGTCGTTCGTCGTCGTCATTCGTCGTCGTTCGTCGTCGTTCGTCGTCGTTCGTCGTCGTTCGTCGTCGTTCGTCGTCGTCGTTCGTCGTCGTCGTTCGTAGTCGTTCGTCGTCGTTCGTCGTCGTTCGTCGTCGTCGTTCGTCGTCGTCGTTCGTCGTCGTTCGTCGTCGTTCGTCGTCGTTCGTCGTCGTTCGTCGTCGTCGTTCGTCGTCGCTCGTCGTCGTTCGTCATAGTTCATCGTCGTCGTTCGTCGTCGTCGTTCGTCGTCGTTCATCGTCGTACGTCGTCGTTAGTCGTCGTTCGTCGTCGTCATTCGTCGTCGTTCGTCGTCGTTCTTCGTCATTCGTCGTCGTTCGTCGTCGTTCGTCGTCGTCGTTCTTCGTCGTTCGTCGTCGTTCGTCGTCGTCGTTCGTCGGCGTTCGTCGTCGTTCGTCGTCGTTCGTCGTTCGTCGTCGTCGGTCGTCGTCGTTCGTCCTCGTCGTTCGTTGTCGGTCGTCGTCGTCGTTCGTCTTCGTTCGTCATCGATCGTCGTCGTTCATCGTCGTTCGTCGTCGTCGTTCGTCGTCGGTCGTCGTCGTTCGTCGTCGTTCGCCGTCGTTCGTCGTCGTCGTCGTCGTTCGTCGTCGTTCGTCGTCGTTGGTCGTCGTTCATCGTCGTCGTTCGTCGTCTTTCGTCGTCGTTCGTCGTCGTTCGTCGTCGTTCGTCGTCGTCGTTCATCGTCGTTCGTCGTCGTTCATCGTCATTCGTCGTCGTCGTTCGTCGTCGTTCGTCGTCGTTCGTCGTCATTCGTCGTCGTCGTTCGTCATCGTTCGTCGTCGTCGTTCGTCGCCGTTCGTCGTTGTTCGTCGTCGTTGTTCTTCGTCGTTCGTCGTCGTTCGTCGTCGTCGTTCGTCGTCGTTCGTCGTCGTTCGTCGTCGTCGTTCGTCGTCGTTCGTCGTCTTTCATCGTCGTTCGTCGTCGTTCGTCGTCGTCGTACGTCGTCGTTCGTCGTCGTTCGTCGTCGTCGTTCGTCGTCATTCGTCGTCGTCGTTCGTCATTGTTCGTCGTCGTTTTCGTCGTCGTTCGTCGTCGTTCGTCGTCGTTCGTCGTCGTCGTTCGTCGTCGTTCGTCGTCGTTCGTCGTCGTTCGTCGTCGTCGTTCGTCGTCGTTCGTCATCGTTCGTCGTCGTCGTTCGTTGTCGTTCGTTGTCGTCGTTCGTCGTCGTTCGTCGTCGTTCGTCGTCGTCGTTCGTCGTCGTTCGTCGTAGTTCGACGTCGTTCATCGTCGTTCGTCGTCGTTCGTCGTCGTTCGTCGTAGTACGTCGTCGTCGTTCGTCGTCGTTCGTCGTCGTTCGTCGTCATTCGTCGTCGTCGTTCGTCGTCTTTCGTCGTCGTCGTTCATCATCGTTCGTCGTCGTCGTTCGTCGTAGTTCGTCGTCGTCGTTCGTCGTCGTTCGTCGTCGTCGTTCGTCGTCGTACGTCGTCGTTCGTCGTCGTTCGTCGTCGTCGTTCGTCGTCGTCGTTCGTCGTCGTTCATCGTCGTTCGTCGTCATTCGTCGTCGTTCGTCGTCGTTCGTCGTCGTTCGTCGTCGTTCATCGTCGTTCGTCGTCGTTCTTCGTCGTTGTCGTCGTCGTTCGTTGTTGTTCGTCGTCGTTCGTCGTCGTTCGTCGTCGTTCGTCGTCGTTCGTCGTCGTTCATCGTCGTTCGTCGTCGTTCTTCGTCGTTGTCGTCGTCGTTCGTTGTTGTTCATCGTCGTTCGTCGTCGTCGTTCGTCGTCGTCGTTCGTCGTCGTTCGTCGTCGTTCGTCGTCGTTAGTCGTCGTTCGTCGTCGTCGTTCGTCGTCGTTCGTTGACGTTCGTCGTCGTCGTTCGTCGTCGTCGTACGTCGTCGTTCGTCGTCGTCGTTCGTTTGTCTTTCGTCGTCGTCGTTCGTCGTCGTTCGTCGTCGGTCGTCGTCGTTCGTCGTCGTCGTTCGTCGTCGTTCGTCGTTGTTCGTCGTCATTCGTCGTCGTCGTTCGTCGTCGTTCGTCGTCATTCGTCGTCGTCGTTAGTCATCGTTTGTCGTCGTCGTTCGTCGTTGTTCGTCTTCGTTCGTCGTCGTTCGTCGTCGTCGTTCGTCGTCGTTCGTCGTCGTTCGTCGTCGTTCGTCGTCGTTCGTCGTCGTTCGTCGTCGTTCGTCGTCGTCGTTCGTCGTCGTTCGTCGTCGTTCGTCGTTATTCGTCGTCGTTCGTCGTCTACGTTCGTCGTCGTCGTTCGTCGTCGTTCGTCGTCGTCGTTCGTCGTCGTTCGTCGTCGTTCGTCGTCGTTCGTCGTAGTTGGTCGTCGTTCGCCGTCGTTCGTCGTCGTCGTTCGTCGTCGTTCGTCGTCGTTCGTCGTCATTCGTCGTCGTCGTTCGTCGTCGTTCGTCGTCATTCGTCGTCGTCGTTAGTCATCGTTTGTCGTTGTCGTTCGTCGTTGTTCGCCTTCGTTCGTCGTCGTTCGTCGTCGTCGTTCGTCGTCGTTCGTCGTCGTTCGTCGTCGTTCGTCGTCGGTCGTCGTCGTTCGTCGTCGTCGTTCGTCGTCATCGTTCGTCATCGTCGTTCGTCGTCTTCGTTCGTCGTCGTCGTTCGTCGTCGTCGTCGTTCGTCGTCGTTCGTCGTCGTTCGTCGTCGTTAGTCGTCGTTCGTCGTCGTGGTTCGTCGTCGTTCGTCGTCATTCGTCGTCGTCGTTCATCGTCGTTCGTCGTCATTCGTCGTCGTCGTTAGTCATCGTTCGTCGTCGTTCGTCGTTGTTCGTCGTCGTTCGTCGTCGTTCGTCGTCGTTCGTCGTCGTCGTTCGTCGACGTTCGTCGGTTTTCGTCGTCGTCGTTCGTCGTCGTTCGTCGTCGTTCGTCGTCGTTCATCGTCGTTCGTCGTCGTTCGTCGTCGTCGTTCGTCGTCATTCGTCGTCGTCGTTCGTCGTCGTTCGTCGTCGTTCATCGTCGTCGTTCATCATCGTTCGTCGTCGTTGTTCGTCGTCGTTCGTCATCGTTCGTCGTAGTTCATCGTCGTCGTTCGTCGTCGTTCGTCGTCGTCGTCCGTCGTCGTTCGACGTCGTTCATCGTCGTTCGTCGTCGTTCGTCGTCGTCGTTCCTCGTCGTTCGTCGTCGTTCGTCGTCGTCGTTCGTCGTCGTTCGTCGTCGTTCGTCGTCGTCGTTCGTCGTCTATCGTCGTCGTCGTTCGTCGTCTTTCGTCGTCGTCGTTCGTCATCGTTCGTCGTCGTCGTTCGTCTTCGTTCGTCGTCGTTCGTCGTCGTCGTTAGTCGTCGTCGTTCGTCGTCGTTCGTCGTGGTTCGTCGTCGTTCGTCGTCGTTCGTCGTCGTTCGTCGTCGTCGTTCATCGTCGTCGTTCGTCGTCGTTCGTCGTCGTTAGTCGTCGTTCGTCGTCGTTCGTCGTCGTTCGTCGTCGTCGTTCGTCGTCGTTCGTCATCGTCGAACGTCGTCGTTCGTCGTTGTTCGTCGTCGTCGTTCGTCGTCGTCGTTCGTAGTCGTTCGTCGTCGTTCGTCGTCGTCGTACGTCGTCTTTCGTCGTCGTTCGTCGTCGTTCGTCGTCGTCGTTCGTCGTCGTCGTTCGTCGTCTTTCGTCGTCATCGTTCGTCGTCGTCGTTCGTCGTCGTAGTTCGTCGTCGTTCGTCGCCGTTCGTCGTCGTAGTTCATCGCCGTTCGTCTTCGTTCGTCGTCGTTCATCGTCGTTCGTCGTCGTTCGTCGTCGTTCGTCGTCGTTCGTCGTCGTCGTTCGTCGTCGTCGTTCGTCGTCGTCGTTCGTCGTCGTCGTTCGTCGTCGTCGTTCGTCGTCGTTCGTCGTCGTCGTTCGTCGTCGTTCGTCGTTGTTAGTCTTCGTTCGTCGTCGTTCGTCGTCGTCGTTCGTCATCGTCGTACGTCGTCGTTCGTCGTCGTCGTTCGTCGTCGTCGTTCATCGTCGTTCGTCGTCGTCGTTCGTCGTCGTCGTTCGTCATCGTTCGTCGTCGTTCGTCGTCTTTCGTCGTCGTCGTTCGTCGTCGGTCGTCGTCGTTCGTCGTCGTTCGTCGTCGTATGTCGTCGTTCGTCGTCATTCGTCGTAGTCGTTCGTCGTCGTCGATTGTCTTCCTTCGTCGTCGTCGTTCGTCGTCGTTCGTCGTCGTTCGTCGTCGTCGTTCGTCGTCGTTCGTCGTCGTTCATCGTCGTTCGTCGTCGTCGTTCGTCGTCGTTCGTCGTCGTTCGTCGTCGTCGTTCGTCGTCGTTCGTCGTCGTCGTTCGTCGGCGTTCGTCGTCGTTCGTCGTCGTTCGTCGTCGTTCGTCGTCGTTCGTCATCGTTCGTCGTCGTTCGTCGTCGTTCGTCGTTGTCGTTCGTCGTCGTTCGTCGTCGTTCGTCGTCGTTAGTCGTCGTACGTCGTCGTCGTTCGTCGTCGTCGTTCGTCGTCGTTCGTCGTCGTCGTTCGTCGCCATTCTTCGTCGTTCGTCGTCGAGGTTCATCGTCGTTCGTCGTCGTCGTTCGTCGTCGTTCGTCGTCGTTCGTCGTCGTTCGTCGTCGTTCGTCGTCGTTCGTCGTCGTCGTTCATCGACGTTCGTCGTCGTTCGTCGTCGTTCGTCGTAGTTCGTCGTCGTTCGTCGTCGTTCGTCGTCGTCGTTCGTCGTCGTCGTTCGTCGTCGTCGTTCGTCGTCGTCGTTCGTCCTCGTTCGCCGTCGTTCGCCGTCGTTCGTCGTCGTTCGTCGTCGTTCGTCGTTGTCGTTCGTCGTCGTTCGTCGTCGTTCGTCGTCGTTCGTCGTCGTTCGTCGTCGTTCGTCGTTGTTCGTCGTCGTTCGTCATCGTTCGTCGTCGTCGGTCCACGTCGTCGTTCGTCGTCGTTCGTCGTCGTCGTTCGTCGTCGTTCGTCGTCGTTCGTCGTCGTTCGTCGTCGTCGTTTGTCGTCGTCGTTCGTCGTAGTTCGTCGTCGTCGTTCTTCGTCGTTCGTCGTCGTCGTTGGTCGTCGTTCGTCGTCGTTCGTCGTCGATCTTCGTCGTCTTTCGTCGTCGTTCGTTGTCTTTCGTCGTCGTTCATCGTCGCTCGTCGTCATCGTTCATCGTCGTTCGTCTTCGTTCGTCGTCGTTCGTCGTCGTTCGTCGTCGTTCGTCGTCATTCGTCGTCGTCGTTCGTCGTCATTCGTCGTCGTCCTTCGTCATCGTTCGTCGTCGTCGTTCGTCGTCGTTCGTCGTCGTTCGTCGTCATCGTTCGTCGTCGTTCGTCGTCGTTCGTCGTCGTTCATCGTCGTTCGTCGTCGTTCGTCGTCGTCGTTCGTCGTCGTTCGTCGTCGTTCGTCGTCGTCGTTCGTCGTCGTTCGTCGTCGTTCGTCGTCGTCGTTCGTCGTCGTTCGTAGTCGTTCGTCGTCGTTCGTCGTCGTCGTTCGTCGTCGTCGTTCGTCGTCGTCGTCGTTCGTCGTCGTCGTTCGTCGTCGTTCGTCGTCGTTCGTCGTCGTTCGTCGTTGTCTTTCGTCGTCGTTCGTCGTCGTTCGTCGTCGCTGTTCGTCATCAGTCGTCGTCGGTCGTCGTCATTCGTCGTCGTCGTGCGTCGTCATTCGTCGTCGTTCGTCGTCGTTCGTCGTCGTTCGTCGTCGTCGTTCGTCGTCGTTCATCGTCGTCGTTCGTCGTCGATCGTCGTCGTCGTTCGTCGTGATTCATCGTCGTTCGTCGTCGTCGTTCGTCGTCGTCGATCGTCGTCGTTCGTTGTCGGTCGTCGTCGGTCGTAGTCGGTCATCGTCGTGCGACGTCGTCGTTCGTCCTCATTCGTTGTCGTTCGTCGTCGTTCGTCGTCGTTCGTCGTCGTCGTTTGTCGTCGTTCGTCGTCGTTCATCGTCGTTCGTCGTCGTCGTTCATCGTCGTTCGCCGTCGTCGTTCGTCGTCGTTCGTCGTCGTTCGTCGTCGTCGTTCGTCGTCGTTCGTCGTCGTTCGTCGTCTTTCGTCGTCGTCGTTCGTCGTCGTCGTTCGTCGTCGTCGTTCGTCGGCGGTCGTCGTCGTTCGTCGTAGTCGTTCGTCGTCATTCGTCGTCGTTCGTCGTCGTTCGTCGTCGTCGTTCGTCGTCGTTCGTCGTCGTTCATCATCGTCGTCGTTCGTCGTAGTTCGTCATCTTTCGTCGTCGTCGTTCGTCGTCGTTCGTCGTCGATCGTCGTCGTTCGTCGTCGTTCGTCGTCGTCGTTCGTCGGCGTTCGTCGTCGTTCGTCGTCGTTCGTCGTCGTTCGTCGTCGTTCGTCGTCGTTCGTCGTCGTCGTTCGTCGTCGTTCGTCGTCGTCGTTCGTCGTCGTTCGTCGTCGTTCGTCGTCGTCGTTCGTCATCGTTCGTCGTCGTTCGTCGTCATTCGTCGTCGTCGTTCGTCGTTGGTCGTCGTCGTTCGTCGTCGTTCGTCGTCGTTCGTCGTCGTCGTTCGTCATCGTTCGTCGTCGTTCGTCGTCATTCGTCGTCGTCGTTCGTCGTTGGTCGTCGTCGTTCGTCGTCGTTCGTCGTCGTTCGTCGTCGTCGTTCGTCGTCGTCGTTCGTCGTCGTTCGTCGTCGTTCGTCGTCGTCGTTCGTCGTCGTCGTTCGTCGTCGTTCGTCGTCGTTCGTCGTCGTCGTTCGTCGTCGTCGTTCGTCGTCGTTCGTCGTTGTTCGTCGTCGTTCATCGTCGTCGTTCTTCGTCGCTCGTCGTCGTTCGTCGTCGTTCGTCGTAGTTCGTCGTCGTCGTCGTTCGTCGTCGTTCGTCGTCGTCGTTCGTCGTCGTTCATCGTCGTACGTCGTCGTTAGTCGTCGTTCGTCGTCGTCATTCGTCGTCGTTCGTCGTCGTTCGTCGTCGTTCTTCGTCATTCGTCGTCGTTCGTCGTCGTCGTTCTTCGTCGTTCGTCGTCATTCGTCGTCATCGTCGTCGTTCGTCGTCGTTCATAATCGTCGTCGTTCGTCGTCGTTCGTCATCTTTCGTCGTCGTCGTTCGTCGTTGTTCGTCGTCGATCGTCGTCGTTCGTCGTCGTCGTTCGTCGTCGTCGTTCGTCGGCGTTCGTCATCGTTCGTCGTCGTTCGTCGTCGTTCTTCGTCGTTCGTCGTGTTTCGTCGTCGCCGTTCGTCGTCGTTCGTCGTCGATCGTCGTCTTTCGTCGTCGTCGTTCGTCGTCGTTGGTCGTCGTCGATCGTCGTCGTTCGTCGTCGTTCGTCGTCGTCGTTCGTCATCGTTCGTCGTCGTTCGTCGTCATTCTTCGTCGTCGTTCGTCGTTGGTCGTCGTCGTTCGTCGTCGTTCGTCGTCGTCGTACGTCGTCGTTTGTCGTCGTTCGTCGTCGTCATTCGTCGTCGTTCGTCGTCGTTCGTCGTCGTTCGTCGTCGTTCGTCGTCGTTCGTCGTCGTCGTTCGTCGTCGTCGTTCGTCGTCGTTCGTCGTCGTTCGTCGTCGTTCGTCGTCGTCGTTCGTCGTCGTCGTTCGTCGTCGTTCGTCGTCGTTCGTCGTCGTTCGTCGTCGTTCGTCGTCGTCGTTCGTCGTCGCTCGTCGTCGTTCGTCATAGTTCATCGTCGTCGTTCGTCGTCGTCGTTCGTCGTCGTTCATCGTCGTACGTCGTCGTTCGTCGTCGTTCGTCGTCGTCGTTCGTCGTCATTCGTCGTCGTCGTTCGTCATTGTTCGTCGTCGTTTTCGTCGTCGTTCGTCGTCGTTCGTCGTCGTTCGTCGTCGTCGTTCGTCGTCGTTCGTCGTCGTTCGTCGTCGTCGTTCGTCGTCGTTCGTCATCGTTCGTCGTCGTCGTTCGTTGTCGTTCGTTGTCGTCGTTCGTCGTCGTTCGTCGTCGTTCGTCGTCGTCGTTCGTCGTCGTTCGTCGTAGTTCGACGTCGTTCATCGTCGTTCGTCGTCGTTCGTCGTCGTTCGTCGTAGTACGTCGTCGTCGTTCGTCGTCGTTCGTCGTCGTTCGTCGTCATTCGTCGTCGTCGTTCGTCGTCTTTCGTCGTCGTCGTTCATCATCGTTCGTCGTCGTCGTTCGTCGTAGTTCGTCGTCGTCGTTCGTCGTCGTTCGTCGTCGTCGTTCGTCGTCGTACGTCGTCGTTCGCCGTCGTTCGTCGTCGTCGTTCGTCGTCGTCGTTCGTCGTCGTTCATCGTCGTTCGTCGTCATTCGTCGTCGTTCGTCGTCGTTCGTCGTCGTTCGTCGTCGTTCATCGTCGTTCGTCGTCGTTCTTCGTCGTTGTCGTCGTCGTTCGTTGTTGTTCGTCGTCGTTCGTCGTCGTTCGTCGTCGTTCGTCGTCGTTCGTCGTCGTTCATCGTCGTTCGTCGTCGTTCTTCGTCGTTGTCGTCGTCGTTCGTTGTTGTTCATCGTCGTTCGTCGTCGTCGTTCGTCGTCGTCGTTCGTCGTCGTTCGTCGTCGTTCGTCGTCGTTAGTCGTCGTTCGTCGTCGTCGTTCGTCGTCGTTCGTTGACGTTCGTCGTCGTCGTTCGTCGTCGTCGTACGTCGTCGTTCGTCGTCGTCGTTCGTTTGTCTTTCGTCGTCGTCGTTCGTCGTCGTTCGTCGTCGGTCGTCGTCGTTCGTCGTCGTCGTTCGTCGTCGTTCGTCGTTGTTCGTCGTCATTCGTCGTCGTCGTTCGTCGTCGTTCGTCGTCATTCGTCGTCGTCGTTAGTCATCGTTTGTCGTCGTCGTTCGTCGTTGTTCGTCTTCGTTCGTCGTCGTTCGTCGTCGTCGTTCGTCGTCGTTCGTCGTCGTTCGTCGTCGTTCGTCGTCGTTCGTCGTCGTTCGTCGTCGTCGTTCGTCGTCGTTCGTCGTCGTTCGTCGTTATTCGTCGTCGTTCGTCGTCTACGTTCGTCGTCGTCGTTCGTCGTCGTTCGTCGTCGTCGTTCGTCGTCGTTCGTCGTCGTTCGTCGTCGTTCGTCGTCGTTGGTCGTCGTTCGCCGTCGTTCGTCGTCGTCGTTCGTCGTCGTTCGTCGTCGTTCGTCGTCATTCGTCGTCGTCGTTCGTCGTCGTTCGTCGTCATTCGTCGTCGTCGTTAGTCATCGTTTGTCGTTGTCGTTCGTCGTTGTTCGCCTTCGTTCGTCGTCGTTCGTCGTCGTCGTTCGTCGTCGTTCGTCGTCGTTCGTCGTCGTTCGTCGTCGCTCGTCGTCGTTCGTCGTCGTCGTTCGTCGTCATCGTTCGTCATCGTCGTTCGTCGTCTTCGTTCGTCGTCGTCGTTCGTCGTCGTCGTTCGTCGTCGTCGTTCGTCGTCGTTCGTCGTCGTTCGTCGTCGTTAGTCGTCGTTCGTCGTCGTGGTTCGTCGTCGTTCGTCGTCATTCGTCGTCGTCGTTCATCGTCGTTCGTCGTCATTCGTCGTCGTCGTTAGTCATCGTTCGTCGTCGTTCGTCGTTGTTCGTCGTCGTTCGTCGTCGTTCGTCGTCGTTCGTCGTCGTCGTTCGTCGACGTTCGTCGGTTTTCGTCGTCGTCGTTCGTCGTCGTTCGTCGTCGTTCGTCGTCGTTCATCGTCGTTCGTCGTCGTTCGTCGTCGTCGTTCGTCGTCATTCGTCGTCGTCGTTCGTCGTCGTTCGTCGTCGTTCATCGTCGTCGTTCATCATCGTTCGTCGTCGTTGTTCGTCGTCGTTCGTCATCGTTCGTCGTAGTTCATCGTCGTCGTTCGTCGTCGTTCGTCGTCGTCGTCCGTCGTCGTTCGACGTCGTTCATCGTCGTTCGTCGTCGTTCGTCGTCGTCGTTCCTCGTCGTTCGTCGTCGTTCGTCGTCGTCGTTCGTCATCGTTCGTCGTCGTTCGTCGTCGTCGTTCGTCGTCGTTCGTCGTCGTCGTACGTCGTCTTTCGTCGTCGATCGTCGTCGTTCGTCGTCGTCGTTCGTCGTCTATCGTCGTCGTCGTTCGTCGTCGTTCGTCGTCTTTCGTCGTCGTCGTTCGTCATCGTTCGTCGTCGTCGTTCGTCTTCGTTCGTCGTCGTTCGTCGTCGTCGTTCGTCGTCGTCGTTCGTCGTCGTTCGTCGTCGTTCGTCGTCGTTCGTCGTCGTTCGTCGTCGTCGTTCATCGTCGTCGTTCGTCGTCGTTCGTCGTCGTTAGTCGTCGTTCGTCGTCGTTCGTCGTCGTTCGTCGTCGTCGTTCGTCGTCGTTCGTTATCGTCGAACGTCGTCGTTCGTCGTTGTTCGTCGTCGTCGTTCGTCGTCGTCGTTCGTAGTCGTTCGTCGTCGTTCGTCGTCGTCGTACGTCGTCTTTCGTCGTCGTTCGTCGTCGTTCGTCGTCGTCGTTCGTCGTAGTTCGTCGTCGTCGTTCGTCGTCTTTCGTCGTCATCGTTCGTCGTCGTCGTTCGTCGTCGTAGTTCGTCGTCGTTCGTCGCCGTTCGTCGTCGTAGTTCATCGCCGTTCGTCTTCGTTCGTCGTCGTTCATCGTCGTTCGTCGTCGTTCGTCGTCGTTCGTCGTCGTTCGTCGTCGTCGTTCGTCGTCGTCGTTCGTCGTCGTCGTTCGTCGTCGTCGTTCGTCGTCGTTCGTCGTCGTCGTTCGTCGTCGTTCGTCGTTGTTAGTCTTCGTTCGTCGTCGTTCGTCGTCGTCGTTCGTCATCGTCGTACGTCGTCGTTCGTCGTCGTCGTTCGTCGTCGTCGTTCATCGTCGTTCGTCGTCGTCGTTCGTCGTCGTCGTTCGTCATCCTTCGTCGTCGTTCGTCGTCTTTCGTCGTCGTCGTTCGTCGTCGGTCGTCGTCGTTCGTCGTCGTTCGTCGTCGTATGTCGTCGTTCGTCGTCATTCGTCGTAGTCGTTCGTCGTCGTCGATTGTCTTCCTTCGTCGTCGTCGTTCGTCGTCGTTCGTCGTCGTTCGTCGTCGTCGTTCGTCGTCGTTCATCGTCGTTCGTCGTCGTCGTTCGTCGTCGTTCGTCGTCGTTCGTCGTCGTCGTTCGTCGTCGTTCGTCGTCGTCGTTCGTCGGCGTTCGTCGTCGTTCGTCGTCGTTCGTCGTCGTTCGTCGTCGTTCGTCATCGTTCGTCGTCGTTCGTCGTCGTTCGTCGTTGTCGTTCGTCGTCGTTCGTCGTCGTTCGTCGTCGTTAGTCGTCGTACGTCGTCGTCGTTCGTCGTCGTCGTTCGTCGCCATTCTTCGTCGTTCGTCGTCGAGGTTCATCGTCGTTCGTCGTCGTCGTTCGTCGTCGTTCGTCGTCGTTCGTCGTCGTTCGTCGTCGTTCGTCGTCGTTCGTCGTCGTCGTTCATCGACGTTCGTCGTCGTTCGTCGTCGTTCGTCGTAGTTCGTCGTCGTTCGTCGTCGTTCGTCGTCGTCGTTCGTCGTCGTCGTTCGTCGTCGTCGTTCGTCGTCGTTCGCCGTCGTTCGCCGTCGTTCGTCGTCGTTCGTCGTCGTTCGTCGTTGTCGTTCGTCGTCGTTCGTCGTCGTTCGTCGTCGTTCGTCGTCGTTCGTCGTCGTTCGTCGTTGTTCGTCGTCGTTCGTCATCGTTCGTCGTCGTCGGTCCACGTCGTCGTTCGTCGTCGTTCGTCGTCGTCGTTCGTCGTCGTTCGTCGTCGTTCGTCGTCGTTCGTCGTCGTCGTTTGTCGTCGTCGTTCGTCGTAGTTCGTCGTCGTCGTTCTTCGTCGTTCGTCGTCGTCGTTGGTCGTCGTTCGTCGTCGTTCGTCGTCGATCTTCGTCTTCTTTCGTCGTCGTTCGTTGTCTTTCGTCGTCGTTCATCGTCGCTCGTCGTCATCGTTCATCGTCGTTCGTCTTCGTTCGTCGTCGTTCGTCGTCGTTCGTCGTCGTTCGTCGTCATTCGTCGTCGTCGTTCGTCGTCATTCGTCGTCGTCCTTCGTCATCGTTCGTCGTCGTCGTTCGTCGTCGTTCGTCGTCGTTCGTCGTCATCGTTCGTCGTCGTTCGTCGTCGTTCGTCGTCGTTCATCGTCGTTCGTCGTCGTTCGTCGTCGTCGTTCGTCGTCGTTCGTCGTCGTTCGTCGTCGTCGTTCGTCGTCGTTCGTCGTCGTTCGTCGTCGTTCGTAGTCGTTCGTCGTCGTTCGTCGTCGTCGTTCGTCGTCGTCGTTCGTCGTCGTCGTCGTTCGTCGTCGTCGTTCGTCGTCGTTCGTCGTCGTTCGTCGTCGTCGTTCGTCGTCGTTCGTCGTCGTTCGTCGTCGTTCGTCGTTGTCTTTCGTCGTCGTTCGTCGTCGTTCGTCGTCGCTGTTCGTCATCAGTCGTCGTCGGTCGTCGTCATTCGTCGTCGTCGTGCGTCGTCATTCGTCGTCGTTCGTCGTCGTTCGTCGTCGTTCGTCGTCGTCGTTCGTCGTCGTTCATCGTCGTCGTTCGTCGTCGATCGTCGTCGTCGTTCGTCGTCATTCATCGTCGTTCGTCGTCGTCGTTCGTCGTCGTCGATCGTCGTCGTTCGTTGTCGGTCGTCGTCGGTCGTAGTCGGTCATCGTCGTGCGACGTCGTCGTTCGTCCTCATTCGTTGTCGTTCGTCGTCGTTCGTCGTCGTCGTTTGTCGTCGTTCGTCGTCGTTCGTCGTCGTTTGTCGTCGTCGTTCGTCGTCGTTCGTCGTCATTCGTCGTCGTTCGTCGTCGGCGTTCGTCGTCGTTCGTCGTCGTTCGTCGTCGTTCGTCGTCGTTCGTCGTCGTTCGTCGTCGTTCGTCGTCGTTCGTCGTCGTTTGTCGTTGTTCGTCGTCGTTCGTCGTCGTTCGTCGTCGTTCATCGTCGTTAGAAGTCGTTCGTCGTCGTTAGAAGTCGTTCGTCGTCGTCGTTCGTCGTCATTCGTCGTCGTTCGTCGTCGGTCGTCGTCGGTCGTAATCGGTCCTCGTCCTTCGACGTCGTCGTTGGTCCTCATTCGTCGTCGTTCGTCATCGTCGTTCGTCGTCGTTCGTCGTCGTTCGTCGTCGTTCGTCGTCGTCGTTCGTCGTCGTCGTTCGTCGTCGTCGTTCGTCGTCGTCGTTCGTCGTCGTCGTTCGTCGTCGTCGATCGTCGTCGTCGTTCGTCGTCGTCGTTCGTCGTCGTCGTTCGTCGTCGTCGTTCGTCGTCGTCATTCGTCGTCGTTCGTCGTCGTTCGTCGTCGTTCGTCGTCGTTCGTCGTCGTCGTTCGTCGTCGTTCGTCGTTGTCTTTCGTCGTCGTTCGTCGTCGTTCGTCGTCGCTGTCCGTCATCTGTAGTCGTCGGTCGTCGTCATTCGTCGTCGTCGTGCGTCGTCATTCGTCGTCGTTCGTCGTCGTTCGTCGTCGTTCGTCGTCGTCGTTCGTCGTCGTTCATCGTCGTCGTTCGTCGTCGATCGTCGTCGTCGTTCGTCGTCGTCGTTCTTCGTCGTTCGTCGTCATTCGTCGTCATCGTCGTCGTTCGTCGTCGTCGTTCGTCGTCGTCGTTCGTCGTCGTTCGTCGTCGTTCATCATCGTCGTCGTTCGTCGTCGTTCGTCATCTTTCGTCGTCGTCGTTCGTCGTTGTTCGTCGTCGATCGTCGTCGTTCGTCGTCGTCGTTCGTCGTCGTTCGTCGTCGTCGTTCGTCGGCGTTCGTCGTCGTTCGTCGTCGTTCGTCGTCGTTCGTCGTGTTTCGTCGTCGTCGTTTGTCGTCGATCGTCGTCGTTCGTCGTCGTCGTTCGTCGTCGTTCATCGTCGTACGTCGTCGTTAGTCGTCGTTCGTCGTCGTCATTCGTCGTCGTTCGTCGTCGTTCGTCGTCGTTCTTCGTCATTCGTCGTCGTTCGTCGTCGTCGTTCTTCGTCGTTCGTCGTCGTTCGTCGTCGTCGTTCGTCGGCGTTCGTCGTCGTTCGTCGTCGTTCGTCGTTCGTCGTCGTCGGTCGTCGTCGTTCGTCCTCGTCGTTCGTTGTCGTCGTTCGTCTTCGTTCGTCATCGATCGTCGTCGTTCGTCGTCGTTCATCGTCGTTCGTCGTCGTCGTTCGTCGTCGGTCGTCGTCGTTCGTCGTCGTTCGCCGTCGTTCGTCGTCGTCGTCGTCGTTCGTCGTCGTTCGTCGTCGTTGGTCGTCGTTCATCGTCGTCGTTCGTCGTCATTCGTCGTCGTTCGTCGTCGTTCGTCGTCGTTCGTCGTCGTCGTTCATCGTCGTTCGTCGTCGTTCATCGTCATTCGTCGTCGTCGTTCGTCGTCGTTCGTCGTCGTTCGTCGTCATTCGTCGTCGTCGTTCGTCATCGTTCGTCGTCGTCGTTCGTCGCCGTTCGTCGTTGTTCGTCGTCGTTGTTCTTCGTCGTTCGTCGTCGTTCGTCGTCGTCGTTCGTCGTCGTTCGTCGTCGTCGTTCGTCGTCATTCGTCGTCGTTCATCGTCGTTCGTCGTCGTTCGTCGTCGTCGTACGTCGTCGTTCGTCGTCGTTCGTCGTCGTCGTTCGTCGTCATTCGTCGTCGTCGTTCGTCATCGTTCGTCGTCGTCTTTCGTCGTCGTTCGTCGTCGTTCGTCGTCGTTCGTCGTCGTCGTTCGTCGTCGTTCGTCGTCGTTCGTCGTCGTCGTTCGTCGTCGTTCGTCATCGTTCGTCGTCGTCGTTCGTTGTCGTTCGTTGTCGTCGTTCGTCGTCGTTCGTCGTCGTTCGTCGTCGTCGTTCGTCGTCGTTCGTCGTAGTTCGACGTCGTTCATCGTCGTTCGTCGTCGTTCGTCGTCGTCGTTCGTCGTCTTTCGTCGTCGTCGTTCATCATCGTTCGTCGTCGTCGTTCGTCGTAGTTCGTCGTCGTCATTCGTCGTCGTCGTTCGTCGTCTTTCGTCGTCGTCGTTCATCATCGTTCGTCGTCGTCGTTCGTCGTCGTTCGTCGTAGTTCGTCGTCGTCGTTCGTCGTCGTTCGTCGTCGTCGTTCGTCGTCGTTCGTCGTCGTTCGTCGTCGTTCGTCGTCGTCGTTCGTCGTCGTCGTGCGTCGTCGTTCATCGTCGTTCGTCGTCGTTCGTCGTCGTTCGTCGTCATTCGTCGTCGTCGTTCGTCGTCGTTCGTCGTCATTCGTCGTCGTCGTTAGTCATCGTTCGTCGTCGTTCGTCGTCATTCGTCGTCGTCGTTAGTCATCGTTCGTCGTCGTCGTTCGTCGTCGTTCGTCGTCGTTCGTCGTCGCTCGTCGTCGTTCGTCGTCGTCGTTCGTCGTCATCGTTCGTCGTCTTCGTTCGTCGTCGTCGTTCGTCGTCGTCGTTCGTCGTCGTCGTTCGTCGTCGTTCGTCGTCGTTAGTCGTCGTTAGTCGTCGTTCGTCGTCGTCGTTCGTCGTCGTTCGTCGTCATTCGTCGTCGTCGTTCATCGTCGTTCGTCGTCATTCGTCGTCGTCGTTAGTCATCGTTCGTCGTCGTTCGTCGTTGCTCGTCGTCGTTCGTCGTCGTTCGTCGTCGTTCGTCGTCGTCGTTCGTCGTCGTTCGTCGGCTTTCGTCGTCGTCGTTCGTCGTCGTTCGTCGTCGTTCGTCGTCGTTCGTCGTCGTTCATCGTCGTTCGTCGTCGTTCGTCGTCGTCGTTCGTCGTCATTCGTCGTCGTTCGTCGTCGTTCATCGTCGTCGTTCATCATCGTTCGTCGTCGTTGTTCGTCGTCGTTCGTCATCGTTCGTCGTAGTTCGTCGTCGTCGTTCGTCGTCGTCGTCCGTCGTCGTTCGACGTCGTTCATCGTCGTTCGTCGTCGTTCGTCGTCGTTCGTCGTCGTTCGTCGTGGTCGTTCGTCGTCGTTCATCGTCGTCGTTCGTCGTCGATCGTCGTCGTCGTTAGTCGTCATTCATCGTCGTTCGTCGTCGTCGTTCGTCGTCGTCGATCGTCGTCGTTCGTTGTCGGTCGTCGTCGGTCGTAGTCGGTCATCGTCGTGCGACGTCGTCGTTCGTCCTCATTCGTTTTCGTTCGTCGTCGTTCGTCGTCGTTCGTCGTCGTCGTTTGTCGTCGTTCGTCGTCGTTCGTCGTCGTTTGTCGTCGTCGTTCGTCGTCGTTCGTCGTCATTCGTCGTCGTTCGTCGTCGGCGTTCGTCGTCGTTCGTCGTCGTTCGCCGTCGTTCGTCGTCGTTCGTCGTCGTTCTTCGTCGTTCGTCGTCGTTCGTCGTCGTTCGTCGTCGTTTGCCGTTGTTCGTCGTCGTTCGTCGTCGTTCGTCGTCGTTCGTCGTCGTTCATCGTCGTTAGAAGTCGTTCCTCGTCGTTAGAAGTCGTTCGTCGTCGTCGTTCGTCGTCATTCGTCGTCGTTCGTCGTCGTCGTTCGTCGTCGTTCGTCGTCGGTCGTCGTCGGTCGTAGTCGGTCCTCGTCGTTCGTCGTCGTTCGTCATCGTCGTTCGTCGTCGTTCGTCGTCGTTCGTCGTCGTCGTTCGTCGTCGTCGTTCGTCGTCGTCGTTCGTCGTCGTTCGTCGTCGTCGTTCGTCGTCGTCGTTCGTCGTCGTCGTTCGTCGTCGTCGTTCGTCGTCGTTCGTCGTCGTTCGTCGTCGTTCGTCGTCGTCGTTCGTCGTCGTTCGTCGTCGTTCGTCGTCGTTCGTCGTCGTCGTTCGTCGTCGTTCGTCGTCGTTCGTCGTTGTCTTTCGTCGTCGTTCGTCGTCGTTCGTCGTCGTTCGTCGTCGTTCGTCGTCGCTGTTCGTCATCAGTCGTCGTCGGTCGTCGTCATTCGTCGTCGTCGTGCGTCGTCATTCGTCGTTCGTCGTCGTCGTTCGTCGTCGTTCATCGTCGTCGTTCGTCGTCGATCGTCGTCGTCGTTCGTCGTCATTCATCGTCGTTCGTCGTCGTCGTTCGTCGTCGTCGTTCGTCGTCGTTCGTCGTCGTTCGTCGTCGTTCGTCGTCGTTCGTCGTCGTTCGCCGTCGTTCGCCGTCGTCGTTCGTCGTCGTTCGTCGTCGTTCGTCGTCGTTCGTCGTCGTTCGTCGTCATCGTTCGTCGGTGATCGTCGTCGTTCGTCGTCGTTCGTCGTCGTTGGTCGTCGTCGTTCGTCGTCGTTCGTCGTCGTTCGTCGTCGTTCGTCGTCGTTGTTCGTCATCAGTCGTCGTCGGTCGGCGTAATTCGTCGTCGTCGTTCGTCGTCATTCGTCGTCGTTCGTCGTCGTTCGTCGTCTTTCGTCGTCGTCGTTCGTCGTCGTCCATCGTCGTCGGTCGTCGTTGTTCGTCGTCGTCGTTCATCGTCGTTCGTCGTCGTTCGTCGTCGTTCGTCGTCGTCGTCGTCGTCGTCGTTCGTCGTCGTTCGTCGTCGTCGTTCGTCGTCGTTCGTAGTCGTTCGTCGTCGTTAGTCGTCGTACGTCATCGTCGTTCGTCGTCATTCGTCGTCGTTCGTCGTCGTCGTTCGTCGTCGTTCGTCGTCGTCGTTCGTCGTCGTTCGTCGTCATTCGTCGTCGTTCGTCGTCGTTCGTCGTCGTTCGTCGTCGTCGTTCGTCGTCTTTCGTCGTCTTTCGTCGTCGTTCGTCGTCGTTCGTCGTCGTTCGTCGTCGTCGTTCGTCGTCTTTCGTCGTCGTCGTTCGTCGTCGTTCGTCGTCGTTCGTCGTTGTCGTTCGTCGTAGTTCGTCGTCGTCGTTCGTCGTCGTTCGTCGTCATTCGTCGTCGTTCGTCGTCGTCGTTCGTCGTCGTTCGTCGTCGTTCGTCGTCGTTCGTCGTCGTCGTTCGTCATCAGTCGTCGTCGGTCGTCGTCATTCGTCGTCGTCGTTCGTCGTCATTCGTCGTCGTTCGTCGTCGTTCGTCGTCGTCGTTCGTCGTCGTTCGTCGTCATTCATCGTCTCTCGTCGTCGTCGTTCGTGGTCGTTCGTCGTCGTTCTTCGTCGGCGTTCGTCGTCGTTCGTCGTCGTTCGTCGTCGTCGGTCGTCGTCGTCGTTCGTCGTCGTTCGTCGTTGTCTTTCGTCGTCGTTCGTCGTCGTTCGTCGTCGTTCGTCGTCGTTCGTCGTCGCTGTTCGTCATCAGTCGTCGTCGGTCGTCGTCATTCGTCGTCGTCGTGCGTCGTCATTCGTCGTTCGTCGTCGTCGTTCGTCGTCGTTCATCGTCGTCGTTCGTCGTCGATCGTCGTCGTCGTTCGTCGTCATTCATCGTCGTTCGTCGTCGTCGTTCGTCGTCGTCGTTCGTCGTCGTTCGTCGTCGTTCGTCGTCGTTCGTCGTCGTTCGTCGTCGTTCGCCGTCGTTCGCCGTCGTCGTTCGTCGTCGTTCGTCGTCGTTCGTCGTCGTTCGTCGTCGTTCGTCGTCATCGTTCGTCGGTGATCGTCGTCGTTCGTCGTCGTTCGTCGTCGTTGGTCGTCGTCGTTCGTCGTCGTTCGTCGTCGTTCGTCGTCGTTCGTCGTCGTTGTTCGTCATCAGTCGTCGTCGGTCGGCGTAATTCGTCGTCGTCGTTCGTCGTCATTCGTCGTCGTTCGTCGTCGTTCGTCGTCTTTCGTCGTCGTCGTTCGTCGTCGTCCATCGTCGTCGGTCGTCGTTGTTCGTCGTCGTCGTTCATCGTCGTTCGTCGTCGTTCGTCGTCGTTCGTCGTCGTCGTCGTCGTCGTCGTTCGTCGTCGTTCGTCGTCGTCGTTCGTCGTCGTTCGTAGTCGTTCGTCGTCGTTAGTCGTCGTACGTCATCGTCGTTCGTCGTCATTCGTCGTCGTTCGTCGTCGTCGTTCGTCGTCGTTCGTCGTCGTCGTTCGTCGTCGTTCGTCGTCATTCGTCGTCGTTCGTCGTCGTTCGTCGTCGTTCGTCGTCGTCGTTCGTCGTCTTTCGTCGTCTTTCGTCGTCGTTCGTCGTCGTTCGTCGTCGTTCGTCGTCGTCGTTCGTCGTCTTTCGTCGTCGTCGTTCGTCGTCGTTCGTCGTCGTTCGTCGTTGTCGTTCGTCGTAGTTCGTCGTCGTCGTTCGTCGTCGTTCGTCGTCGTTCGTCGTCGTTCGTCGTCGTCGTTCGTCGTCGTTCGTCGTCGTTCGTCGTCGTTCGTCGTCGTCGTTCGTCATCAGTCGTCGTCGGTCGTCGTCATTCGTCGTCGTCGTTCGTCGTCATTCGTCGTCGTTCGTCGTCGTTCGTCGTCGTCGTTCGTCGTCGTTCGTCGTCATTCATCGTCTCTCGTCGTCGTCGTTCGTGGTCGTTCGTCGTCGTTCTTCGTCGGCGTTCGTCGTCGTTCGTCGTCGTTCGTCGTCGTCGGTCGTCGTCGTCGTTCGTTGTCGTTCGTCGTCGTCCTTCGTCGTCGTACGTAGTCGTTCGTCGTCGTTAGTAGTCGTACGTCATCGTCGTTCGTCGTCATTCGTCGTCCTTCGTCATCGTTCGTCGTCGTCGTTTTTCGTCATTCGTCGTCGTTCGTCGTCGTTCGTCGTCGTCGTTCGTCGTCGTTCGTCATTGTCGTTCGTCGTCGTTCGCCGTCGTCGTTCGTCGTCGTTCGTCGTCGTCGTTCGTCGTCGTTCGTCGTCGTTCGTCGTCTTTCGTCGTCGTCGTTCATCGTCGTTCGTCGTCGTTCGTCGTCGTTCGTCGTCGTCGTTCGTCGTCGTTCGTCGTCGTTCGTCGTCGTCGTTCGTCGGCGTTCGTCGTCGTTCGTCGTCGTCGTTCGTCGTTCGTCGTCGTCGTTCGTCGTCGTTCGTCGTCGTTCGTCGTCGTTCGTCGTCGTTCGTCGTCGTTGTTCGTCATCAGTCGTCGTCGGTCGTCGTCATTCGTCGTCGTCGTTCTTCGTCGTTCGTCGTAGTTCGTCGTCGTTCTTCGTCGTCGTTCGTCGTCGTTCGTTGTTGTTCGTCGTCGTTCGTCGTCGTTCATCGTCGTTCGTCGTCATCGTTCGTCGTCGTTCGTCGTCGTTCGTCGTCTTTCGTCGTCGTCGTTCGTCGTCGTTCGTCGTCGTTGTCGTTCGTCGTCGTTCGTCTTCGTCGTTCGTCGGCGTTCGTCGTCGTTCGTCGTCGTTCGTCGCCGTTCGTCGTCGTTCGTCGTCGTTCGTCGTCGATCGTCGTCGTTCGTCGTCGTTCGTCGTCGTCGTTCATCGTCTTTCGTCGTCGTTCGTCGTCATTCGTCGTCGTCGTTCGTCGTCGTTCGTCGTCGTTGTTCGTCGTCGTTCGTCGTCGTTCGTCGTCGTTCGTCGTCGTTCGTCGTCGTCGGTCGTCGTCGTCGTTCGTCGTCGTTCGTCGTCGTCGTTCGTCGTCGTTCGTAGTCGTTCGTCGTCGTTAGTCGTCGTACGTCATCGTCGTTCGTCGTCGTTCGTCGTCGTCGTTCGTCGTCATTCGTCGTCGTTCGTCGTCGTTCGTCGTCGGTCATCGTCGGTCGTAGTCGGTCGTCGTCGTTCGACGTCGTCGTTCGTCCCCATTCGTCGTCGTTCGTCATCGTTCGTCATCGTCGTTCGTCGTTGTTCGTCGTCGTTCGTCGTCGTTCGTCGTCGTCGTTCGTCGTCGTCGTTCGTCGTCGTTCGTAGTCGTTCGTCGTCGTTCGTCGTCGTCGTTCGTCGTCGTCGTTCGTCGTCGTCGTTCGTCGTCGCTCGTCGTCGTTCGTCGTCGTTCGTCGTCGTCGTTCGTCGTCGTTCGTCGTCGTTCGTCGTCGTCGTTCGTCGTCATTCGTCGTTGTCTTTCGTCGTCGTTCGTCGTCGTTCGTCGTCGTTCGTCGTCGCTGTTCGTCATCAGTCGTCGTCGGTCGTCGTCATTCGTCGTCGTCGTGCGTCGTCATTCGTCGTCGTTCGTCGTCGTTCGTCGTCGTTCGTCGTGGTCGTTCGTCGTCGTTCATCGTCGTCGTTCGTCGTCGATCGTCGTCGTCGTTAGTCGTCATTCATCGTCGTTCGTCGTCGTCGTTCGTCGTCGTCGTTCGTCGTCGTTCATCGTCGTTCGTCGTCGTTCGTCGTCGTTCGTCGTCGTCGTTCGTCATCGCTCGTCGTCGTTCGTCGTCGTCGTTCGTCGTCGTTCGTCGTCTTTCGTCGTCGTTCGTCGTCGTTCGTCGTCGTCGTTCGTCGTAGTTCGTCGTCTATTGTCGTCGTCGTTCGTCGTCTTTCGTCGTCGTCGTTCGTCATCTTTCGTCGTCGTCGTTCGTCTTCGTTCGTCGTCGTTCGTCGTCGTCGTTCGTCGTCGTTCGTCGTCGTTCGTCGTCGTTCGTCGTCGTTCGTCGTCGTTCGTCGTCGTCGTTCATCGTCGTCGTTCGTCGTCGTTCGTCGTCGTCGTTCGTCGTCGTTCGTCGTCGTTAGTCGTTGTTCGTCGTCGTTCGTCGTCGTTCGTCATCGTCGTACGTCGCCGTTCGTCGTTGTTCGTCGTCGTCGTTCGTCGTCGTCGTTCGTAGTCGTTCGTCGTCGTTCGTCGTCGTTCGTCGTCGTCGTACGTCGTCTTTCGTCGTCGTTCGTCGTCGTCGTTCGTCGTCGTTCGTCGTCGTTCGTCGTCGTCGTTCGTCGTCGTTCGTCGTCGTTCGTCGTCGTTCGTCGCCGTTAGTCGTCGTTCGCCGTCGTTCGTCGTCGTCGTTCGTCGTCGTTCGTCGTCGTCGTACGTCGTCTTTCGTCGTCGGTCGTCATCGTTCGTCGTCGTGATACGTCATCGTTGGTCGTCGTTCGTCGTCGTCGTTCGTCGTCGCTCGTCGTCGTTCGTCGTCGTCGTTCGTCGTCGTTCGTCGTCGTTCGTCGTCGTCGTTCGTCGTCGTTCGTCGTTGTCTTTCGTCGTCGTTCGTCGTCGTTCGTCGTCGTTCGTCGTCGCTGTTCGTCATCAGTCGTCGTCGGTCGTCGTCATTCGTCGTCGTCGTGCGTCGTCATTCGTCGTCGTTCGTCGTCGTTCGTCGTCGTTCGTCGTGGTCGTTCGTCGTCGTTCATCGTCGTCGTTCGTCGTCGATCGTCGTCGTCGTTAGTCGTCATTCATCGTCGTTCGTCGTCGTCGTTCGTCGTCGTCGTTCGTCGTCGTTCACCGTCGTTCGTCGTCGTTCGTCGTCGTTCGTCGTCGTCGTTCGTCGTCGTTCGTCGTCGTTCGTCGTCGTCGTTCGTCGTCGTTCGTCGTTGTTCGTCGTCGTTCGTCGTCGTTCGTCGTCGTCGTTCGTCATCGTCGTTCGTCGTCGTCGTTCGTCGTCGTCGTTCGTCGTTGTTCGTCGTCGTTTGTCGTCGTTCGTCGTCTTTCGTCATCGTCGTTCGTCGTCGTTCGTCGTCGTTCGTCGTCGTCGTTCGTCGTCGTTCGTCGTCGTTCGTCGTCATTCGTCGTCGTCGTTCGTCGTCGTTCGTCGACGTTCATCATCGTCGTTCATCATCGTTCGTCGTCGTTGTTCGTCGTCGTTCGTCATCGTTCGTCGTAGTTCGTCGTCGTCGTTCGTCGTCGTTGTCCGTCGTCGTTCGACGTCGTACATCGTCGTTTGTCGTCGTTCGTCGTCGTTCGTCGTCGTCGTTCGTCGTCGTTCATCGTCGTTCGTCGTCGTTCGTCGTCGTTCGTCGTCGTTCGTCGTCGTCGTTCGTCATCGCTCGTCGTCGTTCGTCGTCGTCGTTCGTCGTCGTTCGTCGTCTTTCGTCGTCGTTCGTCGTCGTCGTTCGTCGTAGTTCGTCGTCTATTGTCGTCGTCGTTCGTCGTCTTTCGTCGTCGTCGTTCGTCATCTTTCGTCGTCGTCGTTCGTCTTCGTTCGTCGTCGTTCGTCGTCGTCGTTCGTCGTCGTTCGTCGTCGTTCGTCGTCGTTCGTCGTCGTTCGTCGTCGTTCGTCGTCCTTCATCGTCGTCGTTCGTCGTCGTTCGTCGTCTTTCGTCGTCGTCGTTCGTCATCGTTCGTCGTCGTCGTTCGTCTTCGTTCGTCGTCGTTCGTCGTCGTCGTTCGTCGTCGTTGTTCGTCGTCGTTCGTCGTCGTTCGTTGTCGTTCGTCGTCGTTCGTCGTCGTTCGTCGTCGTCCGTCGTCGTTCGTCGTCGTTCCTCGTCGTTTGTCGTCGTCGTTCGTCGTCGTTCGTCGTCGTTCGTCGTCGTTCGTAGTCGTCCGTCGTCGTTCGTCGTCGTTTGTCGTCGTCGTCCGTCGTCGTTCGTCGTCATTCGTCGTCGTCCTTCGTCGTCGTTCGTCGTCGTTCGTCGTCGTCGTTCGTCGTCGTTCGTCATCGTCGTTCGTCGTCATGCGTCGTCGTCGTCGTCATCGTCGTCATCGGCTTCTAGGTCGTCGTCGTCGTCGTCGTCGTCGTTCTCGTCAAGGTCGTCGTCGTCGTCGGCGTCATGGTCGTCGTCGTCGTCGGCGTTAAGGTCGTCGTCGACGTCGTCGTCGTCGTCGGCGTCGTCGGCGTCAAGGTCGTCGTCGTCGTCGTCGTCGGCGTCAAGGTCGTCGTCGGCGTCGTCGGAGTCAAGGTCGTCGTCGGGGTCAAGGTCGTCGTCGTCGTCGTCGTCGTCGGCGTCAAGGTCGTCGTCGTCGTCGTCGTCGTCGGCGTCAAGGTCGTCGTCGTCGTCGTCTTCGTCGTCGACGTCAAGGTCGTCGTCCTCGTCTTCGTCGTCGTCGTCGTCGTCGTCGTCGTCGGCGTCAAGGTCGTCGTCGTCGTCGTCTGCGTCAAGGTCTTCGTCGTCGTCGTCGTCGTCGTCGTCGTCGTCGGCGTCGTCGTCGGCGTCAAGGTCTTCGTCGTCGTCGTCGTCGGCAGCGTCGGCGTCAAGGTCGTCGTCGTCGTCGTCGTCGTCGGCGTCAAGGTCGTCGTCGTCGTCGTCGTCGTCGTCATCGTCGGCGTCAAGGTCGTCGTCGTCGTAGTCGTTGTCGTCGGCGTCAAGGTCGTCGTCGTCGTTGTCGGCGTCGGCGTCAAGGTCGTCGTCGTCGTTGTCGGCGTCGGCGTCGGCGTCAAGGTCGTCGTCGTCGGCGTCAAGGTCATCGTCGTCGTCGTCGTCGGCGTCAAGGTCATCGTCGTCGTCGTCGTCGTCGTCGGCGTCAAGGTCGTCGTCGTCGTCGTCGTCGTCGTCGGCGTCAAGGTCGTCGTCGTCGGCGGCGTCAAGGTCGTCGTCGTCGTCGTGGTCGTCGTCGGCGTCAAGGTCGCCGTCGTCGTCATCGTCGTCGTCGGCGTCAAGGTCGTCGTCGTCGTCGTCGTCGTCGTCGGCGTCAATGTCGTCGTCGTCGACGTCGTCGTCGTCGTCGTCAAGGTCGTCGTCGTCGTCGTCGTCGTCGTCGGCGTCAAGGTCGTCGTCGTCGTCGTCGTCGTCGTCGTCGGCGTCGGAGTCAAGGTCATCGTCGTCGTCGTCGTCGGCGTCAAGGTCGTCGTCGTCGTCGGCGGCGTCGTCGGCGTCAAGGTCGTCGTCGTCGTCGTCGGCGTCAAGGTCGTCGTCGTCGTCGTCGGCGTCAAGGTCGTCGTCGTCGTCGGCGTCAAGGTCGTCGTCGTCGTCGGCGTCATGGTCGTCGTCGTCGTCGTCGCCGTCGTCGTCGTCGTCGTCGTCGTCGCCGTCGTCGTCGTCGTCGTCGTCGTCGGCGTCAAGGTCGTCGTCGTCGTCGGCGTCAAGGTCGTCATCGTCGTCGTCGCCGTCGTCGGCGTCAAGGTCGTCGTCGTCATCGTCGTCGTCGTCGTCGTCGTCGTCGTCGTCGTCATCGTCGTCGTCGTCGCCGTCGTCGTCGTCATCGTCGTCGTCGCCGTCGCCGTCGTCGTCGTCGTCGTCGGCGTCAAGGTCGTCGTTGTCGTCGTCGTCGGCGTCAATGTCGTCGTTGTCGGCGTCAAGGTCGTCTTCGTCGTCGTCGTCGTCGTCTTCGTCGTCGTCGTCGTCGTCGTCGGCGTCAAGGTCGTCGTCGTCGTCGTCGTCGGCGTCAAGGTCGTCGTCGTCGTCGTCGTCGTCGTCGTCGTCGTCGTCGGCGTCGGAGTCAAGGTCGTCGTCGTCGTCGTCGTCGGCGTTAAAGTCGTCGTCGGCGTCAAGTTCGTCGTCGTCGTCGTCGTCGTCGTCGGCGTCAAGGTCGTCGTCGTCGTCGTCGTCGGCGTCAAGGTCGTCGTCGTTGTCGTCGTCGGCGTCAAGGTCGTCGTCGGCGTCAAGGTTGTCGTCGTCGTCGTCTGCGTCAAGGTCGTCGTCGTCGTCGTCGTCGGCGTCAACGTCATCGTCGTCGACGTCGTCGGCATCAAGGTCGTCGTCGTCGTTCGTCGTCGTTCGTCGTCGTTCGTCGTCGTTCGTCGTCTTTCGTCGTCGTCGTTCGTCGTCGTTCGTCGTCGTTCATCGTCGTTCGTCGTCGTTCGTCGTCGTTCGTCGTCGTTCGTCGTCGTTCGTCGTCATTCGTCGTCGTCGTTCGTCGTCGTTCGTTGTCGTTCATCATCGTTCGTCGTCGTTGTTCGTCGTCGTTCGTCATCGTTCGTCGTAGTTCGTCGTCGTCGTTCGTCGTCGTTGTCCGTCGTCGTTCGACGTCGTTCATCGTCGTTTGTCGTCGTTCGTCGTCGTTCGTCGTCGTCGTTCGTCGTCGTTCATCGTCGTTCGTCGTCGTTCGTCGTCGTTCGTCGTCGTCGTTCGTCATCGCTCGTCGTCGTTCGTCGTCGTCGTTCGTCGACGTTCGTCGTCTTTCGTCGTCGTTCGTCGTCGTTCGTAGTCGTCGTTCGTCGTAGTTCGTCGTCTATTGTCGTCGTCGTTCGTCGTCTTTCGTCGTCGTCGTTCGTCATCTTTCGTCGTCGTCGTTCGTCTTCGTTCGTCGTCGTTCGTCGACGTCGTTCGTCGTCGTTCGTCGTCGTTCGTCGTCGTTCGTCGTCGTCGTTCATCGTCGTCGTTCGTCGTCGTTCGTCGTCGTCGTTCGTCGTCGTTAGTCGTTGTTCGTCGTCGTTCGTCGTCGTCGTTCGTCGTCGTTCGTCATCGACGTACGTCGTCGTTCGTCGTTGTTCGTCGTCGTCGTTCGTCGTCGTCGTTCGTAGTCGTTCGTCGTCGTTCGTCGTCGTCGTACGTCGTCTTTCGTCGTCGTTCGTCGTCGTTCGTCGTCGTTCGTCGTCGTCGTTCGTCGTCGTCGTTCGTCGTCGTTCGTCGTCGTTCGTCGCCGTTAGTCGTCGTTCGCCGTCGTTCGTCGTCGTCGTTCGTCGTCGTCGTTCGTCGTCGTCGTACGTCGTCTTTCGTCGTCGGTCGTCATCGTTCGTCGTCGTCATTCGTCATCGTTGGTCGTCGTTCGTCGTCGTCGTTCGTCGTCGTTCGTCGTCGTTCGTCGTCGTTCGTCGTCGCTCGTCGTCGTTCGTCGTCGTTCGTCGTCGGTCGTCGTCATTCGTCGTCGTCGTTCGTCGTCGTTCGTCGTCATTCGTCGTCGTCCTTCGTCATCGTTCGTCGTCGTCGTTCGTCGTTCGTCGTCGTTCGTCGTCGTTCATCGTCGTTCGTCGTCGTTCGTCGTCGTTCGTCGTCGTCGTTCGTCGTCGTTCGTCGTCGTTCGTCGTCGTCGTTCGTCGTCGTTCGTCGTTGTTCGTCGTCGTTCGTCGTCGTTCGTCGTCGTCGTTCGTCGTCGTCGTTCGTCGTCGTCGTTCGTCGTTGTTCGTCGTCGTTCGTCGTCGTTCGTCGTCGTCGTTCGTCGTCGTTCGTCGTCTTTCGTCGTCGTCGTTCGTCGTCGTTCGTCGTCGTTCGTCGTCGTTCATCGTCGTTCGTCGTCGTTCGTCGTCGTTCGTCGTCGTCGTTCGTCGTCGTTCGTCGTCGTTCGTCGTCATTCGTCGTCGTCGTTCGTCGTCGTTCGTCGTCGTTCATCATTGTCGTTCATCATCGTTCGTCGTCGTTGTTCGTCGTCGTTCGTCGTAGTTCGTCGTCGTCGTTCGTCGTCGTCGTTCGTCGTCGTCGTCCGTCGTCGTTCGACGTCGTTCATCGTCGTTCGTCGTCGTTCGTCGTCGTTCGTCGTCGTCGTTCGTCGTCGTTCGTCGTCGTTCGTCGTCTTTCGTCGTCGTCGTTCGTCGTCGTCGTTCGTCGTAGTTGTTCGTCGTCATTCGTCGTCGTTCGTCATCGTTCGTCATCGTCGTCGTTCGTCGTCGTCGTTCGTCGTCGTTCGTCGTCGTTCATCATCGTCGTCGTTCGTCGTCGTTCGTCATCTTTCGTCGTCGTCGTTCGTCGTCGTTCGTCGTCGTCGTTCGTCGTCGTTCGTCGTCGTCGTTCGTCGGCGTTCGTCGTCGTTCGTCGTCGTTCGTCGTCGTTCGTCGTGTTTCGTCGTCGTCGTTCGTCGTCGTTCGTCGTCGATCGTCGTCTTTCGTCGTCGTCGTTCGTCGTCGTTCGTCGTCGTCGTTCGTCGTCGTTCGTCGTCGTTCGTCGTCGTCGTTCGTTATCGTTCGTCGTCGTTCGTCGTCATTCGTCGTCGTCGTTCGTCGTTGGTCGTCGTCGTTCGTCGTCGTTCGTCGTCGTTCGTCGTCGTCGTACGTCGTCGTTTGTCGTCGTTCGTCGTCGTCATTCGTCGTCGTTCGTCGTCGTTCGTCGTCGTTCGTCGTCGTTCGTCGTCGTTCGTCGTCGTCGTTCGTCGTCGTCGTTCGTCGTCGTTCGTCGTCGTTCGTAGTCGTTCGTCGTCTTCGTTCGTCGTCGCTCGTCGTCGTTCGTCGTCGTTCGTCGTAGTTCGTCGTCGTCGTTCGTCGTCGTTCGTCGTCGTCGTTCGTCGTCGTTCATCGTCGTACGTCGTCGTTAGTCGTCGTTCGTCGTCGTCATTCGTCGTCGTTCGTCGTCGTTCGTCGTCGTTCTTCGTCATTCGTCGTCGTTCGTCGTCGTCGTTCTTCGTCGTTCGTCGTCATTCGTCGTCATCGTCGTCGTTCGTCGTCGTCGTTCGTCGTCGTCGTTCGTCGTCGTTCGTCGTCGTTCATCATCGTCGTCGTTCGTCGTCGTTCGTCATCTTTCGTCGTCGTCGTTCGTCGTTGTTCGTCGTCGATCGTCGTCGTTCGTCGTCGTCGTTCGTCGTCGTTCGTCGTCGTCGTTCGTCGGCGTTCGTCGTCGTTCGTCGTCGTTCGTCGTCGTTCGTCGTGTTTCGTCGTCGTCGTTTGTCGTCGATCGTCGTCTTTCGTCGTCGTCGTTCGTCGTCGTTCGTCGTCGTCGTTCGTCGTCGTTCGTCGTCGTTCGTCGTCGTTCGTCGTCGTCGTTCGTCGTCGTCGTTCGTCGTCGTTCGTCGTCGTTCGTCGTCGTTCGTCGTCGTTCGTCGTCGTCGTTCGTCGTCGCTCGTCGTCGTTCGTCGTCGTTCGTCGTAGTTCGTCGTCGTCGTTCGTCGTCGTCGTTCGTCGTCGTTCGTCGTCGTTCGTCGTCGTCGTTCGTCGTCGTTCATCGTCGTACGTCGTCGTTAGTCGTCGTTCGTCGTCGTCATTCGTCGTCGTTCGTCGTCGTTCGTCGTCGTTCTTCGTCATTCGTCGTCGTTCGTCGTCGTCGTTCTTCGTCGTTCGTCGTCGTTCGTCGTCGTCGTTCGTCGGCGTTCGTCGTCGTTCGTCGTCGTTCGTCGTTCGTCGTCGTCGGTCGTCGTCGTTCGTCCTCGTCGTTCGTTGTCGTCGTTCGTCTTCGTTCGTCATCGATCGTCGTCGTTCGTCGTCGTTCATCGTCGTTCGTCGTCGTCGTTCGTCGTCGGTCGTCGTCGTTCGTCGTCGTTCGCCGTCGTTCGTCGTCATCGTCGTCGTTCGTCGTCGTTCGTCGTCGTTGGTCGTCGTTCATCGTCGTCGTTCGTCGTCATTCGTCGTCGTTCGTCGTCGTTCGTCGTCGTTCGTCGTCGTCGTTCATCGTCGTTCGTCGTCGTTCATCGTCATTCGTCGTCGTCGTTCGTCGTCGTTCGTCGTCGTTCGTCGTCATTCGTCGTCGTCGTTCGTCATCGTTCGTCGTCGTCGTTCGTCGCCGTTCGTCGTTGTTCGTCGTCGTTGTTCTTCGTCGTTCGTCGTCGTTCGTCGTCGTCGTTCGTCGTCGTTCGTCGTCGTCGTTCGTCGTCATTCGTCGTCGTTCATCGTCGTTCGTCGTCGTTCGTCGTCGTCGTACGTCGTCGTTCGTCGTCGTTCGTCGTCGTCGTTCGTCGTCATTCGTCGTCGTCGTTCGTCATCGTTCGTCGTCGTCTTTCGTCGTCGTTCGTCGTCGTTCGTCGTCGTTCGTCGTCGTCGTTCGTCGTCGTTCGTCGTCGTTCGTCGTCGTCGTTCGTCGTCGTTCGTCATCGTTCGTCGTCGTCGTTCGTTGTCGTTCGTTGTCGTCGTTCGTCGTCGTTCGTCGTCGTTCGTCGTCGTCGTTCGTCGTCGTTCGTCGTAGTTCGACGTCGTTCATCGTCGTTCGTCGTCGTTCGTCGTCGTCGTTCGTCGTCTTTCGTCGTCGTCGTTCATCATCGTTCGTCGTCGTCGTTCGTCGCAGTTCGTCGTCGTCATTCGTCGTCGTCGTTCGTCGTCTTTCGTCGTCGTCGTTCATCATCGTTCGTCGTCGTCGTTCGTCGTCGTTCGTCGTAGTTCGTCGTCGTCGTTCGTCGTCGTCGTTCGTCGTCGTTCGTCGTCGTTCGTCGTCGTTCGTCGTCGTCGTTCGTCGTCGTCGTGCGTCGTCGTTCATCGTCGTTCGTCGTCGTTCGTCGTCGTTCGTCGTCATTCGTCGTCGTCGTTCGTCGTCGTTCGTCGTCATTCGTCGTCGTCGTTAGTCATCGTTCGTCGTCGTTCGTCGTCATTCGTCGTCGTCGTTAGTCATCGTTCGTCGTCGTCGTTCGTCGTCGTTCGTCGTCGTTCGTCGTCGTTCGTCGTCGCTCGTCGTCGTTCGTCGTCGTCGTTCGTCGTCATCGTTCGTCGTCTTCGTTCGTCGTCGTCGTTCGTCGTCGTCGTTCGTCGTCGTCGTTCGTCGTCGTTCGTCGTCGTTAGTCGTCGTTAGTCGTCGTTCGTCGTCGTCGTTCGTCGTCGTTCGTCGTCATTCGTCGTCGTCGTTCATCGTCGTTCGTCGTCATTCGTCGTCGTCGTTAGTCATCGTTCGTCGTCGTTCGTCGTTGCTCGTCGTCGTTCGTCGTCGTTCGTCGTCGTTCGTCGTCGTCGTTCGTCGTCGTTCGTCGGCTTTCGTCGTCGTCGTTCGTCGTCGTTCGTCGTCGTTCGTCGTCGTTCGTCGTCGTTCATCGTCGTTCGTCGTCGTTCGTCGTCGTCGTTCGTCGTCATTCGTCGTCGTTCGTCGTCGTTCATCGTCGTCGTTCATCATCGTTCGTCGTCGTTGTTCGTCGTCGTTCGTCATCGTTCGTCGTAGTTCGTCGTCGTCGTTCGTCGTCGTCGTCCGTCGTCGTTCGACGTCGTTCATCGTCGTTCGTCGTCGTTCGTCGTCGTTCGTCGTCGTTCGTCGTGGTCGTTCGTCGTCGTTCATCGTCGTCGTTCGTCGTCGATCGTCGTCGTCGTTAGTCGTCATTCATCGTCGTTCGTCGTCGTCGTTCGTCGTCGTCGATCGTCGTCGTTCGTTGTCGGTCGTCGTCGGTCGTAGTCGGTCATCGTCGTGCGACGTCGTCGTTCGTCCTCATTCGTTTTCGTTCGTCGTCGTTCGTCGTCGTTCGTCGTCGTCGTTTGTCGTCGTTCGTCGTCGTTCGTCGTCGTTTGTCGTCGTCGTTCGTCGTCGTTCGTCGTCATTCGTCGTCGTTCGTCGTCGGCGTTCGTCGTCGTTCGTCGTCGTTCGCCGTCGTTCGTCGTCGTTCGTCGTCGTTCTTCGTCGTTCGTCGTCGTTCGTCGTTCGTCGTCGTTCGTCGTCGTTTGCCGTTGTTCGTCGTCGTTCGTCGTCGTTCGTCGTCGTTCGTCGTCGTTCATCGTCGTTAGAAGTCGTTCCTCGTCGTTAGAAGTCGTTCGTCGTCGTCGTTCGTCGTCATTCGTCGTCGTTCGTCGTCGTCGTTCGTCGTCGTTCGTCGTCGGTCGTCGTCGGTCGTAGTCGGTCCTCGTCGTTCGTCGTCGTTCGTCATCGTCGTTCGTCGTCGTTCGTCGTCGTTCGTCGTCGTCGTTCGTCGTCGTCGTTCGTCGTCGTCGTTCGTCGTCGTTCGTCGTCGTCGTTCGTCGTCGTCGTTCGTCGTCGTCGTTCGTCGTCGTCGTTCGTCGTCGTTCGTCGTCGTTCGTCGTCGTTCGTCGTCGTCGTTCGTCGTCGTTCGTCGTCGTTCGTCGTCGTTCGTCGTCGTCGTTCGTCGTCGTTCGTCGTCGTTCGTCGTTGTCTTTCGTCGTCGTTCGTCGTCGTTCGTCGTCGTTCGTCGTCGTTCGTCGTCGCTGTTCGTCATCAGTCGTCGTCGGTCGTCGTCATTCGTCGTCGTCGTGCGTCGTCATTCGTCGTTCGTCGTCGTCGTTCGTCGTCGTTCATCGTCGTCGTTCGTCGTCGATCGTCGTCGTCGTTCGTCGTCATTCATCGTCGTTCGTCGTCGTCGTTCGTCGTCGTCGTTCGTCGTCGTTCGTCGTCGTTCGTCGTCGTTCGTCGTCGTTCGTCGTCGTTCGCCGTCGTTCGCCGTCGTCGTTCGTCGTCGTTCGTCGTCGTTCGTCGTCGTTCGTCGTCGTTCGTCGTCATCGTTCGTCGGTGATCGTCGTCGTTCGTCGTCGTTCGTCGTCGTTGGTCGTCGTCGTTCGTCGTCGTTCGTCGTCGTTCGTCGTCGTTCGTCGTCGTTGTTCGTCATCAGTCGTCGTCGGTCGGCGTAATTCGTCGTCGTCGTTCGTCGTCATTCGTCGTCGTTCGTCGTCGTTCGTCGTCTTTCGTCGTCGTCGTTCGTCGTCGTCCATCGTCGTCGGTCGTCGTTGTTCGTCGTCGTCGTTCATCGTCGTTCGTCGTCGTTCGTCGTCGTTCGTCGTCGTCGTCGTCGTCGTCGTTCGTCGTCGTTCGTCGTCGTCGTTCGTCGTCGTTCGTAGTCGTTCGTCGTCGTTAGTCGTCGTACGTCATCGTCGTTCGTCGTCATTCGTCGTCGTTCGTCGTCGTCGTTCGTCGTCGTTCGTCGTCGTCGTTCGTCGTCGTTCGTCGTCATTCGTCGTCGTTCGTCGTCGTTCGTCGTCGTTCGTCGTCGTCGTTCGTCGTCTTTCGTCGTCTTTCGTCGTCGTTCGTCGTCGTTCGTCGTCGTTCGTCGTCGTCGTTCGTCGTCTTTCGTCGTCGTCGTTCGTCGTCGTTCGTCGTCGTTCGTCGTTGTCGTTCGTCGTAGTTCGTCGTCGTCGTTCGTCGTCGTTCGTCGTCGTTCGTCGTCGTTCGTCGTCGTCGTTCGTCGTCGTTCGTCGTCGTTCGTCGTCGTTCGTCGTCGTCGTTCGTCATCAGTCGTCGTCGGTCGTCGTCATTCGTCGTCGTCGTTCGTCGTCATTCGTCGTCGTTCGTCGTCGTTCGTCGTCGTCGTTCGTCGTCGTTCGTCGTCATTCATCGTCTCTCGTCGTCGTCGTTCGTGGTCGTTCGTCGTCGTTCTTCGTCGGCGTTCGTCGTCGTTCGTCGTCGTTCGTCGTCGTCGGTCGTCGTCGTCGTTCGTTGTCGTTCGTCGTCGTCCTTCGTCGTCGTACGTAGTCGTTCGTCGTCGTTAGTAGTCGTACGTCATCGTCGTTCGTCGTCATTCGTCGTCCTTCGTCATCGTTCGTCGTCGTCGTTTTTCGTCATTCGTCGTCGTTCGTCGTCGTTCGTCGTCGTCGTTCGTCGTCGTTCGTCATTGTCGTTCGTCGTCGTTCGCCGTCGTCGTTCGTCGTCGTTCGTCGTCGTCGTTCGTCGTCGTTCGTCGTCGTTCGTCGTCTTTCGTCGTCGTCGTTCATCGTCGTTCGTCGTCGTTCGTCGTCGTTCGTCGTCGTCGTTCGTCGTCGTTCGTCGTCGTTCGTCGTCGTCGTTCGTCGGCGTTCGTCGTCGTTCGTCATCGTCGTTCGTCGTTCGTCGTCGTCGTTCGTCGTCGTTCGTCGTCGTTCGTCGTCGTTCGTCGTCGTTCGTCGTCGTTGTTCGTCATCAGTCGTCGTCGGTCGTCGTCATTCGTCGTCGTCGTTCTTCGTCGTTCGTCGTAGTTCGTCGTCGTTCTTCGTCGTCGTTCGTCGTCGTTCGTTGTTGTTCGTCGTCGTTCGTCGTCGTTCATCGTCGTTCGTCGTCATCGTTCGTCGTCGTTCGTCGTCGTTCGTCGTCTTTCGTCGTCGTCGTTCGTCGTCGTTCGTCGTCGTTGTCGTTCGTCGTCGTTCGTCTTCGTCGTTCGTCGGCGTTCGTCGTCGTTCGTCGTCGTTCGTCGTCGTTCGTCGTCGTCGTTCGTCGTCATTCGTCGTAGTTCGTCGTCGTTCGTCGTCGCTCGTCGTCGTTCGTCGTCGTCGTTCGTCATCAGTCGTCGTCGGTCGTCGTCATTCGTCGTCGTCGTTCGTCGTCGTCGTTCGTCGTCATTCGTCGTCGTTCGTCGTCGTTCGTCGTCGTCGTTCGTCGTCGTTCGTCGTCGTTTGTCGTCGTCGTTCGTCGCCGTTCGTCGTCGTTCGTCGTCGTTCGTCGTCGATCGTCGTCGTTCGTCGTCGTTCGTCGTCGTCGTTCATCGTCTTTCGTCGTCGTTCGTCGTCATTCGTCGTCGTCGTTCGTCGTCGTTCGTCGTCGTTGTTCGTCGTCGTTCGTCGTCGTTCGTCGTCGTTCGTCGTCGTTCGTCGTCGTCGGTCGTCGTCGTCGTTCGTCGTCGTTCGTCGTCGTCGTTCGTCGTCGTTCGTAGTCGTTCGTCGTCGTTAGTCGTCGTACGTCATCGTCGTTCGTCGTCGTTCGTCGTCGTCGTTCGTCGTCATTCGTCGTCGTTCGTCGTCGTTCGTCGTCGGTCATCGTCGGTCGTAGTCGGTCGTCGTCGTTCGACGTCGTCGTTCGTCCCCATTCGTCGTCGTTCGTCATCGTTCGTCATCGTCGTTCGTCGTTGTTCGTCGTCGTTCGTCGTCGTTCGTCGTCGTCGTTCGTCGTCGTCGTTCGTCGTCGTTCGTAGTCGTTCGTCGTCGTTCGTCGTCGTCGTTCGTCGTCGTCGTTCGTCGTCGTCGTTCGTCGTCGCTCGTCGTCGTTCGTCGTCGTTCGTCGTCGTCGTTCGTCGTCGTTCGTCGTCGTTCGTCGTCGTCGTTCGTCGTCGTTCGTCGTTGTCTTTCGTCGTCGTTCGTCGTCGTTCGTCGTCGTTCGTCGTCGCTGTTCGTCATCAGTCGTCGTCGGTCGTCGTCATTCGTCGTCGTCGTGCGTCGTCATTCGTCGTCGTTCGTCGTCGTTCGTCGTCGTTCGTCGTGGTCGTTCGTCGTCGTTCATCGTCGTCGTTCGTCGTCGATCGTCGTCGTCGTTAGTCGTCATTCATCGTCGTTCGTCGTCGTCGTTCGTCGTCGTCGTTCGTCGTCGTTCATCGTCGTTCGTCGTCGTTCGTCGTCGTTCGTCGTCGTCGTTCGTCATCGCTCGTCGTCGTTCGTCGTCGTCGTTCGTCGTCGTTCGTCGTCTTTCGTCGTCGTTCGTCGTCGTTCGTCGTCGTCGTTCGTCGTAGTTCGTCGTCTATTGTCGTCGTCGTTCGTCGTCTTTCGTCGTCGTCGTTCGTCATCTTTCGTCGTCGTCGTTCGTCTTCGTTCGTCGTCGTTCGTCGTCGTCGTTCGTCGTCGTTCGTCGTCGTTCGTCGTCGTTCGTCGTCGTTCGTCGTCGTTCGTCGTCGTCGTTCATCGTCGTCGTTCGTCGTCGTTCGTCGTCGTCGTTCGTCGTCGTTCGTCGTCGTTAGTCGTTGTTCGTCGTCGTTCGTCGTCGTTCGTCATCGTCGTACGTCGCCGTTCGTCGTTGTTCGTCGTCGTCGTTCGTAGTCGTTCGTCGTCGTTCGTCGTCGTTCGTCGTCGTCGTACGTCGTCTTTCGTCGTCGTTCGTCGTCGTCGTTCGTCGTCGTTCGTCGTCGTTCGTCGTCGTCGTTCGTCGTCGTTCGTCGTCGTTCGTCGTCGTTCGTCGCCGTTAGTCGTCGTTCGCCGTCGTTCGTCGTCGTCGTTCGTCGTCGTTCGTCGTCGTCGTACGTCGTCTTTCGTCGTCGGTCGTCATCGTTCGTCGTCGTGATACGTCATCGTTGGTCGTCGTTCGTCGTCGTCGTTCGTCGTCGCTCGTCGTCGTTCGTCGTCGTTCGTCGTCGTCGTTCGTCGTCGTTCGTCGTCGTTCGTCGTCGTCGTTCGTCGTCGTTCGTCGTTGTCTTTCGTCGTCGTTCGTCGTCGTTCGTCGTCGTTCGTCGTCGCTGTTCGTCATCAGTCGTCGTCGGTCGTCGTCATTCGTCGTCGTCGTGCGTCGTCATTCGTCGTCGTTCGTCGTCGTTCGTCGTCGTTCGTCGTGGTCGTTCGTCGTCGTTCATCGTCGTCGTTCGTCGTCGATCGTCGTCGTCGTTAGTCGTCATTCATCGTCGTTCGTCGTCGTCGTTCGTCGTCGTCGTTCGTCGTCGTTCACCGTCGTTCGTCGTCGTTCGTCGTCGTTCGTCGTCGTCGTTCGTCGTCGTTCGTCGTCGTTCGTCGTCGTCGTTCGTCGTCGTTCGTCGTTGTTCGTCGTCGTTCGTCGTCGTTCGTCGTCGTCGTTCGTCATCGTCGTTCGTCGTCGTCGTTCGTCGTCGTCGTTCGTCGTTGTTCGTCGTCGTTTGTCGTCGTTCGTCGTCTTTCGTCGTCGTCGTTCGTCGTCGTTCGTCGTCGTTCGTCGTCGTCGTTCGTCGTCGTTCGTCGTCGTTCGTCGTCATTCGTCGTCGTCGTTCGTCGTCGTTCGTCGACGTTCATCATCGTCGTTCATCATCGTTCGTCGTCGTTGTTCGTCGTCGTTCGTCATCGTTCGTCGTAGTTCGTCGTCGTCGTTCGTCGTCGTTGTCCGTCGTCGTTCGACGTCGTACATCGTCGTTTGTCGTCGTTCGTCGTCGTTCGTCGTCGTCGTTCGTCGTCGTTCATCGTCGTTCGTCGTCGTTCGTCGTCGTTCGTCGTCGTTCGTCGTCGTCGTTCGTCATCGCTCGTCGTCGTTCGTCGTCGTCGTTCGTCGTCGTTCGTCGTCTTTCGTCGTCGTTCGTCGTCGTCGTTCGTCGTAGTTCGTCGTCTATTGTCGTCGTCGTTCGTCGTCTTTCGTCGTCGTCGTTCGTCATCTTTCGTCGTCGTCGTTCGTCTTCGTTCGTCGTCGTTCGTCGTCGTCGTTCGTCGTCGTTCGTCGTCGTTCGTCGTCGTTCGTCGTCGTTCGTCGTCGTTCGTCGTCGTTCATCGTCGTCGTTCGTCGTCGTTCGTCGTCGTCGTTCGTCGTCGTTCGTCGTCGTTAGTCGTTGTTCGTCGTCGTTCGTCGTCGTTCGTCATCGTCGTACGTCGCCGTTCGTCGTTGTTCGTCGTCGTCGTTCGTCGTCGTCGTTCGTAGTCGTTCGTCGTCGTTCGTCGTCGTTCGTCGTCGTCGTACGTCGTCTTTCGTCGTCGTTCGTCGTCGTCGTTCGTCGTCGTTCGTCGTCGTTCGTCGTCGTCGTTCGTCGTCGTTCGTCGTCGTTCGTCGTCGTTCGTCGCCGTTAGTCGTCGTTCGCCGTCGTTCGTCGTCGTCGTTCGTCGTCGTTCGTCGTCGTCGTACGTCGTCTTTCGTCGTCGGTCGTCATCGTTCGTCGTCGTGATACGTCATCGTTGGTCGTCGTTCGTCGTCGTCGTTCGTCGTCGTTCGTCGTCGTTCGTCGTCGCTCGTCGTCGTTCGTCGTCGTTCGTCGTCGTTCGTCGTCCTTCGTCGTCGTCGTTCGTCGTCGTTCGTCGTCGTTCGTCGTCATTCGTCGTCGTCCTTCGTCATCGATCGTCGTCGTCGTACGTCGTCGTTCGTCGTCGTTCGTCGTCATCGTTCGTCGTCGTTCGTCGTCGTTCGTCGTCGTTCATCGTCGTTCGTCGTCGTTCGTCGTCGTTCGTCGTCGTCGTTCGTCGTCGTTCGTCGTCGTTCGTCGTCGTCGTTCGTCGTCGTTCGTCGTCGTTCGTCGTCGTTCGTCGTCGTCGTTCGTCGTCGTCGTTCGTCGTTGTTCGTCGTCGTTCGTCGTCGTTCGTCGTCTTTCGTCGTCGTCGTTCGCCGTCGTTCGTCGTCGTTCGTCGTCGTTCATCGTCGTTCGTCGTCGTTCGTCGTCGTTCGTCGTCGTCGTTCGTCGTCGTTCGTCGTCGTTCGTCGTCATTCGTCGTCGTCATTCGTCGTCGTTCGTCGTCGTTCATCATCGTCGTTCATCATCGTTCGTCGTCGTTGTTCGTCGTCGTTCGTCGTAGTTCGTCGTCGTCGTTCGTCGTCGTCGTCCGTCGTCGTTCGACGTCGTTCATCGTCGTTCGTCGTCGTTCGTCGTCGTTCGTCGTATTCGTTCGTCGTCGTTCGTCGTCGTTCGTCGTCGTTCGTCGTCGTCGTTCGTCATCGCTAGTCGTCGTTCGTCGTCGTCGTTCGTCGTCGTTCGTCGTCGTCGTACGTCGTCTTTCGTCGGCGTTCGTCGTCGTTCGTCGTCGTCGTTCGTCGTAGTTCGTCGTCTATTGTCGTCGTCGTTCGTCGTCTTTCGTCGTCGTCGTTCGTCATCGTTCGTCGTCGTCGTTCGTCTTCGTTCGTCGTCGTTCGTCGTCGTCGTTCGTCGTCGTTCGTCGTCGTTCGTCGTCGTTCGTCGTCGTTCGTCGTCGTTCGTCGTCGTTCGTCGTCGTTCGTCGTCGTCGTTCATCGTCGTCGTTCGTCGTCGTTCGTCGTCGTCGTTCGTCGTCGTTCGTCGTCGTTAGTCGTTGTTCGTCGTCGTTCGTCGTCGTCGTTCGTCATCGTCGTACGTCGTCGTTCGTCGTTGTTCGTCGTCGTCGTTCGACGTCGTCGTTCGTAGTCGTTCGTCGTCGTTCGTCGTCCTCGTTCGTCGTAGTTCGTCGTCGTCGTTCGTCGTCTTTCGTCGTCATCGTTCGCCATCGTTCGTCGTCGTCGTTCGTCGTCGTCGTTCGTCGTCGTCGTTCGTCGTCGTTCGTCGTCTTTCGTCGTCGTCGTTCGTCGTCGGTCGTCGTCGTTCGTCGTCGTTCGTCGTCGTTCGTCGTCGTTCGTCGTCATTCGTCGTCGTCGTTCGTCGTCGTTCGTCGTCATTCGTCGTCGTCGTTCGTCATCCTTCGTCGTCGTCGTTCGTCGTCTTTCGTCGTCGTCGTTCGTCGTCGTTCGTCGTCGTTCGTCGTCGTCGTTCGTCGTCGTTCGTCGTCGTCGTTCATCGTCGTTCGTCGTCATTCGTCGTCGTCGTTCGTCGTCGTTCGTCGTCGTTCGTCGTCGTTCGTCGTCGTTCGTCGTTGTTCGTCATCGTTCGTCGTCGTTCGTCGTCGTTCGTCGTCGTTCATCGTATTTCGTCGTCGTCGTTCGTCGTCGTTCGTCGTCGTTCGTCGTCGTTCATCGTCGTTCGTCGTCGTCGTTCATCGTCGTTCGCCGTCGTCGTTCGTCGTCGTTCGTCGTCGTTCGTCGTCGTCGTTCGTCGTCGTTCGTCGTCGTTCGTCGTCTTTCGTCGTCGTCGTTCGTCGTCGTCGTTCGTCGTCGTCGTTCGTCGGCGGTCGTCGTCGTTCGTCGTAGTCGTTCGTCGTCATTCGTCGTCGTTCGTCATCGTTCGTCATCGTCGTCGTTCGTCGTCGTCGTTCGTCGTCGTTCGTCGTCGTTCATCATCGTCGTCGTTCGTCGTCGTTCGTCATCTTTCGTCGTCGTCGTTCGTCGTCGTTCGTCGTCGATCGTCGTCGTTCGTCGTCGTTCGTCGTCGTCGTTCGTCGGCGTTCGTCGTCGTTCGTCGTCGTTCGTCGTCGTTCGTCGTCGTTCGTCGTCGTTCGTCGTCGTCGTTCGTCGTCGTTCGTCGTCGTCGTTCGTCGTCGTTCGTCGTCGTTCGTCGTCGTCGTTCGTCATCGTTCGTCGTCGTTCGTCGTCATTCGTCGTCGTCGTTCGTCGTTGGTCGTCGTCGTTCGTCGTCGTTCGTCGTCGTTCGTCGTCGTCGTTCGTCATCGTTCGTCGTCGTTCGTCGTCATTCGTCGTCGTCGTTCGTCGTTGGTCGTCGTCGTTCGTCGTCGTTCGTCGTTGTTCGTCGTCGTCGTTCGTCGTCGTCGTTCGTCGTCGTTCGTCGTCGTTCGTCGTCGTCGTTCGTCATCGTCGTTCGTCGTCGTTCGTCGTCGTTCGTCGTCGTCGTTCGTCGTCGTCGTTCGTCGTCGTTCGTCGTTGTTAGTCGTCGTTCGTCGTCGTCGTTCTTCGTCGCTCGTCGTCGTTCGTCGTCGTTCGTCGTAGTTCGTCGTCGTCGTCGTTCGTCGTCGTTCGTCGTCGTCGTTCGTCGTCGTTCATCGTCGTACGTCGTCGTTAGTCGTCGTTCGTCGTCGTCATTCGTCGTCGTTCGTCGTCGTTCGTCGTCGTTCTTCGTCATTCGTCGTCGTTCGTCGTCGTCGTTCTTCGTCGTTCGTCGTCATTCGTCGTCATCGTCGTCGTTCGTCGTCGTTCGTCGTCGTTCATAATCGTCGTCGTTCGTCGTCGTTCGTCATCTTTCGTCGTCGTCGTTCGTCGTTGTTCGTCGTCGATCGTCGTCGTTCGTCGTCGTCGTTCGTCGTCGTTCGTCGTCGTCGTTCGTCGGCGTTCGTCGTCGTTCGTCGTCGTTCGTCGTCGTTCGTCGTCGTTCGTCGTGTTTCGTCGTCGCCGTTCGTCGTCGTTCGTCGTCGATCGTCGTCTTTCGTCGTCGTCGTTCGTCGTCGTTGGTCGTCGTCGTTCGTCGTCGTTCGTCGTCGTTCGTCGTCGTCGTTCGTCATCGTTCGTCGTCGTTCGTCGTCATTCGTCGTCGTCGTTCGTCGTTGGTCGTCGTCGTTCGTCGTCGTTCGTCGTAGTCGTACGTCGTCGTTTGTCGTCGTTCGTCGTCGTCATTCGTCGTCGTTCGTCGTCGTTCGTCGTCGTTCGTCGTCGTTCGTCGTCGTTCGTCGTCGTCGTTCGTCGTCGTCGTTCGTCGTCGTTCGTCGTCGTTCGTCGTCGTTCGTCGTCGTCGTTCGTCGTCGTCGTTCGTCGTCGTTCGTCGTCGTTCGTCGTCGTTCGTCGTCGTTCGTCGTCGTCGTTCGTCGTCGCTCGTCGTCGTTCGTCATAGTTCATCGTCGTCGTTCGTCGTCGTCGTTCGTCGTCGTTCATCGTCGTACGTCGTCGTTAGTCGTCGTTCGTCGTCGTCATTCGTCGTCGTTCGTCGTCGTTCTTCGTCATTCGTCGTCGTTCGTCGTCGTTCGTCGTCGTCGTTCTTCGTCGTTCGTCGTCGTTCGTCGTCGTCGTTCGTCGGCGTTCGTCGTCGTTCGTCGTCGTTCGTCGTTCGTCGTCGTCGGTCGTCGTCGTTCGTCCTCGTCGTTCGTTGTCGGTCGTCGTCGTCGTTCGTCTTCGTTCGTCATCGATCGTCGTCGTTCATCGTCGTTCGTCGTCGTCGTTCGTCGTCGGTCGTCGTCGTTCGTCGTCGTTCGCCGTCGTTCGTCGTCGTCGTCGTCGTTCGTCGTCGTTCGTCGTCGTTGGTCGTCGTTCATCGTCGTCGTTCGTCGTCTTTCGTCGTCGTTCGTCGTCGTTCGTCGTCGTTCGTCGTCGTCGTTCATCGTCGTTCGTCGTCGTTCATCGTCATTCGTCGTCGTCGTTCGTCGTCGTTCGTCGTCGTTCGTCGTCATTCGTCGTCGTCGTTCGTCATCGTTCGTCGTCGTCGTTCGTCGCCGTTCGTCGTTGTTCGTCGTCGTTGTTCTTCGTCGTTCGTCGTCGTTCGTCGTCGTCGTTCGTCGTCGTTCGTCGTCGTTCGTCGTCGTCGTTCGTCGTCGTTCGTCGTCTTTCATCGTCGTTCGTCGTCGTTCGTCGTCGTCGTACGTCGTCGTTCGTCGTCGTTCGTCGTCGTCGTTCGTCGTCATTCGTCGTCGTCGTTCGTCATTGTTCGTCGTCGTTTTCGTCGTCGTTCGTCGTCGTTCGTCGTCGTTCGTCGTCGTCGTTCGTCGTCGTTCGTCGTCGTTCGTCGTCGTTCGTCGTCGTCGTTCGTCGTCGTTCGTCATCGTTCGTCGTCGTCGTTCGTTGTCGTTCGTTGTCGTCGTTCGTCGTCGTTCGTCGTCGTTCGTCGTCGTCGTTCGTCGTCGTTCGTCGTAGTTCGACGTCGTTCATCGTCGTTCGTCGTCGTTCGTCGTCGTTCGTCGTAGTACGTCGTCGTCGTTCGTCGTCGTTCGTCGTCGTTCGTCGTCATTCGTCGTCGTCGTTCGTCGTCTTTCGTCGTCGTCGTTCATCATCGTTCGTCGTCGTCGTTCGTCGTAGTTCGTCGTCGTCGTTCGTCGTCGTTCGTCGTCGTCGTTCGTCGTCGTCGTTCGTCGTCGTTCATCGTCGTTCGTCGTCATTCGTCGTCGTTCGTCGTCGTTCGTCGTCGTTCGTCGTCGTTCATCGTCGTTCGTCGTCGTTCTTCGTCGTTGTCGTCGTCGTTCGTTGTTGTTCGTCGTCGTTCGTCGTCGTTCGTCGTCGTTCGTCGTCGTTCGTCGTCGTTCATCGTCGTTCGTCGTCGTTCTTCGTCGTTGTCGTCGTCGTTCGTTGTTGTTCATCGTCGTTCGTCGTCGTCGTTCGTCGTCGTCGTTCGTCGTCGTTCGTCGTCGTTCGTCGTCGTTAGTCGTCGTTCGTCGTCGTCGTTCGTCGTCGTTCGTTGACGTTCGTCGTCGTCGTTCGTCGTCGTCGTACGTCGTCGTTCGTCGTCGTCGTTCGTTTGTCTTTCGTCGTCGTCGTTCGTCGTCGTTCGTCGTCGGTCGTCGTCGTTCGTCGTCGTCGTTCGTCGTCGTTCGTCGTTGTTCGTCGTCATTCGTCGTCGTCGTTCGTCGTCGTTCGTCGTCATTCGTCGTCGTCGTTAGTCATCGTTTGTCGTCGTCGTTCGTCGTTGTTCGTCTTCGTTCGTCGTCGTTCGTCGTCGTCGTTCGTCGTCGTTCGTCGTCGTTCGTCGTCGTTCGTCGTCGTTCGTCGTCGTTCGTCGTCGTCGTTCGTCGTCGTTCGTCGTCGTTCGTCGTTATTCGTCGTCGTTCGTCGTCTACGTTCGTCGTCGTCGTTCGTCGTCGTTCGTCGTCGTCGTTCGTCGTCGTTCGTCGTCGTTCGTCGTCGTTCGTCGTCGTTGGTCGTCGTTCGCCGTCGTTCGTCGTCGTCGTTCGTCGTCGTTCGTCGTCGTTCGTCGTCATTCGTCGTCGTCGTTCGTCGTCGTTCGTCGTCATTCGTCGTCGTCGTTAGTCATCGTTTGTCGTTGTCGTTCGTCGTTGTTCGCCTTCGTTCGTCGTCGTTCGTCGTCGTCGTTCGTCGTCGTTCGTCGTCGTTCGTCGTCGTTCGTCGTCGGTCGTCGTCGTTCGTCGTCGTCGTTCGTCGTCATCGTTCGTCATCGTCGTTCGTCGTCTTCGTTCGTCGTCGTCGTTCGTCGTCGTCGTCGTTCGTCGTCGTTCGTCGTCGTTCGTCGTCGTTAGTCGTCGTTCGTCGTCGTGGTTCGTCGTCGTTCGTCGTCATTCGTCGTCGTCGTTCATCGTCCTTCGTCGTCATTCGTCGTCGTCGTTAGTCATCGTTCGTCGTCGTTCGTCGTTGTTCGTCGTCGTTCGTCGTCGTTCGTCGTCGTTCGTCGTCGTCGTTCGTCGACGTTCGTCGGTTTTCGTCGTCGTCGTTCGTCGTCGTTCGTCGTCGTTCGTCGTCGTTCATCGTCGTTCGTCGTCGTTCGTCGTCGTCGTTCGTCGTCATTCGTCGTCGTCGTTCGTCGTCGTTCGTCGTCGTTCATCGTCGTCGTTCATCATCGTTCGTCGTCGTTGTTCGTCGTCGTTCGTCATCGTTCGTCGTAGTTCATCGTCGTCGTTCGTCGTCGTTCGTCGTCGTCGTCCGTCGTCGTTCGACGTCGTTCATCGTCGTTCGTCGTCGTTCGTCGTCGTCGTTCCTCGTCGTTCGTCGTCGTTCGTCGTCGTCGTTCGTCATCGTTCGTCGTCGTTCGTCGTCGTCGTTCGTCGTCGTTCGTCGTCGTCGTACGTCGTCTTTCGTCGTCGATCGTCGTCGTTCGTCGTCGTCGTTCGTCGTCTATCGTCGTCGTCGTTCGTCGTCGTTCGTCGTCTTTCGTCGTCGTCGTTCGTCATCGTTCGTCGTCGTCGTTCGTCTTCGTTCGTCGTCGTTCGTCGTCGTCGTTCGTCGTCGTCGTTCGTCGTCGTTCGTCGTCGTTCGTCGTCGTTCGTCGTCGTTCGTCGTCGTTCGTCGTCGTCGTTCATCGTCGTCGTTCGTCGTCGTTCGTCGTCGTTAGTCGTCGTTCGTCGTCGTTCGTCGTCGTTCGTCGTCGTCGTTCGTCGTCGTTCGTCATCGTCGAACGTCGTCGTTCGTCGTTGTTCGTCGTCGTCGTTCGTCGTCGTCGTTCGTAGTCGTTCGTCGTCGTTCGTCGTCGTCGTACGTCGTCTTTCGTCGTCGTTCGTCGTCGTTCGTCGTCGTCGTTCGTCGTCTTTCGTCGTCATCGTTCGTCGTCGTCGTTCGTCGTCGTAGTTCGTCGTCGTTCGTCGCCGTTCGTCGTCGTAGTTCATCGCCGTTCGTCTTCGTTCGTCGTCGTTCATCGTCGTTCGTCGTCGTTCGTCGTCGTTCGTCGTCGTCGTTCGTCGTCGTTCGTCGTCGTTCGTCGTCGTCGTTCATCGTCGTCGTTCGTCGTCGTTCGTCGTCGTCGTTCGTCGTCGTTCGTCGTCGTTAGTCGTTGTTCGTCATCGTTCGTCGTCGTCGTTCGTCTTCGTTCGTCGTCGTTCGTCGTCGTCGTTCGTCGTCGTTCGTCGTCGTTCGTCGTCGTTCGTCGTCGTTCGTCGTCGTTCGTCGTCGTTCGTCGTCGTTCGTCGTCGTCGTTCATCGTCGTCGTTCGTCGTCGTTCGTCGTCGTCGTTCGTCGTCGTTCGTCGTCGTTAGTCGTTGTTCGTCGTCGTTCGTCGTCGTCGTTCGTCATCGTCGTACGTCGTCGTTCGTCGTTGTTCGTCGTCGTCGTTCGACGTCGTCGTTCGTAGTCGTTCGTCGTCGTTCGTCGTCCTCGTTCGTCGTAGTTCGTCGTCGTCGTTCGTCGTCTTTCGTCGTCATCGTTCGCCATCGTTCGTCGTCGTCGTACGTCGTCGTCGTTCGTCGTCGTCGTTCGTCGTCGTTCGTCGTCGTTCGTCGTCTTTCGTCGTCGTCGTTCGTCGTCGGTCGTCGTCGTTCGTCGTCGTTCGTCGTCGTTTGTCGTCGTTCGTCGTCGTTCGTCGTCATTCGTCGTCGTCGTTCGTCGTCGTTCGTCGTCATTCGTCGTCGTCGTTCGTCATCCTTCGTCGTCGTCGTTCGTCGTCTTTCGTCGTCGTCGTTCGTCGTCGTTCGTCGTCGTTCGTCGTCGTCGTTCGTCGTCGTTCGTCGTCGTCGTTCATCGTCGTTCGTCGTCATTCGTCGTCGTCGTTCGTCGTCGTTCGTCGTCGTTCGTCGTCGTTCGTCGTTGTTCGTCATGGTTCGTCGTCGTTCGTCGTCGTTCGTCGTCGTTCATCGTATTTCGTCGTCGTCGTTCGTCGTCGTTCGTCGTCGTTCGTCGTCGTTCATCGTCGTTCGTCGTCGTCGTTCATCGTCGTTCGCCGTCGTCGTTCGTCGTCGTTCGTCGTCGTTCGTCGTCGTCGTTCGTCGTCGTTCGTCGTCGTTCATCGTCTTTCGTCGTCGTCGTTCGTCGTCGTCGTTCGTCGTCGTCGTTCGTCGGCGGTCGTCGTCGTTCGTCGTAGTCGTTCGTCGTCATTCGTCGTCGTTCGTCATCGTTCGTCATCGTCGTCGTTCGTCGTCGTCGTTCGTCGTCGTTCGTCGTCGTTCATCATCGTCGTCGTTCGTCGTCGTTCGTCATCTTTCGTCGTCGTCGTTCGTCGTCGTTCGTCGTCGATCGTCGTCGTTCGTCGTCGTTCGTCGTCGTCGTTCGTCGGCGTTCGTCGTCGTTCGTCGTCGTTCGTCGTCGTTCGTCGTCGTTCGTCGTCGTTCGTCGTCGTCGTTCGTCGTCGTTCGTCGTCGTCGTTCGTCGTCGTTCGTCGTCGTTCGTCGTCGTCGTTCGTCATCGTTCGTCGTCGTTCGTCGTCATTCGTCGTCGTCGTTCGTCGTTGGTCGTCGTCGTTCGTCGTCGTTCGTCGTCGTTCGTCGTCGTCGTTCGTCATCGTTCGTCGTCGTTCGTCGTCATTCGTCGTCGTCGTTCGTCGTTGGTCGTCGTCGTTCGTCGTCGTTCGTCGTCGTTCGTCGTCGTCGTTCGTCGTCGTCGTTCGTCGTCGTTCGTCGTCGTTCGTCGTCGTCGTTCGTCATCGTCGTTCGTCGTCGTTCGTCGTCGTTCGTCGTCGTCGTTCGTCGTCGTCGTTCGTCGTCGTTCGTCGTTGTTAGTCGTCGTTCGTCGTCGTCGTTCTTCGTCGCTCGTCGTCGTTCGTCGTCGTTCGTCGTAGTTCGTCGTCGTCGTCGTTCGTCGTCGTTCGTCGTCGTCGTTCGTCGTCGTTCATCGTCGTACGTCGTCGTTAGTCGTCGTTCGTCGTCGTCATTCGTCGTCGTTCGTCGTCGTTCGTCGTCGTTCTTCGTCATTCGTCGTCGTTCGTCGTCGTCGTTCTTCGTCGTTCGTCGTCATTCGTCGTCATCGTCGTCGTTCGTCGTCGTTCGTCGTCGTTCATAATCGTCGTCGTTCGTCGTCGTTCGTCATCTTTCGTCGTCGTCGTTCGTCGTTGTTCGTCGTCGATCGTCGTCGTTCGTCGTCGTCGTTCGTCGTCGTTCGTCGTCGTCGTTCGTCGGCGTTCGTCGTCGTTCGTCGTCGTTCGTCGTCGTTCGTCGTCGTTCGTCGTGTTTCGTCGTCGCCGTTCGTCGTCGTTCGTCGTCGATCGTCGTCTTTCGTCGTCGTCGTTCGTCGTCGTTGGTCGTCGTCGTTCGTCGTCGTTCGTCGTCGTTCGTCGTCGTCGTTCGTCATCGTTCGTCGTCGTTCGTCGTCATTCGTCGTCGTCGTTCGTCGTTGGTCGTCGTCGTTCGTCGTCGTTCGTCGTAGTCGTACGTCGTCGTTTGTCGTCGTTCGTCGTCGTCATTCGTCGTCGTTCGTCGTCGTTCGTCGTCGTTCGTCGTCGTTCGTCGTCGTTCGTCGTCGTCGTTCGTCGTCGTCGTTCGTAGTCGTTCGTCGTCGTTCGTCGTCGTTCGTCGTCGTCGTTCGTCGTCGTCGTTCGTCGTCGTTCGTCGTCGTTCGTCGTCGTTCGTCGTCGTCGTTCGTCGTCGCTCGTCGTCGTTCGTCATAGTTCATCGTCGTCGTTCGTCGTCGTCGTTCGTCGTCGTTCATCGTCGTACGTCGTCGTTAGTCGTCGTTCGTCGTCGTCATTCGTCGTCGTTCGTCGTCGTTCTTCGTCATTCGTCGTCGTTCGTCGTCGTTCGTCGTCGTCGTTCTTCGTCGTTCGTCGTCGTTCGTCGTCGTCGTTCGTCGGCGTTCGTCGTCGTTCGTCGTCGTTCGTCGTTCGTCGTCGTCGGTCGTCGTCGTTCGTCCTCGTCGTTCGTTGTCGGTCGTCGTCGTCGTTCGTCTTCGTTCGTCATCGATCGTCGTCGTTCATCGTCGTTCGTCGTCGTCGTTCGTCGTCGGTCGTCGTCGTTCGTCGTCGTTCGCCGTCGTTCGTCGTCGTCGTCGTCGTTCGTCGTCGTTCGTCGTCGTTGGTCGTCGTTCATCGTCGTCGTTCGTCGTCTTTCGTCGTCGTTCGTCGTCGTTCGTCGTCGTTCGTCGTCGTCGTTCATCGTCGTTCGTCGTCGTTCATCGTCATTCGTCGTCGTCGTTCGTCGTCGTTCGTCGTCGTTCGTCGTCATTCGTCGTCGTCGTTCGTCATCGTTCGTCGTCGTCGTTCGTCGCCGTTCGTCGTTGTTCGTCGTCGTTGTTCTTCGTCGTTCGTCGTCGTTCGTCGTCGTCGTTCGTCGTCGTTCGTCGTCGTTCGTCGTCGTCGTTCGTCGTCGTTCGTCGTCTTTCATCGTCGTTCGTCGTCGTTCGTCGTCGTCGTACGTCGTCGTTCGTCGTCGTTCGTCGTCGTCGTTCGTCGTCATTCGTCGTCGTCGTTCGTCATTGTTCGTCGTCGTTTTCGTCGTCGTTCGTCGTCGTTCGTCGTCGTTCGTCGTCGTCGTTCGTCGTCGTTCGTCGTCGTTCGTCGTCGTTCGTCGTCGTCGTTCGTCGTCGTTCGTCATCGTTCGTCGTCGTCGTTCGTTGTCGTTCGTTGTCGTCGTTCGTCGTCGTTCGTCGTCGTTCGTCGTCGTCGTTCGTCGTCGTTCGTCGTAGTTCGACGTCGTTCATCGTCGTTCGTCGTCGTTCGTCGTCGTTCGTCGTAGTACGTCGTCGTCGTTCGTCGTCGTTCGTCGTCGTTCGTCGTCATTCGTCGTCGTCGTTCGTCGTCTTTCGTCGTCGTCGTTCATCATCGTTCGTCGTCGTCGTTCGTCGTAGTTCGTCGTCGTCGTTCGTCGTCGTTCGTCGTCGTCGTTCGTCGTCGTACGTCGTCGTTCGTCGTCGTTCGTCGTCGTCGTTCGTCGTCGTCGTTCGTCGTCGTTCATCGTCGTTCGTCGTCATTCGTCGTCGTTCGTCGTCGTTCGTCGTCGTTCGTCGTCGTTCATCGTCGTTCGTCGTCGTTCTTCGTCGTTGTCGTCGTCGTTCGTTGTTGTTCGTCGTCGTTCGTCGTCGTTCGTCGTCGTTCGTCGTCGTTCGTCGTCGTTCATCGTCGTTCGTCGTCGTTCTTCGTCGTTGTCGTCGTCGTTCGTTGTTGTTCATCGTCGTTCGTCGTCGTCGTTCGTCGTCGTCGTTCGTCGTCGTTCGTCGTCGTTCGTCGTCGTTAGTCGTCGTTCGTCGTCGTCGTTCGTCGTCGTTCGTTGACGTTCGTCGTCGTCGTTCGTCGTCGTCGTACGTCGTCGTTCGTCGTCGTCGTTCGTTTGTCTTTCGTCGTCGTCGTTCGTCGTCGTTCGTCGTCGGTCGTCGTCGTTCGTCGTCGTCGTTCGTCGTCGTTCGTCGTTGTTCGTCGTCATTCGTCGTCGTCGTTCGTCGTCGTTCGTCGTCATTCGTCGTCGTCGTTAGTCATCGTTTGTCGTCGTCGTTCGTCGTTGTTCGTCTTCGTTCGTCGTCGTTCGTCGTCGTCGTTCGTCGTCGTTCGTCGTCGTTCGTCGTCGTTCGTCGTCGTTCGTCGTCGTCGTTCGTCGTCGTTCGTCGTCGTTCGTCGTTATTCGTCGTCGTTCGTCGTCTACGTTCGTCGTCGTCGTTCGTCGTCGTTCGTCGTCGTCGTTCGTCGTCGTTCGTCGTCGTTCGTCGTCGTTCGTCGTCGTTGGTCGTCGTTCGCCGTCGTTCGTCGTCGTCGTTCGTCGTCGTTCGTCGTCGTTCGTCGTCATTCGTCGTCGTCGTTCGTCGTCGTTCGTCGTCATTCGTCGTCGTCGTTAGTCATCGTTTGTCGTTGTCGTTCGTCGTTGTTCGCCTTCGTTCGTCGTCGTTCGTCGTCGTCGTTCGTCGTCGTTCGTCGTCGTTCGTCGTCGTTCGTCGTCGGTCGTCGTCGTTCGTCGTCGTCGTTCGTCGTCATCGTTCGTCATCGTCGTTCGTCGTCTTCGTTCGTCGTCGTCGTTCGTCGTCGTCGTCGTTCGTCGTCGTTCGTCGTCGTTCGTCGTCGTTAGTCGTCGTTCGTCGTCGTGGTTCGTCGTCGTTCGTCGTCATTCGTCGTCGTCGTTCATCGTCGTTCGTCGTCATTCGTCGTCGTCGTTAGTCATCGTTCGTCGTCGTTCGTCGTTGTTCGTCGTCGTTCGTCGTCGTTCGTCGTCGTTCGTCGTCGTCGTTCGTCGACGTTCGTCGGTTTTCGTCGTCGTCGTTCGTCGTCGTTCGTCGTCGTTCGTCGTCGTTCATCGTCGTTCGTCGTCGTTCGTCGTCGTCGTTCGTCGTCATTCGTCGTCGTCGTTCGTCGTCGTTCGTCGTCGTTCATCGTCGTCGTTCATCATCGTTCGTCGTCGTTGTTCGTCGTCGTTCGTCATCGTTCGTCGTAGTTCATCGTCGTCGTTCGTCGTCGTTCGTCGTCGTCGTCCGTCGTCGTTCGACGTCGTTCATCGTCGTTCGTCGTCGTTCGTCGTCGTCGTTCCTCGTCGTTCGTCGTCGTTCGTCGTCGTCGTTCGTCGTCGTTCGTCGTCGTTCGTCGTCGTCGTTCGTCGTCTATCGTCGTCGTCGTTCGTCGTCGTTCGTCGTCTTTCGTCGTCGTCGTTCGTCATCGTTCGTCGTCGTCGTTCGTCTTCGTTCGTCGTCGTTCGTCGTCGTCGTTCGTCGTCGTCGTTCGTCGTCGTTCGTCGTGGTTCGTCGTCGTTCGTCGTCGTTCGTCGTCGTTCGTCGTCGTCGTTCATCGTCGTCGTTCGTCGTCGTTCGTCGTCGTTAGTCGTCGTTCGTCGTCGTTCGTCGTCGTTCGTCGTCGTCGTTCGTCGTCGTTCGTCATCGTCGAACGTCGTCGTTCGTCGTTGTTCGTCGTCGTCGTTCGTCGTCGTCGTTCGTAGTCGTTCGTCGTCGTTCGTCGTCGTCGTACGTCGTCTTTCGTCGTCGTTCGTCGTCGTTCGTCGTCGTCGTTCGTCGTCGTCGTTCGTCGTCTTTCGTCGTCATCGTTCGTCGTCGTCGTTCGTCGTCGTAGTTCGTCGTCGTTCGTCGCCGTTCGTCGTCGTAGTTCATCGCCGTTCGTCTTCGTTCGTCGTCGTTCATCGTCGTTCGTCGTCGTTCGTCGTCGTTCGTCGTCGTTCGTCGTCGTCGTTCGTCGTCGTCGTTCGTCGTCGTCGTTCGTCGTCGTCGTTCGTCGTCGTTCGTCGTCGTCGTTCGTCGTCGTTCGTCGTTGTTAGTCTTCGTTCGTCGTCGTTCGTCGTCGTCGTTCGTCATCGTCGTACGTCGTCGTTCGTCGTCGTCGTTCGTCGTCGTCGTTCATCGTCGTTCGTCGTCGTCGTTCGTCGTCGTCGTTCGTCATCGTTCGTCGTCGTTCGTCGTCTTTCGTCGTCGTCGTTCGTCGTCGGTCGTCGTCGTTCGTCGTCGTTCGTCGTCGTATGTCGTCGTTCGTCGTCATTCGTCGTAGTCGTTCGTCGTCGTCGATTGTCTTCCTTCGTCGTCGTCGTTCGTCGTCGTTCGTCGTCGTTCGTCGTCGTCGTTCGTCGTCGTTCGTCGTCGTTCATCGTCGTTCGTCGTCGTCGTTCGTCGTCGTTCGTCGTCGTTCGTCGTCGTCGTTCGTCGTCGTTCGTCGTCGTCGTTCGTCGGCGTTCGTCGTCGTTCGTCGTCGTTCGTCGTCGTTCGTCGTCGTTCGTCATCGTTCGTCGTCGTTCGTCGTCGTTCGTCGTTGTCGTTCGTCGTCGTTCGTCGTCGTTCGTCGTCGTTAGTCGTCGTACGTCGTCGTCGTTCGTCGTCGTCGTTCGTCGTCGTTCGTCGTCGTCGTTCGTCGCCATTCTTCGTCGTTCGTCGTCGAGGTTCATCGTCGTTCGTCGTCGTCGTTCGTCGTCGTTCGTCGTCGTTCGTCGTCGTTCGTCGTCGTTCGTCGTCGTTCGTCGTCGTCGTTCATCGACGTTCGTCGTCGTTCGTCGTCGTTCGTCGTAGTTCGTCGTCGTTCGTCGTCGTTCGTCGTCGTCGTTCGTCGTCGTCGTTCGTCGTCGTCGTTCGTCGTCGTCGTTCGTCCTCGTTCGCCGTCGTTCGCCGTCGTTCGTCGTCGTTCGTCGTCGTTCGTCGTTGTCGTTCGTCGTCGTTCGTCGTCGTTCGTCGTCGTTCGTCGTCGTTCGTCGTCGTTCGTCGTTGTTCGTCGTCGTTCGTCATCGTTCGTCGTCGTCGGTCCACGTCGTCGTTCGTCGTCGTTCGTCGTCGTCGTTCGTCGTCGTTCGTCGTCGTTCGTCGTCGTTCGTCGTCGTCGTTTGTCGTCGTCGTTCGTCGTAGTTCGTCGTCGTCGTTCTTCGTCGTTCGTCGTCGTCGTTGGTCGTCGTTCGTCGTCGTTCGTCGTCGATCTTCGTCGTCTTTCGTCGTCGTTCGTTGTCTTTCGTCGTCGTTCATCGTCGCTCGTCGTCATCGTTCATCGTCGTTCGTCTTCGTTCGTCGTCGTTCGTCGTCGTTCGTCGTCGTTCGTCGTCATTCGTCGTCGTCGTTCGTCGTCATTCGTCGTCGTCCTTCGTCATCGTTCGTCGTCGTCGTTCGTCGTCGTTCGTCGTCGTTCGTCGTCGTTCGTCGTCGTTCGTCGTCGTTCATCGTCGTTCGTCGTCGTTCGTCGTCGTCGTTCGTCGTCGTTCGTCGTCGTTCGTCGTCGTCGTTCGTCGTCGTTCGTCGTCGTTCGTCGTCGTCGTTCGTCGTCGTTCGTAGTCGTTCGTCGTCGTTCGTCGTCGTCGTTCGTCGTCGTCGTTCGTCGTCGTCGTCGTTCGTCGTCGTCGTTCGTCGTCGTTCGTCGTCGTTCGTCGTCGTTCGTCGTTGTCTTTCGTCGTCGTTCGTCGTCGTTCGTCGTCGCTGTTCGTCATCAGTCGTCGTCGGTCGTCGTCATTCGTCGTCGTCGTGCGTCGTCATTCGTCGTCGTTCGTCGTCGTTCGTCGTCGTTCGTCGTCGTCGTTCGTCGTCGTTCATCGTCGTCGTTCGTCGTCGATCGTCGTCGTCGTTCGTCGTGATTCATCGTCGTTCGTCGTCGTCGTTCGTCGTCGTCGATCGTCGTCGTTCGTTGTCGGTCGTCGTCGGTCGTAGTCGGTCATCGTCGTGCGACGTCGTCGTTCGTCCTCATTCGTTGTCGTTCGTCGTCGTTCGTCGTCGTTCGTCGTCGTCGTTTGTCGTCGTTCGTCGTCGTTCATCGTCGTTCGTCGTCGTCGTTCATCGTCGTTCGCCGTCGTCGTTCGTCGTCGTTCGTCGTCGTTCGTCGTCGTCGTTCGTCGTCGTTCGTCGTCGTTCGTCGTCTTTCGTCGTCGTCGTTCGTCGTCGTCGTTCGTCGTCGTCGTTCGTCGGCGGTCGTCGTCGTTCGTCGTAGTCGTTCGTCGTCATTCGTCGTCGTTCGTCGTCGTTCGTCGTCGTCGTTCGTCGTCGTTCGTCGTCGTTCATCATCGTCGTCGTTCGTCGTAGTTCGTCATCTTTCGTCGTCGTCGTTCGTCGTCGTTCGTCGTCGATCGTCGTCGTTCGTCGTCGTTCGTCGTCGTCGTTCGTCGGCGTTCGTCGTCGTTCGTCGTCGTTCGTCGTCGTTCGTCGTCGTTCGTCGTCGTTCGTCGTCGTCGTTCGTCGTCGTTCGTCGTCGTCGTTCGTCGTCGTTCGTCGTCGTTCGTCGTCGTCGTTCGTCATCGTTCGTCGTCGTTCGTCGTCATTCGTCGTCGTCGTTCGTCGTTGGTCGTCGTCGTTCGTCGTCGTTCGTCGTCGTTCGTCGTCGTCGTTCGTCATCGTTCGTCGTCGTTCGTCGTCATTCGTCGTCGTCGTTCGTCGTTGGTCGTCGTCGTTCGTCGTCGTTCGTCGTCGTTCGTCGTCGTCGTTCGTCGTCGTCGTTCGTCGTCGTTCGTCGTCGTTCGTCGTCGTCGTTCGTCGTCGTCGTTCGTCGTCGTTCGTCGTCGTTCGTCGTCGTCGTTCGTCGTCGTCGTTCGTCGTCGTTCGTCGTTGTTCGTCGTCGTTCGTCGTCGTCGTTCTTCGTCGCTCGTCGTCGTTCGTCGTCGTTCGTCGTAGTTCGTCGTCGTCGTCGTTCGTCGTCGTTCGTCGTCGTCGTTCGTCGTCGTTCATCGTCGTACGTCGTCGTTAGTCGTCGTTCGTCGTCGTCATTCGTCGTCGTTCGTCGTCGTTCGTCGTCGTTCTTCGTCATTCGTCGTCGTTCGTCGTCGTCGTTCTTCGTCGTTCGTCGTCATTCGTCGTCATCGTCGTCGTTCGTCGTCGTTCATAATCGTCGTCGTTCGTCGTCGTTCGTCATCTTTCGTCGTCGTCGTTCGTCGTTGTTCGTCGTCGATCGTCGTCGTTCGTCGTCGTCGTTCGTCGTCGTCGTTCGTCGGCGTTCGTCATCGTTCGTCGTCGTTCGTCGTCGTTCTTCGTCGTTCGTCGTGTTTCGTCGTCGCCGTTCGTCGTCGTTCGTCGTCGATCGTCGTCTTTCGTCGTCGTCGTTCGTCGTCGTTGGTCGTCGTCGTTCGTCGTCGTTCGTCGTCGTTCGTCGTCGTCGTTCGTCATCGTTCGTCGTCGTTCGTCGTCATTCGTCGTCGTCGTTCGTCGTTGGTCGTCGTCGTTCGTCGTCGTTCGTCGTCGTCGTACGTCGTCGTTTGTCGTCGTTCGTCGTCGTCATTCGTCGTCGTTCGTCGTCGTTCGTCGTCGTTCGTCGTCGTTCGTCGTCGTTCGTCGTCGTCGTTCGTCGTCGTCGTTCGTCGTCGTTCGTCGTCGTTCGTCGTCGTTCGTCGTCGTCGTTCGTCGTCGTCGTTCGTCGTCGTTCGTCGTCGTTCGTCGTCGTTCGTCGTCGTTCGTCGTCGTCGTTCGTCGTCGCTCGTCGTCGTTCGTCATAGTTCATCGTCGTCGTTCGTCGTCGTCGTTCGTCGTCGTTCATCGTCGTACGTCGTCGTTCGTCGTCGTTCGTCGTCGTCGTTCGTCGTCATTCGTCGTCGTCGTTCGTCATTGTTCGTCGTCGTTTTCGTCGTCGTTCGTCGTCGTTCGTCGTCGTTCGTCGTCGTCGTTCGTCGTCGTTCGTCGTCGTTCGTCGTCGTCGTTCGTCGTCGTTCGTCATCGTTCGTCGTCGTCGTTCGTTGTCGTTCGTTGTCGTCGTTCGTCGTCGTTCGTCGTCGTTCGTCGTCGTCGTTCGTCGTCGTTCGTCGTAGTTCGACGTCGTTCATCGTCGTTCGTCGTCGTTCGTCGTCGTTCGTCGTAGTACGTCGTCGTCGTTCGTCGTCGTTCGTCGTCGTTCGTCGTCATTCGTCGTCGTCGTTCGTCGTCTTTCGTCGTCGTCGTTCATCATCGTTCGTCGTCGTCGTTCGTCGTAGTTCGTCGTCGTCGTTCGTCGTCGTTCGTCGTCGTCGTTCGTCGTCGTACGTCGTCGTTCGCCGTCGTTCGTCGTCGTCGTTCGTCGTCGTCGTTCGTCGTCGTTCATCGTCGTTCGTCGTCATTCGTCGTCGTTCGTCGTCGTTCGTCGTCGTTCGTCGTCGTTCATCGTCGTTCGTCGTCGTTCTTCGTCGTTGTCGTCGTCGTTCGTTGTTGTTCGTCGTCGTTCGTCGTCGTTCGTCGTCGTTCGTCGTCGTTCGTCGTCGTTCATCGTCGTTCGTCGTCGTTCTTCGTCGTTGTCGTCGTCGTTCGTTGTTGTTCATCGTCGTTCGTCGTCGTCGTTCGTCGTCGTCGTTCGTCGTCGTTCGTCGTCGTTCGTCGTCGTTAGTCGTCGTTCGTCGTCGTCGTTCGTCGTCGTTCGTTGACGTTCGTCGTCGTCGTTCGTCGCTCGTCGTCATCGTTCATCGTCGTTCGTCTTCGTTCGTCGTCGTTCGTCGTCGTTCGTCGTCGTTCGTCGTCATTCGTCGTCGTCGTTCGTCGTCATTCGTCGTCGTCCTTCGTCATCGTTCGTCGTCGTCGTTCGTCGTCGTTCGTCGTCGTTCGTCGTCATCGTTCGTCGTCGTTCGTCGTCGTTCGTCGTCGTTCATCGTCGTTCGTCGTCGTTCGTCGTCGTCGTTCGTCGTCGTTCGTCGTCGTTCGTCGTCGTCGTTCGTCGTCGTTCGTCGTCGTTCGTCGTCGTCGTTCGTCGTCGTTCGTAGTCGTTCGTCGTCGTTCGTCGTCGTCGTTCGTCGTCGTCGTTCGTCGTCGTCGTCGTTCGTCGTCGTCGTTCGTCGTCGTTCGTCGTCGTTCGTCGTTGTTCGTCGTCGTTCGTCATCGTTCGTCGTCGTCGGTCCACGTCGTCGTTCGTCGTCGTTCGTCGTCGTCGTTCGTCGTCGTTCGTCGTCGTTCGTCGTCGTTCGTCGTCGTCGTTTGTCGTCGTCGTTCGTCGTAGTTCGTCGTCGTCGTTCTTCGTCGTTCGTCGTCGTCGTTGGTCGTCGTTCGTCGTCGTTCGTCGTCGATCTTCGTCGTCTTTCGTCGTCGTTCGTTGTCTTTCGTCGTCGTTCATCGTCGCTCGTCGTCATCGTTCATCGTCGTTCGTCTTCGTTCGTCGTCGTTCGTCGTCGTTCGTCGTCGTTCGTCGTCATTCGTCGTCGTCGTTCGTCGTCATTCGTCGTCGTCCTTCGTCATCGTTCGTCGTCGTCGTTCGTCGTCGTTCGTCGTCGTTCGTCGTCATCGTTCGTCGTCGTTCGTCGTCGTTCGTCGTCGTTCATCGTCGTTCGTCGTCGTTCGTCGTCGTCGTTCGTCGTCGTTCGTCGTCGTTCGTCGTCGTCGTTCGTCGTCGTTCGTCGTCGTTCGTCGTCGTCGTTCGTCGTCGTTCGTAGTCGTTCGTCGTCGTTCGTCGTCGTCGTTCGTCGTCGTCGTTCGTCGTCGTCGTCGTTCGTCGTCGTCGTTCGTCGTCGTTCGTCGTCGTTCGTCGTCGTTCGTCGTTGTCTTTCGTCGTCGTTCGTCGTCGTTCGTCGTCGCTGTTCGTCATCAGTCGTCGTCGGTCGTCGTCATTCGTCGTCGTCGTGCGTCGTCATTCGTCGTCGTTCGTCGTCGTTCGTCGTCGTTCGTCGTCGTCGTTCGTCGTCGTTCATCGTCGTCGTTCGTCGTCGATCGTCGTCGTCGTTCGTCGTGATTCATCGTCGTTCGTCGTCGTCGTTCGTCGTCGTCGATCGTCGTCGTTCGTTGTCGGTCGTCGTCTGTCGTAGTCGGTCATCGTCGTGCGACGTCGTCGTTCGTCCTCATTCGTTGTCGTTCGTCGTCGTTCGTCGTCGTTCGTCGTCGTCGTTTGTCGTCGTTCGTCGTCGTTCATCGTCGTTCGTCGTCGTCGTTCATCGTCGTTCGCCGTCGTCGTTCGTCGTCGTTCGTCGTCGTTCGTCGTCGTCGTTCGTCGTCGTTCGTCGTCGTTCGTCGTCTTTCGTCGTCGTCGTTCGTCGTCGTCGTTCGTCGTCGTCGTTCGTCGGCGGTCGTCGTCGTTCGTCGTAGTCGTTCGTCGTCATTCGTCGTCGTTCGTCGTCGTTCGTCGTCGTCGTTCGTCGTCGTTCGTCGTCGTTCATCATCGTCGTCGTTCGTCGTAGTTCGTCATCTTTCGTCGTCGTCGTTCGTCGTCGTTCGTCGTCGATCGTCGTCGTTCGTCGTCGTTCGTCGTCGTCGTTCGTCGGCGTTCGTCGTCGTTCGTCGTCGTTCGTCGTCGTTCGTCGTCGTTCGTCGTCGTTCGTCGTCGTCGTTCGTCGTCGTTCGTCGTCGTCGTTCGTCGTCGTTCGTCGTCGTTCGTCGTCGTCGTTCGTCATCGTTCGTCGTCGTTCGTCGTCATTCGTCGTCGTCGTTCGTCGTTGGTCGTCGTCGTTCGTCGTCGTTCGTCGTCGTTCGTCGTCGTCGTTCGTCATCGTTCGTCGTCGTTCGTCGTCATTCGTCGTCGTTGTTCGTCGTTGGTCGTCGTCGTTCGTCGTCGTTCGTCGTCGTTCGTCGTCGTCGTTCGTCGTCGTCGTTCGTCGTCGTTCGTCGTCGTTCGTCGTCGTCGTTCGTCGTCGTCGTTCGTCGTCGTTCGTCGTCGTTCGTCGTCGTCGTTCGTCGTCGTCGTTCGTCGTCGTTCGTCGTTGTTCGTCGTCGTTCGTCGTCGTCGTTCTTCGTCGCTCGTCGTCGTTCGTCGTCGTTCGTCGTAGTTCGTCGTCGTCGTCGTTCGTCGTCGTTCGTCGTCGTCGTTCGTCGTCGTTCATCGTCGTACGTCGTCGTTAGTCGTCGTTCGTCGTCGTCATTCGTCGTCGTTCGTCGTCGTTCGTCGTCGTTCTTCGTCATTCGTCGTCGTTCGTCGTCGTCGTTCTTCGTCGTTCGTCGTCATTCGTCGTCATCGTCGTCGTTCGTCGTCGTTCATAATCGTCGTCGTTCGTCGTCGTTCGTCATCTTTCGTCGTCGTCGTTCGTCGTTGTTCGTCGTCGATCGTCGTCGTTCGTCGTCGTCGTTCGTCGTCGTCGTTCGTCGGCGTTCGTCATCGTTCGTCGTCGTTCGTCGTCGTTCTTCGTCGTTCGTCGTGTTTCGTCGTCGCCGTTCGTCGTCGTTCGTCGTCGATCGTCGTCTTTCGTCGTCGTCGTTCGTCGTCGTTGGTCGTCGTCGTTCGTCGTCGTTCGTCGTCGTTCGTCGTCGTCGTTCGTCATCGTTCGTCGTCGTTCGTCGTCATTCGTCGTCGTCGTTCGTCGTTGGTCGTCGTCGTTCGTCGTCGTTCGTCGTCGTCGTACGTCGTCGTTTGTCGTCGTTCGTCGTCGTCATTCGTCGTCGTTCGTCGTCGTTCGTCGTCGTTCGTCGTCGTTCGTCGTCGTTCGTCGTCGTCGTTCGTCGTCGTCGTTCGTCGTCGTTCGTCGTCGTTCGTCGTCGTTCGTCGTCGTCGTTCGTCGTCGTCGTTCGTCGTCGTTCGTCGTCGTTCGTCGTCGTTCGTCGTCGTTCGTCGTCGTCGTTCGTCGTCGCTCGTCGTCGTTCGTCATAGTTCATCGTCGTCGTTCGTCGTCGTCGTTCGTCGTCGTTCATCGTCGTACGTCGTCGTTCGTCGTCGTTCGTCGTCGTCGTTCGTCGTCATTCGTCGTCGTCGTTCGTCATTGTTCGTCGTCGTTTTCGTCGTCGTTCGTCGTCGTTCGTCGTCGTTCGTCGTCGTCGTTCGTCGTCGTTCGTCGTCGTTCGTCGTCGTCGTTCGTCGTCGTTCGTCATCGTTCGTCGTCGTCGTTCGTTGTCGTTCGTTGTCGTCGTTCGTCGTCGTTCGTCGTCGTTCGTCGTCGTCGTTCGTCGTCGTTCGTCGTAGTTCGACGTCGTTCATCGTCGTTCGTCGTCGTTCGTCGTCGTTCGTCGTAGTACGTCGTCGTCGTTCGTCGTCGTTCGTCGTCGTTCGTCGTCATTCGTCGTCGTCGTTCGTCGTCTTTCGTCGTCGTCGTTCATCATCGTTCGTCGTCGTCGTTCGTCGTAGTTCGTCGTCGTCGTTCGTCGTCGTTCGTCGTCGTCGTTCGTCGTCGTACGTCGTCGTTCGCCGTCGTTCGTCGTCGTCGTTCGTCGTCGTCGTTCGTCGTCGTTCATCGTCGTTCGTCGTCATTCGTCGTCGTTCGTCGTCGTTCGTCGTCGTTCGTCGTCGTTCATCGTCGTTCGTCGTCGTTCTTCGTCGTTGTCGTCGTCGTTCGTTGTTGTTCGTCGTCGTTCGTCGTCGTTCGTCGTCGTTCGTCGTCGTTCGTCGTCGTTCATCGTCGTTCGTCGTCGTTCTTCGTCGTTGTCGTCGTCGTTCGTTGTTGTTCATCGTCGTTCGTCGTCGTCGTTCGTCGTCGTCGTTCGTCGTCGTTCGTCGTCGTTCGTCGTCGTTAGTCGTCGTTCGTCGTCGTCGTTCGTCGTCGTTCGTTGACGTTCGTCGTCGTTCATCGTCGCTCGTCGTCGTACGTCGTCGTTCGTCGTCGTCGTTCGTTTGTCTTTCGTCGTCGTCGTTCGTCGTCGTTCGTCGTCGGTCGTCGTCGTTCGTCGTCGTCGTTCGTCGTCGTTCGTCGTTGTTCGTCGTCATTCGTCGTCGTCGTTCGTCGTCGTTCGTCGTCATTCGTCGTCGTCGTTAGTCATCGTTTGTCGTCGTCGTTCGTCGTTGTTCGTCTTCGTTCGTCGTCGTTCGTCGTCGTCGTTCGTCGTCGTTCGTCGTCGTTCGTCGTCGTTCGTCGTCGTTCGTCGTCGTTCGTCGTCGTTCGTCGTCGTCGTTCGTCGTCGTTCGTCGTCGTTCGTCGTTATTCGTCGTCGTTCGTCGTCTACGTTCGTCGTCGTCGTTCGTCGTCGTTCGTCGTCGTCGTTCGTCGTCGTTCGTCGTCGTTCGTCGTCGTTCGTCGTCGTTGGTCGTCGTTCGCCGTCGTTCGTCGTCGTCGTTCGTCGTCGTTCGTCGTCGTTCGTCGTCATTCGTCGTCGTCGTTCGTCGTCGTTCGTCGTCATTCGTCGTCGTCGTTAGTCATCGTTTGTCGTTGTCGTTCGTCGTTGTTCGCCTTCGTTCGTCGTCGTTCGTCGTCGTCGTTCGTCGTCGTTCGTCGTCGTTCGTCGTCGTTCGTCGTCGCTCGTCGTCGTTCGTCGTCGTCGTTCGTCGTCATCGTTCGTCATCGTCGTTCGTCGTCTTCGTTCGTCGTCGTCGTTCGTCGTCGTCGTTCGTCGTCGTCGTTCGTCGTCGTTCGTCGTCGTTCGTCGTCGTTAGTCGTCGTTCGTCGTCGTGGTTCGTCGTCGTTCGTCGTCATTCGTCGTCGTCGTTCATCGTCGTTCGTCGTCATTCGTCGTCGTCGTTAGTCATCGTTCGTCGTCGTTCGTCGTTGTTCGTCGTCGTTCGTCGTCGTTCGTCGTCGTTCGTCGTCGTCGTTCGTCGACGTTCGTCGGTTTTCGTCGTCGTCGTTCGTCGTCGTTCGTCGTCGTTCGTCGTCGTTCATCGTCGTTCGTCGTCGTTCGTCGTCGTCGTTCGTCGTCATTCGTCGTCGTCGTTCGTCGTCGTTCGTCGTCGTTCATCGTCGTCGTTCATCATCGTTCGTCGTCGTTGTTCGTCGTCGTTCGTCATCGTTCGTCGTAGTTCATCGTCGTCGTTCGTCGTCGTTCGTCGTCGTCGTCCGTCGTCGTTCGACGTCGTTCATCGTCGTTCGTCGTCGTTCGTCGTCGTCGTTCCTCGTCGTTCGTCGTCGTTCGTCGTCGTCGTTCGTCATCGTTCGTCGTCGTTCGTCGTCGTCGTTCGTCGTCGTTCGTCGTCGTCGTACGTCGTCTTTCGTCGTCGATCGTCGTCGTTCGTCGTCGTCGTTCGTCGTCTATCGTCGTCGTCGTTCGTCGTCGTTCGTCGTCTTTCGTCGTCGTCGTTCGTCATCGTTCGTCGTCGTCGTTCGTCTTCGTTCGTCGTCGTTCGTCGTCGTCGTTCGTCGTCGTCGTTCGTCGTCGTTCGTCGTCGTTCGTCGTCGTTCGTCGTCGTTCGTCGTCGTCGTTCATCGTCGTCGTTCGTCGTCGTTCGTCGTCGTTAGTCGTCGTTCGTCGTCGTTCGTCGTCGTTCGTCGTCGTCGTTCGTCGTCGTTCGTTATCGTCGAACGTCGTCGTTCGTCGTTGTTCGTCGTCGTCGTTCGTCGTCGTCGTTCGTAGTCGTTCGTCGTCGTTCGTCGTCGTCGTACGTCGTCTTTCGTCGTCGTTCGTCGTCGTTCGTCGTCGTCGTTCGTCGTAGTTCGTCGTCGTCGTTCGTCGTCTTTCGTCGTCATCGTTCGTCGTCGTCGTTCGTCGTCGTAGTTCGTCGTCGTTCGTCGCCGTTCGTCGTCGTAGTTCATCGCCGTTCGTCTTCGTTCGTCGTCGTTCATCGTCGTTCGTCGTCGTTCGTCGTCGTTCGTCGTCGTTCGTCGTCGTCGTTCGTCGTCGTCGTTCGTCGTCGTCGTTCGTCGTCGTCGTTCGTCGTCGTTCGTCGTCGTCGTTCGTCGTCGTTCGTCGTTGTTAGTCTTCGTTCGTCGTCGTTCGTCGTCGTCGTTCGTCATCGTCGTACGTCGTCGTTCGTCGTCGTCGTTCGTCGTCGTCGTTCATCGTCGTTCGTCGTCGTCGTTCGTCGTCGTCGTTCGTCATCGTTCGTCGTCGTTCGTCGTCTTTCGTCGTCGTCGTTCGTCGTCGGTCGTCGTCGTTCGTCGTCGTTCGTCGTCGTATGTCGTCGTTCGTCGTCATTCGTCGTAGTCGTTCGTCGTCGTCGATTGTCTTCCTTCGTCGTCGTCGTTCGTCGTCGTTCGTCGTCGTTCGTCGTCGTCGTTCGTCGTCGTTCATCGTCGTTCGTCGTCGTCGTTCGTCGTCGTTCGTCGTCGTTCGTCGTCGTCGTTCGTCGTCGTTCGTCGTCGTCGTTCGTCGGCGTTCGTCGTCGTTCGTCGTCGTTCGTCGTCGTTCGTCGTCGTTCGTCATCGTTCGTCGTCGTTCGTCGTCGTTCGTCGTTGTCGTTCGTCGTCGTTCGTCGTCGTTCGTCGTCGTTAGTCGTCGTACGTCGTCGTCGTTCGTCGTCGTCGTTCGTCGCCATTCTTCGTCGTTCGTCGTCGAGGTTCATCGTCGTTCGTCGTCGTCGTTCGTCGTCGTTCGTCGTCGTTCGTCGTCGTTCGTCGTCGTTCGTCGTCGTTCGTCGTCGTCGTTCATCGACGTTCGTCGTCGTTCGTCGTCGTTCGTCGTAGTTCGTCGTCGTTCGTCGTCGTTCGTCGTCGTCGTTCGTCGTCGTCGTTCGTCGTCGTCGTTCGTCGTCGTTCGCCGTCGTTCGCCGTCGTTCGTCGTCGTTCGTCGTCGTTCGTCGTTGTCGTTCGTCGTCGTTCGTCGTCGTTCGTCGTCGTTCGTCGTCGTTCGTCGTCGTTCGTCGTTGTTCGTCGTCGTTCGTCATCGTTCGTCGTCGTCGGTCCACGTCGTCGTTCGTCGTCGTTCGTCGTCGTCGTTCGTCGTCGTTCGTCGTCGTTCGTCGTCGTTCGTCGTCGTCGTTTGTCGTCGTCGTTCGTCGTAGTTCGTCGTCGTCGTTCTTCGTCGTTCGTCGTCGTCGTTGGTCGTCGTTCGTCGTCGTTCGTCGTCGATCTTCGTCTTCTTTCGTCGTCGTTCGTTGTCTTTCGTCGTCGTTCATCGTCGCTCGTCGTCATCGTTCATCGTCGTTCGTCTTCGTTCGTCGTCGTTCGTCGTCGTTCGTCGTCGTTCGTCGTCATTCGTCGTCGTCGTTCGTCGTCATTCGTCGTCGTCCTTCGTCATCGTTCGTCGTCGTCGTTCGTCGTCGTTCGTCGTCGTTCGTCGTCATCGTTCGTCGTCGTTCGTCGTCGTTCGTCGTCGTTCATCGTCGTTCGTCGTCGTTCGTCGTCGTCGTTCGTCGTCGTTCGTCGTCGTTCGTCGTCGTCGTTCGTCGTCGTTCGTCGTCGTTCGTCGTCGTTCGTAGTCGTTCGTCGTCGTTCGTCGTCGTCGTTCGTCGTCGTCGTTCGTCGTCGTCGTCGTTCGTCGTCGTCGTTCGTCGTCGTTCGTCGTCGTTCGTCGTCGTCGTTCGTCGTCGTTCGTCGTCGTTCGTCGTCGTTCGTCGTTGTCTTTCGTCGTCGTTCGTCGTCGTTCGTCGTCGCTGTTCGTCATCAGTCGTCGTCGGTCGTCGTCATTCGTCGTCGTCGTGCGTCGTCATTCGTCGTCGTTCGTCGTCGTTCGTCGTCGTTCGTCGTCGTCGTTCGTCGTCGTTCATCGTCGTCGTTCGTCGTCGATCGTCGTCGTCGTTCGTCGTCATTCATCGTCGTTCGTCGTCGTCGTTCGTCGTCGTCGATCGTCGTCGTTCGTTGTCGGTCGTCGTCGGTCGTAGTCGGTCATCGTCGTGCGACGTCGTCGTTCGTCCTCATTCGTTGTCGTTCGTCGTCGTTCGTCGTCGTCGTTTGTCGTCGTTCGTCGTCGTTCGTCGTCGTTTGTCGTCGTCGTTCGTCGTCGTTCGTCGTCATTCGTCGTCGTTCGTCGTCGGCGTTCGTCGTCGTTCGTCGTCGTTCGTCGTCGTTCGTCGTCGTTCGTCGTCGTTCGTCGTCGTTCGTCGTCGTTCGTCGTCGTTTGTCGTTGTTCGTCGTCGTTCGTCGTCGTTCGTCGTCGTTCATCGTCGTTAGAAGTCGTTCGTCGTCGTTAGAAGTCGTTCGTCGTCGTCGTTCGTCGTCATTCGTCGTCGTTCGTCGTCGGTCGTCGTCGGTCGTAATCGGTCCTCGTCCTTCGACGTCGTCGTTGGTCCTCATTCGTCGTCGTTCGTCATCGTCGTTCGTCGTCGTTCGTCGTCGTTCGTCGTCGTTCGTCGTCGTTCGTCGTCGTCGTTCGTCGTCGTCGTTCGTCGTCGTCGTTCGTCGTCGTCGTTCGTCGTCGTCGATCGTCGTCGTCGTTCGTCGTCGTCGTTCGTCGTCGTCGTTCGTCGTCGTCGTTCGTCGTCGTCATTCGTCGTCGTTCGTCGTCGTTCGTCGTCGTTCGTCGTCGTTCGTCGTCGTCGTTCGTCGTCGTTCGTCGTTGTCTTTCGTCGTCGTTCGTCGTCGTTCGTCGTCGCTGTCCGTCATCTGTAGTCGTCGGTCGTCGTCATTCGTCGTCGTCGTGCGTCGTCATTCGTCGTCGTTCGTCGTCGTTCGTCGTCGTTCGTCGTCGTCGTTCGTCGTCGTTCATCGTCGTCGTTCGTCGTCGATCGTCGTCGTCGTTCGTCGTCGTCGATCGTCGTCGTTCGTTGTCGGTCGTCGTCGGTCGTAGTCGGTCATCGTCGTGCGACGTCGTCGTTCGTCCTCATTCGTTGTCGTTCGTCGTCGTTCGTCGTCGTTCGTCGTCGTTCGCCGTCGTCGTTCGTCGTCGTTCGTCGTCGTCGTTCGTCGTCGTTCGTCGTCGTTCGTCGTCGTCGTTCGTCGTCTTTCGTCGTCGTCGTTCGTCGTCGTTCGTCGTCGTTCGTCGTCGTCGTTCGTCGTCGTTCGTCGTCGTCGTTCGTCGGTGATCGTCGTCGTTCGTCGTCGTTCGTCGTCGTTCGTCGTCGTCGTTCGTCGTCGTTCGTCGTCGTGCGTCGTTGTTCATCGTCGTTGTTCGTCATCAGTCGTCGTCGTTCGTCGTCATTCGTCGTCGTCGTTCGTCGTCATTCGTCGTCGTTCGTCGTCGTTCGTCGTCTTTCGTCGTCGTCGTTCGTCGTCGTCCATCGTCGTCGGTCGTCGTTGTTCGTCGTCGTCGTTCATCGTCGTTCGTCGTCGTTCGTCGTCGTTCGTCGTCGTTCTTCGTCGTCGTTCGTCGTCGTTAGTTGTTGTTCGTCTTCGTTCGTCGTCGTTCATCGTCGTTCGTCGTCATCGTTCGTCGTCGTTCGTCGTCTTTCGTCGTCGTCGTTCGTCGTCGTTCGTCGTCCTTGTCGTTCGTCGTCGTCGTTTGTCGTCTTTCGTCGTCGTCGTTCGTCGTCGTCGTTCGTCATCGTTCGTCGTCGTTCGTCGTCTTTCGTCGTCGTCGTTCGTCGTCGTTCGTCGTCGGTCGTCGTCGTTCGTCGTCGTTCGTCGTCGTTTGTCGTCGTTCGTCGTCATTCGTCGTAGTCGTTCGTCGTCGTCGTTCGTCTTCCTTCGTCGTCGTCGTTCGTCGTCGTTCGTCGTCGTCGTTCGTCGTCGTCGTTCGTCGTCGTTCATCGTCGTTCGTCGTCGTCGTTCGTCGTCGTTCGTCGTCATTCGTCGTCGTTCGTCGTCGTTCGTCGTCGTTCGTCGTCGTTCGTCGTTGTTCGTCATCGTTCGTCGTCGTTCGTCGTCGTCGTTCGTCACCGTTCGTCGTCGTCGTTCGTCGTAGTTCGTCGTCGTTCGTCGTCTTCGTTCGTCGTCGTTCGTCGTCATTCGTCGTCGTTCATCGTTGTTCGTCGTCGTCGTTCATCGTCGTTCGCCGTCGTCGTTCGTCGTCGTTCGTCGTCGTCGTTCGTCGTCGTTCGTCGTCGTTCGTCGTCTTTCCTCGTCGTCGTTCGTCGTCGTTCCTCGTCGTTCGTCGTCGTTCGTCGTCGTCGTTCGTCGTCGTTCGTCGTCGTCTTTCGTCGGCGGTCGTCGTCGTTCGTCGTCGTTCGTCGTCGTTCGTCGTCGTCGTTCGTCGTAGTTCGTCGTCGTCGTTCGTCGTCTTTCGTCGTCATCGTTCGCCATCGTTCGTCGTCGTCGTTCGTCGTCGTAGTTCGTCGTCGTTCGTCGCCGTTCGTCGTCGTAGTTCATCGCCGTTCGTCTTCGTTCGTCGTCGTTCATCGTCGTTCGTCGTCGTTCGTCGTCGTTCGTCGTCGTTCGTCGTCGTCGTTCGTCGTCGTCGTTCGTCGTCGTCGTTCGTCGTCGTCGTTCGTCGTCGTTCGTCGTCGTCGTTCGTCGTCGTTCGTCGTTGTTAGTCTTCGTTCGTCGTCGTTCGTCGTCGTCGTTCGTCATCGTCGTACGTCGTCGTTCGTCGTCGTCGTTCGTCGTCGTCGTTCATCGTCGTTCGTCGTCGTCGTTCGTCGTCGTCGTTCGTCATCGTTCGTCGTCGTTCGTCGTCTTTCGTCGTCGGTCGTCGTCGTTCGTCGTCGTTCGTCGTCGTATGTCGTCGTTCGTCGTCATTCGTCGTAGTCGTTCGTCGTCGTCGATTGTCTTCCTTCGTCGTCGTCGTTCGTCGTCGTTCGTCGTCGTTCGTCGTCGTTCATCGTCGTTCGTCGTCGTCGTTCGTCGTCGTTCGTCGTCGTTCGTCGTCGTCGTTCGTCGTCGTTCGTCGTCGTCGTTCGTCGGCGTTCGTCGTCGTTCGTCGTCGTTCGTCGTCGTTCGTCGTCGTTCGTCATCGTTCGTCGTCGTTCGTCGTCGTTCGTCGTTGTCGTTCGTCGTCGTTCGTCGTCGTTCGTCGTCGTTAGTCGTCGTACGTCGTCGTCGTTCGTCGTCGTTCGTCGTCGTCGTTCGTCGCCATTCTTCGTCGTTCGTCGTCGAGGTTCATCGTCGTTCGTCGTCGTCGTTCGTCGTCGTTCGTCGTCGTTCGTCGTCGTTCGTCGTCGTTCGTCGTCGTCGTTCATCGACGTTCGTCGTCGTTCGTCGTCGTTCGTCGTAGTTCGTCGTCGTTCGTCGTCGTTCGTCGTCGTCGTTCGTCGTCGTCGTTCGTCGTCGTCGTTCGTCGTCGTCGTTCGTCGTCGTTCGCCGTCGTTCGCCGTCGTTCGTCGTCGTTCGTCGTCGTTCGTCGTTGTCGTTCGTCGATGTCGTTCGTCGTCGTTCGTCGTCGTTCGTCGTCGTTCGTCGTCGTTCGTCGTCGTTCGTCGTCGTTCGTCGTCGTTCGTCGTCGTTCGTCATCGTTCGTCGTCGTCGGTCCACGTCGTCGTTCGTCGTCGTTCGTCGTCGTCGTTCGTCGTCGTTCGTCGTCGTTCGTCGTCGTTCGTCGTCGTCGTTTGTCGTCGTCGTTCGTCGTAGTTCGTCGTCGTCGTTCTTCGTCGTTCGTCGTCGTCGTTGGTCGTCGTTCGTCGTCGATCTTCGTCGTCTTTCGTCGTCGTTCGTTGTCTTTCGTCGTCGTTCATCGTCGCTCGTCGTCATCGTTCATCGTCGTTCGTCTTCGTTCGTCGTCGTTCGTCGTCGTTCGTCGTCGTTCGTCGTCATTCGTCGTCGTCGTTCGTCGTCGTTCGTCGTCGTTCGTCGTCATCGTTCGTCGTCGTTCGTCGTCGTTCGTCGTCGTTCATCGTCGTTCGTCGTCGTTCGTCGTCGTCGTTCGTCGTCGTTCGTCGTCGTTCGTCGTCGTCGTTCGTCGTCGTTCGTCGTCGTTCGTCGTCGTCGTTCGTCGTCGTTCGTAGTCGTTCGTCGTCGTTCGTCGTCGTCGTTCGTCGTCGTCGTTCGTCGTCGTCGTCGTTCGTCGTCGTCGTTCGTCGTCGTCGTCGTTCGTCGTCGTCGTTCGTCGTCGTTCGTCGTCGTTCGTCGTCGTCGTTCGTCGTCGTTCGTCGTCGTTCGTCGTCGTTCGTCGTTGTCTTTCGTCGTCGTTCGTCGTCGTTCGTCGTCGCTGTTCGTCATCAGTCGTCGTCGGTCGTCGTCATTCGTCGTCGTCGTGCGTCGTCATTCGTCGTCGTTCGTCGTCGTTCGTCGTCGTTCGTCGTCGTCGTTCGTCGTCGTTCATCGTCGTCGTTCGTCGTCGATCGTCGTCGTCGTTCGTCGTCATTCATCGTCGTTCGTCGTCGTCGTTCGTCGTCGTCGATCGTCGTCGTTCGTTGTCGGTCGTCGTCGGTCGTAGTCGGTCATCGTCGTGCGACGTCGTCGTTCGTCCTCATTCGTTGTCGTTCGTCGTCGTTCGTCGTCGTTCGTCGTCGTTCGTCGTCGTCGTTTGTCGTCGTTCGTCGTCGTTCGTCGTCGTTTGTCGTCGTCGTTCGTCGTCGTTCGTCGTCATTCGTCGTCGTTCGTCGTCGGCGTTCGTCGTCGTTCGTCGTCGTTCGTCGTCGTTCGTCGTCGTTCTTCGTCGTTCGTCGTCGTTCGTCGTCGTTTGTCGTTGTTCGTCGTCGTTCATCGTCGTTCGTCGTCGTTCGTCGTCGTTCATCGTCGTTAGAAGTCGTTCGTCGTCGTTAGAAGTCGTTCGTCGTCGTCGTTCGTCGTCATTCGTCGTCGTTCGTCGTCGGTCGTCGTCGGTCGTAGTCGGTCCTCGTCCTTCGACGTCGTCGTTGGTCCTCATTCGTCGTCGTTCGTCGTCGTTCGTCATCGTCGTTCGTCGTCGTTCGTCGTCGTTCGTCGTCGTTCGTCGTCGTCGTTCGTCGTCGTCGTTCGTCGTCGTCGTTCGTCGTCGTTCGTCGTCGTTCGTCGTCGTTCGTCGTCGTCGTTCGTCGTCGTCGTTCGTCGTCGTCGATCGTCGTCGTCGTTCGTCGTCGTCGTTCGTCGTCGTCGTTCGTCGTCGTCGTTCGTCGTCGTCATTCGTCGTCGTTCGTCGTCGTTCGTCGTCGTTCGTCGTCGTTCGTCGTCGTCGTTCGTCGTCGTTCGTCGTTGTCTTTCGTCGTCGTTCGTCGTCGTTCGTCGTCGCTGTCCGTCATCTGTCGTCGTCGGTCGTCGTCATTCGTCGTCGTCGTGCGTCGTCATTCGTCGTCGTTCGTCGTCGTTCGTCGTCGTTCGTCGTCGTCGTTCGTCGTCGTTCATCGTCGTCGTTCGTCGTCGATCGTCGTCGTCGTTCGTCGTCATTCATCGTCGTTCGTCGTCGTCGTTCGTCGTCGTCGATCGTCGTCGTTCGTTGTCGGTCGTCGTCGGTCGTAGTCGGTCATCGTCGTGCGACGTCGTCGTTCGTCCTCATTCGTTGTCGTTCGTCGTCGTTCGTCGTCGTTCGTCGTCGTTCGTCGTCGTTCGTCGTCGTTCGCCGTCGTCGTTCGTCGTCGTTCGTCGTCGTCGTTTGTCGTCGTTCGTCGTCGTTCGTCGTCGTCGTTCGTCGTCTTTCGTCGTCGTCGTTCGTCGTCGTTCGTCGTCGTTCGTCGTCGTCGTTCGTCGTCGTTCGTCGTCGTCGATCGTCGGTGATCGTCGTCGTTCGTCGTCGTTCGTCGTCGTTCGTCGTCGTCGTTCGTCGTCGTTCGTCGTCGTGCGTCGTTGTTCGTCGTCGTTGTTCGTCATCAGTCGTCGTCGTTCGTCGTCATTCGTCGTCGTCGTTCGTCGTCATTCGTCGTCGTTCGTCGTCGTTCGTCGTCTTTCGTCGTCGTCGTTCGTCGTCGTCCATCGTCGTCGGTCGTCGTTGTTCGTCGTCGTCGTTCATCGTCGTTCGTCGTCGTTCGTCGTCGTTCGTCGTCGTTCTTCGTCGTCGTTCGTCGTCGTTAGTTGTTGTTCGTCTTCGTTCGTCGTCGTTCATCGTCGTTCGTCGTCATCGTTCGTCGTCGTTCGTCGTCTTTCGTCGTCGTCGTTCGTCGTCGTTCGTCGTCCTTGTCGTTCGTCGTCGTCGTTTGTCGTCTTTCGTCGTCGTCGTTCGTCGTCGTCGTTCGTCATCGTTCGTCGTCGTTCGTCGTCGTTCGTCGTCGGTCGTCGTCGTTCGTCGTCGTTCGTCGTCGTTTGTCGTCGTTCGTCGTCATTCGTCGTAGTCGTTCGTCGTCGTCGTTCGTCTTCCTTCGTCGTCGTCGTTCGTCGTCGTTCGTCGTCGTCGTTCGTCGTCGTCGTTCGTCGTCGTTCATCGTCGTTCGTCGTCGTCGTTCGTCGTCGTTCGTCGTCATTCGTCGTCGTTCGTCGTCGTTCGTCGTCGTTCGTCGTCGTTCGTCGTTGTTCGTCATCGTTCGTCGTCGTTCGTCGTCGTCGTTCGTCACCGTTCGTCGTCGTCGTTCGTCGTAGTTCGTCGTCGTTCGTCGTCTTCGTTCGTCGTCGTTCGTCGTCATTCGTCGTCGTTCATCGTTGTTCGTCGTCGTCGTTCATCGTCGTTCGCCGTCGTCGTTCGTCGTCGTTCGTCGTCGTTCGTCGTCGTCGTTCGTCGTCGTTCGTCGTCGTTCGTCGTCTTTCCTCGTCGTCGTTCGTCGTCGTTCCTCGTCGTTCGTCGTCGTTCGTCGTCGTCGTTCGTCGTCGTTCGTCGTCGTCTTTCGTCGGCGGTCGTCGTCGTTCGTCGTAGTCGTTCGTCGTCATTCGTCGTCGTTCGTCGTCGTTCGTCATCGTCGCCGTTCGTCGTCGTCGTTCGTCGTCGTTCGTCATCGTCGTCGTTCGTCGTCTTTCGTCGTCGTCGTTCTTCGTCGTTCGTCGTCGATCGTCGTCGTTCGTAGTCGTCGTTCGTCGTCGTCGTTCGTCGGCGTTCGTCGTCGTTCGTCGTCGTTCGTCGTCTTTCGTCGTCATCGTTCGTCGTCGTTCGTCGTCGATCGTCGTCGTTCGTCGTCGTCGTTCGTCGTCGTTCGTCGTCGTCGTTCGTCGTCGTTCGTCGTCATCGTTCGTCGTCGTTGTTCGTCATCGTTCGTCGTCGTTCGTCGTCGTTCGTCGTCGTCGTTCGTCGTTGGTCGTCGTCGTTCGTCGTCGTCGTTCGTCGTCGTTTGTCGTCGTTCGTCGTCGTCGTTCGTCGTCGTTTGTCGTCGTTCGTCGTCGATCGTCGTCGTTCGTCGTCGTTCGACGTCATTCGTCGTCGTTCGTCGTCGTTCGTCGTCGTCGTTCGTCGTCGTCGTTCGTCGTCGTTCGTCGTCGTTCGTCGTCGTCCGTCGTCGTCGTTCGTCGTCGCTCGTCGTCGTTCGTCGTCGTTCGTCGTAGTTCGTCGTCGTCGTTCGTCGTCGTTCGTCGTCGTCGTCGTTCGTCGTCGTTCGTCGTCGTTCGTCGTCGTTCATCGTCGTACGTCGTCGTTAGTCATCGTTCGTCGTCGTCATTCGTCGTCGTTCGTCATCGTTCGTCGTCGTTCGTCGTCGTTCGTCGTCGTCGTTATACGTCGTTCGTCGTCGTTCGTCGTCTTTCGTCGTCGTTCGTCTTCGTTCGTCGTTGTTCGTAGTCGTTCGTCGTCGTCGTCGTTCGTCGTCGTTCGTCGTCGTCGTTAGTCGTCGTTAGTCGTCGTTCGTCGTCGTTCGTCGTCGTTCGTCGTCGTTCGTCGTCGTCGTACGTCGTCTTTCGTCGTCGTTCGTCATCGTTCGTCGTCGTCGTTCGTCGTCGTCGTTCGTCGTCGTTCATCGTAGTTCGTCGTCGTCGTTCGTCGTCGTTCGTTGTCGTCGTCGTTCGTCGTCGTTCGTCGTCGTTCGTCGTCGTTCATCGTCGTACGTCGTCGTTAGTCGTCGTTCGTCGTCGTCATTCGTCGTCGTTCGTCATCGTTCGTCGTCGTTCGTCGTCGTTCGTCGTCGTTCGTCGTCGTTCGTCGTCATCGTTCTTCGTCGTTCGTCGTCGTTCGTCGTCGTTCGTCGTATTTTGTCTTCGTTCGTCTTTGTTCGTAGTCGTTCGTCGTCGTTCGTCGTCGTCGTACGTCGTCGTTCGTCGTCGTTCGTCGTCGTCGTACGTCGTCGTTCGTCGTCGTTCGTCGTCGATGTTCGTCGTCGTTCGTCATCGTTCGTCGTCGTCATTCGTCGTCGTTCGTCGTCGTCGTTCGTCGGCGTTCGTCGTCGTTCGTCGTCGTTCGTAGTTCGTCGTCGTCGGTCGTCGTCGTTCGTCGTCGTCGTTCGTTCTCGGTCGTCGTCGTCGTTCGTCTTCGTTCGTCATCGTTCGTCGTCGTTCGTCGTGGTTCATCGTCGTTCGTCGTCGTCGTTCGTCGTCGGTCGTCGTCGTTCGTCGTCGTTCGTCGTCGGTCGTCTTCGTCGTCGTCGTTCGTCGTCGTTCGTAGTCGTTGGTCGTCGTTCATCGTCGTCGTTCGTCGTCGTTCGTCGTCGTTCGTCGTCGTTCGTCGTCGTTCGTCGATTTTCGTCGTCGTTGTTCGTCGTCGTTCGTCGTCTTTCGTCGTAGTCGTTCGTTGTCGTTCGTCGTCGTTCGTCGTCGTTCGTCGTAGTCGTTCGTCGTCGTCGTTCGTCGTCGTTCGTTGTCGTCGTTCATCGTCGTTCGTCGTCGTTCGTCGTCGTCGTTCGTCGTCGTTCGTCGTCGTTCGTCGTCGTTCGTCGTCGACGTTCGTCGTCGTCGTTCGTCGTCGTTCGTCGTCGTCGTTCGTCGTCGTTCGTCGTCGTTAGTCGACGTTCGCCGTCGTTCGTCGTCGTCGTTCGTCGTCGTTAGTCGACGTTCGCCGTCGTTCGTCGTCGTCGTTCGTCGTCGTCGTACGTCGTCTTTCGTCGTCGGTCGTCATCTTTCGTCGTCGTTCGTCGTCGTTCGTCATCGTTCGTCGTCGTTCGTCGTCGTCGTTCGTCGTCTTTCGTCGTCGTTCGTCGTCGTTCGTCGTCGCTCGTCGTCGTTCGTCGTCGTTCGTCGTCGTAGTTCGTCGTCGTTCGTCGTCATTCGTCGTCGTCGTTCGTCGTCGTTCGTCGTCGTTCGTCGTCGTCCTTCGTCATCGTTCGTCGTCGTCGTTCGTCGTCGTTCATCGTCGTTCGTCTTCATCGTTCGTCGTCGTTCGTCATCGTCGTACGTCGTCGTTCGTCGTCGTCGTTCGTCGTCATCGTTCATCGTCGTTCGTCGTCGTCGTTCGTCGTCGTCGTTCGTCATCGTTCGTCGTCGTTCGTCGTCGTTCGTCGTCGTTCGTCGTCGTCCGTCGTCGTCGTTCGTCGTCGCTCGTCGTCGTTCGTCGTCGTTCGTCGTAGTTCGTCGTCGTCGTTCGTCGTCGTTCGTCGTCGTTCGTCGTCGTTCGTCGTCGTTCATCGTCGTACGTCGTCGTTAGTCGTCGTTCGTCGTCGTCATTCGTCGTCGTTCGTCATCGTTCGTCGTCGTTCGTCGTCGTTCGTCGTCGTCGTTATACGTCGTTCGTCGTCGTTCGTCGTCTTTCGTCGTCGTTCGTCTTCGTTCGTCGTTGTTTGTAGTCGTTCGTCGTCGTCGTCGTTCGTCGTCGTTCGTCGTCGTCGTTAGTCGTCGTTAGTCGTCGTTCGTCGTCGTTCGTCGTCGTTCGTCGTCGTCGTACGTCGTCTTTCGTTGTCGTTCGTCATCGTTCGTCGTTGTCGTTCGTCGTCGTTCGTCGTAGTTCGTCGTCGTCGTTCGTCGTCGTTCGTCGTCGTCGTCGTTCGTCGTCGTTCGTCGTCGTTCGTCGTCGTTCATCGTCGTACGTCGTCGTTAGTCGTCGTTCGTCGTCGTCATTCGTCGTCGTTCGTCATCGTTCGTCGTCGTTCGTCGTCGTTCGTCGTCGTCGTTCTTCGTCGTTCGTCGTCGTTCGTCGTCGTTCGTCGTCGTTCGTCTTCGTTTGTCTTCGTTCGTCTTTGTTCGTAGTCGTTCGTCGTCGTTCGTCGTCGTCGTACGTCGTCGTTCGTCGTCGTTCGTCGTCGATGTTCGTCGTCGTTCGTCATCGTTCGTCGTCGTCGTTCGTCGTCGTTCGTCGTCGTCGTTCGTCGGCGTTCGTCGTCGTTCGTCGTCGTTCGTCGTTCGTCGTCGTCGGTCGTCGTCGTTCGTCGTCTTCGTTCGTTCTCGGTCGTCGTCGTCGTTCGTCTTCGTTCGTCATCGTTCGTCGTCGTTCGTCGTGGTTCATCGTCGTTCGTCGTCGTCGTTCGTCGTCGGTCGTCGTCGTTCGTCGTCGTTCGTCGTCGGTCGTCTTCGTCGTCGTCGTTCGTCGTCGTTCGTAGTCGTTGGTCGTCGTTCATCGTCGTCGTTCGTCGTCTTTCGTCGTCGTTCGTCGTCGTTCGTCGTCGTTCGTCGTCGTTCGTCGTCGTTCGTCGATTTTCGTCGTCGTTGTTCGTCGTCGTTCGTCGTCTTTCGTCGTAGTCGTTCGTTGTCGTTCGTCGTCGTTCGTCGTCGTTCGTCGTCCTCGTTCGTCGTTGTTCGTCGTCGTCGTTCGTCGTCGTTCGTCGTCGTTCGTCGTCGTTCGTCGTCGTCGTTCGTCGTCGTTCGTCGTCGACGTTCGTCGTCGTTCGTCGTCGTCGTTCGTCGTCGTCGTTCGTCGTCGTTCGTCGTCGTTAGTCGACGTTCGCCGTCGTTCGTCGTCGTCGTTCGTCGTCGTCGTACGTCGTCTTTCGTCGTCGGTCGTCATCTTTCGTCGTCGTTCGTCGTCGTCGTTCGTCGTCGTTCGTCGTCGTTCGTCGTCGTCGTTCGTCGTCTTTCGTCGTCGTTCGTCGTCGTTCGTCGTCGCTCGTCGTCGTTCGTCGTCGTTCGTCGTCGTAGTTCGTCGTCGTTCGTCGTCATTCGTCGTCGTCGTTCGTCGTCGTTCGTCGTCGTTCGTCGTCGTCCTTCGTCATCGTTCGTCGTCGTCGTTCGTCGTCGTTCATCGTCGTTCGTCTTCATCGTTCGTCGTCGTTCGTCGTCGTTCGTCGTCGTTCGTCGTCGTCGTTCGTCGTCGTTCGTCGTCGTTCGTCGTCGTTCGTCGTTGTTCGTCGTCGTTCGTCGTCGTTCGTCGTCGTCGTTCGTCGTCGTCGTTCGTCGTCTTCGTTCGTCGTTGTTCGTCGTCGTCGTTCGTCGTCGTTCGTCGTCGTCGTTCGTCGTCGTTCGTCGTCGTTCGTCGTCGTCGTTCGTCGTCGTTCGTCATCGTTCGTCGTCGTCGTTCGTCGTCGTTCGTCGTTGTTCGTCGTCGTCGTTCGTCGTCGTTCGTCGTCGTCGTTCGTCGTGGTTCGTCTTCGTTCGTCGTCGTTCGTCGTCGTCGTACGACGTCGTTCGTCGTCGTTCGTCGTCGTCGTTCGTCGTCGTTCGTCGTCGTTCGTCGATTTTCGTCGTCGTCGTTCTTCGTCGTTCGTCGTCTTTCGTCGTAGTCGTTCGTTGTCGTTCGTCGTCGTTCGTCGTCGTTCGTCGTCGACGTTCGTCGTCGTCGTTCGTCGTCGTTCGTCGTCGTCGTTCGTCGTCGTTATTCGACGTTCGCCGTCGTTCGCCGTCGTTCGTCGTCGTCGTTCGTCGTCCTTCGTCGTCGTCGTACGTCGTCTTTCGTCGTCGGTCGTCATCGTTCGTCGTCGTTCGTCGTCGTCATTCGTCGTCGTTCGTCATCGTTCGTCATCGTTGGTCGTCGTTCGTCGTCGTCGTTCGTCGTCATTCGTCGTCGTTCGTCGTCGCTCGTCGTCGTTCGTCGTCGTTCGTCGGCGTCGTTCGTCGTCGTTCGTCGTCATTCGTCGTCGTCGTTCGTCGTCGTTCGTTGTCGTTCGTCGTCGTCCTTCGTCATCGTTCGTCGTCGTCGTTCGTCGTCGTTCATCGTCGTTCGTCGTCATCGTTCGTCGTCGTTCGTCGTCGTCGTTCGTCGTCGTTCGTCGTCGTTCGTCGTTGTTCGTCGTCGTTCGTCGTCGTTCGTCGTCGTCGTTCGTCGTCTTCGTTCGTCGTCGTTCGTCGTCGTCGTTCGTCGTCGTCGTTCGTCGTCGTTCGTCGTCGTTAGTCGTCGTTCGTCGTTGTCGTTCGTCGTCGTTCGTCGTCATTCGTCGTCGTCGTTCGTCGTCATTCGTCGTCGTCGTTAATCATCGTTCGTCGTCGTTCGTCGTCGTTCGTCGTCGTCGTTCGTCGTCTTTCGTCGTCGTCGTTCGTCGTCGTTCGTCGTCGTTCGTCGTCGTTCGTCGTCGTCGTTCGTCGTCGTTCGTCGTCGTTCGTCGTCATTCGTCGTCGTTGTTCGTCGTCGTTCGTCGTCGTCGTTCTTCGTCGTTCGTCGTCGTTCGTCGTCGTTCGTCGTCGTTCGTCTTCGTTCGTCGTTGTTCGTAGTCGTTCGTCGTCGTCGTCGTTCGTCGTCGTTCGTCGTCGTCGTTAGTCGTCGTAGTCGTCGTTCGTCGTCGTTCGTCGTCGTCGCTCGTCGTCGTTCGTCGTCGTCGTACGTCGTCTTTCGTCGTCGTTCGTCATCGTTCGTCGTCGTCGTTCGTCGTCGTCGTTCCTCGTAGTTCGTCGTCTATCGTCGTCGATGTTCGTCGTCGTTCGTCGTCGTTCGTCGTCGTTCGCCGTCGCTCGTCGTCGTTCGTTGTCGTTCGTCGTCGTTCGTCGTCATTCGTCGTCGTCGTTCGTCGTCGTTCGTCGTCATTCGTCGTCGTCCTTCGTCATCGTTCGTCGTCGTCGTTCGTCGTCGTTCGTCGTCGTTCGTCGTCGTTCGTCGTCGTCGTTCGTCGTCGTTCGTCGTTGTTCGTCGTCGTTCATCGTCGTTCGTCTTCGTTCGTAGTCGTTCGTCGTCGTGGTTCGTCGTCGTTCGTCGTCGTCGTTCGTCGTCATTCGTCGTTGTTCGTCGTCGTTCGTCGTCGTTCGTCGTCGTCGTTCGTCGTCGTCGTTCGGCGTCGTCGTTCGTCGTCTTCGTTCGTCGTCGTTCGTCGTCGTCGTTCGTCGTCGTCGTTCGTCGTCGTCGTTCGTCGTCGTTAGTCGTCGTCTTTCGTCGTCGTCGTTCGTCGTCGTTCGTCGTCGTTCATCGTCGTTCGTCGTCGTTCGTCGTCGTTCGTCGCCGTCGTTCGTCGTCGTTCGTCGTCGTTCGTCGTCGTTCGTCGTCATTCGTCGTCGTCGTTCGTCGTCGGTCGTCGTCGTTCATCGTCGTCGTTCATGATGATTCGTCGTCGTTGTTCGTCATCGTTCGTCGTAGTTCGTCGTCGTCGTTCATCGTCGTTCGTCGTCGTTCATCGTCGTTCGTCGTCGTTCGCCGTCGTTCGTCGTCGTCGTTCGTCCTCGTTCGTCGTCGTTCGTCGTCGTTCGTCGTCGTCGTTCGTCATCGTTCGTCGTCGTTCGTCGTCGTCGTTCGTCGTCGTTCGTCGTCGTCGTACGTCGTCTTTCGTCGTCGTTCGTCGTAGTTCGTCGTCTATCGTCGTCGTCGTTCGTCGTCGTTCGTCGTCGTCGTTCGTCATCGTTCGTCGTCGTCGTTCGTCTTCGTTCGTCGTCGTTCGTCGTCGTTGTTCGTCGTCGTTCGTCGTCGTTCGTCGTCGTTCGTCGTCGTTCGTCGTCGTCGTTCATAGTCGTCGTTCGTCGTCGTCGTTCGTCGTCGTTCGTCGTCGTTAGTCGTCGTTCGTTGTCATTCGTCGTCGTCGTTCGTCGTCGTTCGTCGTCATTCGTCGTCGTCCTTCGTCATCGTTCGTCGTCGTCGTTCGTCGTCGTTCGTCGTCGTTCGTCGTCGTTCGTCGTCATCGTTCGTCGTCGTTCGTCGTCGTTCGTCGTCGTTCATTGTCGTTCGTCTTCGTTCGTCGTCGTTCGTCGTCGTCGTTCGTCGTCGTTCGTCGTCGTTCGTCGTCGTCGTACGTCGTCTTTCGTCCTCGTTCGTCATCGTTCGTCGTCGTCGTTCCTCGTAGTTCGTCGTCTATCGTCGTCGATGTTCGTCGTCGTTCGTCGTCGTTCGTCGTCGTTCGTCGTCGTTCGTCGTCGCTCGTCGTCGTTCGTCGTCGTTCGTCGTCGTCGTTCGTCGTCGTTCGTCGTCGTTCGTCGTCATTCTTCGTCGTCGTTCGTCGTCGTTCGTCGTCGTTCGTCGTCGTTCGTCGTCATTCGTCGTCGTCCTTCGTCGTCGTTCGTCGTCGTCGTTCGTCGTCGTTCGTCGTCGTTCGTCGTCATCGTTCGTCGTCGTTCGTCGTCGTTCGTCGTCGTTCATCGTCGTTCGTCGTCGTTCGTCGTCGTTCGTCGTCGTTCGTCGTCGTCGTTCGTCGTCGTTCGTCGTCGTCGTTCGTCGTCGTTGTACGTCGTCTTTCGTCGTCGTTCGTCGTCGTCGTTCGTCGTAGTTCGTCGTCTTTCGTCGTCATCGTTCGCCATCGTTCGTCGTCGTCGTTCGTCGTCGTTCATCGTCGTCGTTCGTCGTCATCGTTCGTCGTCGTTCGTCGCCGTTCGTCGTCGTCGTTCGTCGTCGTTCGTCGTCGTTCATCGTCGTTCGTCGTTGTTCGTCGTCGTCGTTCGTCGTCGTCGTTCGTCGTCGTTCGTCGTCGTTCGTCGTCGTTCGTCGTCGTCGTTCGTCGTCGTTCGTCGTCTTTCGTCGTCGTTCGTCGTCGTTCGTCGTCGTTCGTCGTCGTTCGTCGTCGTTCGTCGTCGTTCGTCGTCGTCGTTCGTCGTCGTCGTTCGTCGTCGTTCGTCGTCGTCGTTCGTCGTTGTTAGTCTTCGTTCGTCGTCGTTCGTCGTCGTCGTTCGTCGTCGTTCGTCGTCGTCGTTCGTCGTCGTTCGTCGTTGTTCGTCGTCGTTCATCGTCGTTCGTCTTCGTTCGTAGTCGTTCGTCGTCGTGGTTCGTCGTCGTTCGTCGTCGTCGTTCGTCGTCATTCGTCGTTGTTCGTCGTCGTTCGTCGTCGTTCGTCGTCGTCGTTCGTCGTCGTCGTTCGGCGTCGTCGTTCGTCGTCTTCGTTCGTCGTCGTTCGTCGTCGTCGTTCGTCGTCGTCGTTCGTCGTCGTCGTTCGTCGTCGTTAGTCGTCGTCTTTCGTCGTCGTCGTTCGTCGTCGTTCGTCGTCGTTCATCGTCGTTCGTCGTCGTTCGTCGTCGTTCGTCGGCGTCGTTCGTCGTCGTTCGTCGTCGTTCGTCGTCGTTCGTCGTCATTCGTCGTCGTCGTTCGTCGTCGGTCGTCGTCGTTCATCGTCGTCGTTCATGATGATTCGTCGTCGTTGTTCGTCATCGTTCGTCGTAGTTCGTCGTCGTCGTTCATCGTCGTTCGTCGTCGTTCATCGTCGTTCGTCGTCGTTCGCCGTCGTTCGTCGTCGTCGTTCGTCCTCGTTCGTCGTCGTTCGTCGTCGTTCGTCGTCGTCGTTCGTCATCGTTCGTCGTCGTTCGTCGTCGTCGTTCGTCGTCGTTCGTCGTCGTCGTACGTCGTCTTTCGTCGTCGTCGTTCGTCGTCGTTCGTCGTCGTCGTTCGTCGTCGTTCGTCGTCGTTCGTCGTCGTTCGTCGTCGTCGTTCATCGTCGTTCGTCGTCATTCGTCGTGGTCGTTCGTCGTCGTTCGTCGTTGTTCGTCATCGTTCGTCGTCGTTCGTCGTCGTCGTTCGTCGTCGTTCGTCGTCGTTCGTCGTCGTTCATCGTCGTTCGTCGTCGTCGTTCATCGTCGTTCGCCGTCGTCGTTCGTCGTCGTTCGTCGTCGTTCGTCGTCGTCGTTCGTCGTCATTCGTCGTCGTCGTTCGTCGTCGTTCGTCGTCGTTCATCGTCGTCGTTCATCATCGTTCGTCGTCGTTGTTCGTCGTCGTTCGTCATCGTTCGTCGTAGTTCGTCGTCGTCGTTCGTCGTCGTTCGTCGTCGTCGTCCGTCGTCGTTCGACGTCGTTCATCGTCGTTCGTCGTCGTTCGTCGTCGTTCGTCGTCGTCGTTCGTCGTCGTTCCTCGTCGTTCGTCGTCGTTCGTCGTCGTCGTTCGTCATCGTTCGTCGTCGTTCGTCGTCGTCGTTCGTCGTCGTTCGTCGTCGTCGTACGTCGTCTTTCGTCGTCGTTCGTCGTCGTTCGTCGTCGTCGTTCGTCCTAGTTCGTCGTCGTCGTTCGTCGTCGTTCGTCGTCTTTCGTCGTCGTCGTTCGTCATCGTTCGTCGTCGTCGTTCGTCTTCGTTCGTCGTCGTTCGTCGTCGTCGTTCGTCGTCGTCGTTCGTCGTCGTTCGTCGTCGTTCGTCGTCGTTCGTCGTCGTTCGTCGTCGTCGTTCGTCGTCGTTCGTCGTCGTTCGTCGTCGTTCATCGTCGTTCGTCGTCGTCGTTCATCGTCGTTCGTCGTCGTTCGTCGTCGTCGTTCGTCGTCGTTCGTCGTCGTCGTTCGTCGGCGTTCGTCGTCGTTCGTCGTCGTTCGTCGTCGTTCGTCGTCGTTCGTCATCGTTCGTCGTCGTTCGTCGTCGTTGGTCGTTGTCGTTCGTCGTCGTTCGTCGTCGTTCGTCGTCGTTAGTCGTCGTACGTCGTCGTCGTTCGTCGTCGTCGTTCGTCGTCGTTCGTCGTCGTCGTTCGTCGCCATTCTTCGTCGTTCGTCGTCGAGGTTCATCGTCGTTCGTCGTCGTCGTTCGTCGTCGTTCGTCGTCGTTCGTCGTCGTCGTTCATCGACGTTCGTCGTCGTTCGTCGTCGTTCGTCGTAGTTCGTCGTCGTTCGTCGTCGTTCGTCGTCGTCGTTCGTCGTCGTCGTTCGTCGTCGTCGTTCGTCGTCGTCGTTCGTCGTCGTTCGCCGTCGTTCGCCGTCGTTCGTCGTCGTCGGTCCACGTCGTCGTTCGTCGTCGTTCGTCGTCGTCGTTCGTCGTCGTTCGTCGTCGTTCGTCGTCGTTCGTCGTCGTCGTTCGTCGTCGTCGTTCGTCGTAGTTCGTCGTCGTCGTTCTTCGTCGTTCGTCGTCGTCGTTGGTCGTCGTTGGTCGTCGTTCGTCGTCGATCTTCGTCGTCTTTCGTCGTCGTTCGTTGTCTTTCGTCGTCGTTCATCGTCGCTCGTCGTCATCGTTCATCGTCGTTCGTCTTCGTTCGTCGTCGTTCGTCGTCGTTCGTCGTCGTCGTTCGTCGTCGTTCGTCGTCGTTCGCCGTCGTTCGTCGACGTTCGTCGTCGTTCGTCGTCGTTCGTCGTCGTTCGTCGTCATTCGTCGTCGTCCTTCGTCGTCGTTCGTCGTCGTCGTTCGTCGTCGTTCGTCGTCGTTCGTCGTCATCGTTCGTCGTCGTTCGTCGTCGTTCGTCGTCGTTCATCGTCGTTCGTCGTCGTTCGTCGTCGTTCGTCGTCGTTCGTCGTCGTCGTTCGTCGTCGTTCGTCGTCGTCGTTCGTCGTCGTCGTACGTCGTCTTTCGTCGTCGTTCGTCGTCGTCGTTCGTCGTAGTTCGTCGTCTTTCGTCGTCATCGTTCGCCATCGTTCGTCGTCGTCGTTCGTCGTCGTTCATCGTCGTCGTTCGTCGTCATCGTTCGTCGTCGTTCGTCGCCGTTCGTCGTCGTCGTTCGTCGTCGTTCGTCGTCGTTCATCGTCGTTCGTCGTTGTTCGTCGTCGTCGTTCGTCGTCGTCGTTCGTCGTCGTTCGTCGTCGTTCGTCGTCGTTCGTCGTCGTCGTTCGTCGTCGTTCGTCGTCTTTCGTCGTCGTTCGTCGTCGTTCGTCGTCGTTCGTCGTCGTTCGTCGTCGTTCGTCGTCGTTCGTCGTCGTCGTTCGTCGTCGTCGTTCGTCGTCGTTCGTCGTCGTCGTTCGTCGTTGTTAGTCTTCGTTCGTCGTCGTTCGTCGTCGTCGTTCGTCGTCGTTCGTCGTCGTCGTTCGTCGTCGTTCGTCGTTGTTCGTCGTCGTTCATCGTCGTTCGTCTTCGTTCGTAGTCGTTCGTCGTCGTGGTTCGTCGTCGTTCGTCGTCGTCGTTCGTCGTCATTCGTCGTTGTTCGTCGTCGTTCGTCGTCGTTCGTCGTCGTCGTTCGTCGTCGTCGTTCGGCGTCGTCGTTCGTCGTCTTCGTTCGTCGTCGTTCGTCGTCGTCGTTCGTCGTCGTCGTTCGTCGTCGTCGTTCGTCGTCGTTAGTCGTCGTCTTTCGTCGTCGTCGTTCGTCGTCGTTCGTCGTCGTTCATCGTCGTTCGTCGTCGTTCGTCGTCGTTCGTCGGCGTCGTTCGTCGTCGTTCGTCGTCGTTCGTCGTCGTTCGTCGTCATTCGTCGTCGTCGTTCGTCGTCGGTCGTCGTCGTTCATCGTCGTCGTTCATGAGGATTCGTCGTCGTTGTTCGTCATCGTTCGTCGTAGTTCGTCGTCGTCGTTCATCGTCGTTCGTCGTCGTTCATCGTCGTTCGTCGTCGTTCGCCGTCGTTCGTCGTCGTCGTTCGTCCTCGTTCGTCGTCGTTCGTCGTCGTTCGTCGTCGTCGTTCGTCATCGTTCGTCGTCGTTCGTCGTCGTCGTTCGTCGTCGTTCGTCGTCGTCGTACGTCGTCTTTCGTCGTCGTCGTTCGTCGTCGTTCGTCGTCGTCGTTCGTCGTCGTTCGTCGTCGTTCGTCGTCGTTCGTCGTCGTCGTTCATCGTCGTTCGTCGTCATTCGTCGTGGTCGTTCGTCGTCGTTCGTCGTTGTTCGTCATCGTTCGTCGTCGTTCGTCGTCGTCGTTCGTCGTCGTTCGTCGTCGTTCGTCGTCGTTCATCGTCGTTCGTCGTCGTCGTTCATCGTCGTTCGCCGTCGTCGTTCGTCGTCGTTCGTCGTCGTTCGTCGTCGTCGTTCGTCGTCATTCGTCGTCGTCGTTCGTCGTCGTTCGTCGTCGTTCATCGTCGTCGTTCATCATCGTTCGTCGTCGTTGTTCGTCGTCGTTCGTCATCGTTCGTCGTAGTTCGTCGTCGTCGTTCGTCGTCGTTCGTCGTCGTCGTCCGTCGTCGTTCGACGTCGTTCATCGTCGTTCGTCGTCGTTCGTCGTCGTTCGTCGTCGTCGTTCGTCGTCGTTCCTCGTCGTTCGTCGTCGTTCGTCGTCGTCGTTCGTCATCGTTCGTCGTCGTTCGTCGTCGTCGTTCGTCGTCGTTCGTCGTCGTCGTACGTCGTCTTTCGTCGTCGTTCGTCGTCGTTCGTCGTCGTCGTTCGTCCTAGTTCGTCGTCGTCGTTCGTCGTCGTTCGTCGTCTTTCGTCGTCGTCGTTCGTCATCGTTCGTCGTCGTCGTTCGTCTTCGTTCGTCGTCGTTCGTCGTCGTCGTTCGTCGTCGTCGTTCGTCGTCGTTCGTCGTCGTTCGTCGTCGTTCGTCGTCGTTCGTCGTCGTCGTTCGTCGTCGTTCGTCGTCGTTCGTCGTCGTTCATCGTCGTTCGTCGTCGTCGTTCATCGTCGTTCGTCGTCGTTCGTCGTCGTCGTTCGTCGTCGTTCGTCGTCGTCGTTCGTCGGCGTTCGTCGTCGTTCGTCGTCGTTCGTCGTCGTTCGTCGTCGTTCGTCGTCGTTCGTCATCGTTCGTCGTCGTTCGTCGTCGTTGGTCGTTGTCGTTCGTCGTCGTTCGTCGTCGTTCGTCGTCGTTAGTCGTCGTACGTCGTCGTCGTTCGTCGTCGTCGTTCGTCGTCGTTCGTCGTCGTCGTTCGTCGCCATTCTTCGTCGTTCGTCGTCGAGGTTCATCGTCGTTCGTCGTCGTCGTTCGTCGTCGTTCGTCGTCGTTCGTCGTCGTTCGTCGTCGTTCGTCGTCGTCGTTCATCGACGTTCGTCGTCGTTCGTCGTCGTTCGTCGTAGTTCGTCGTCGTTCGTCGTCGTTCGTCGTCGTCGTTCGTCGTCGTCGTTCGTCGTCGTCGTTCGTCGTCGTCGTTCGTCGTCGTTCGCCGTCGTTCGCCGTCGTTCGTCGTCGTCGGTCCACGTCGTCGTTCGTCGTCGTTCGTCGTCGTCGTTCGTCGTCGTTCGTCGTCGTTCGTCGTCGTTCGTCGTCGTCGTTCGTCGTCGTCGTTCGTCGTAGTTCGTCGTCGTCGTTCTTCGTCGTTCGTCGTCGTCGTTGGTCGTCGTTGGTCGTCGTTCGTCGTCGATCTTCGTCGTCTTTCGTCGTCGTTCGTTGTCTTTCGTCGTCGTTCATCGTCGCTCGTCGTCATCGTTCATCGTCGTTCGTCTTCGTTCGTCGTCGTTCGTCGTCGTTCGTCGTCGTCGTTCGTCGTCGTTCGTCGTCGTTCGCCGTCGTTCGTCGACGTTCGTCGTCGTTCGTCGTCGTTCGTCGTCATTCGTCGTCGTCGTTCGTCGTCGTTCGTCGTCGTTCGTCGTCGTTCGTCGTCATTCGTCGTCGTCCTTCGTCATCGTTCGTCGTCGTCGTTCGTCGTCATCGTTCGTCGTCGTTCGTCGTCGTTCGTCGTCGTTCATCCTCGTTCGTCGTCGTTCGTCGTCGTTCGTCGTCGTCGTTCGTCGTCGTTCGTCGTCGTTCGTCGTCGTCGTTCGTCGTCGTTCGTCGTCGTCGTTCGTCGTCGTCGTTCGTCGTCGTTCGTAGTCGTTCGTCGTTGTTCGTCGTCGTCGTTCGTCGTCGTCGTTCGTCGTCGTCGTTCGTCGTCGTCGTTCGTCGTAGTTCGTCGTCTTTCGTCGTCATCGTTCGCCATCGTTCGTCGTCGTCGTTCGTCGTCGTTCATCGTCGTCGTTCGTCGTCATCGTTCGTCGTCGTTCGTCGTCGTCGTTCGTCGTCGTTCGTCGTCGTTCATCGTCGTTCGTCGTTGTTCGTCGTCGTCGTTCGTCGTCGTCGTTCGTCGTCGTTCGTCGTCGTTCGTCGTCGTTCGTCGTCGTCGTTCGTCGTCGTTCGTCGTCTTTCGTCGTCGTTCGTCGTCGTTCGTCGTCGTTCGTCGTCGTTCGTCGTCGTTCGTCGTCGTTCGTCGTCGTCGTTCGTCGTCGTCGTTCGTCGTCGTTCGTCGTCGTCGTTCGTCGTTGTTAGTCTTCGTTCGTCGTCGTTCGTCGTCGTCGTTCGTCGTCGTTCGTCGTTGTTCGTCGTCGTTCATCGTCGTTCGTCTTCGTTCGTAGTCGTTCGTCGTCGTGGTTCGTCGTCGTTCGTCGTCGTCGTTCGTCGTCATTCGTCGTTGTTCGTCGTCGTTCGTCGTCGTTCGTCGTCGTCGTTCGTCGTCGTCGTTCGGCGTCGTCGTTCGTCGTCTTCGTTCGTCGTCGTTCGTCGTCGTCGTTCGTCGTCGTCGTTCGTCGTCGTCGTTCGTCGTCGTTAGTCGTCGTCTTTCGTCGTCGTCGTTCGTCGTCGTTCGTCGTCGTTCATCGTCGTTCGTCGTCGTTCGTCGTCGTTCGTCGCCGTCGTTCGTCGTCGTTCGTCGTCGTTCGTCGTCGTTCGTCGTCATTCGTCGTCGTCGTTCGTCGTCGGTCGTCGTCGTTCATCGTCGTCGTTCATGATGATTCGTCGTCGTTGTTCGTCATCGTTCGTCGTAGTTCGTCGTCGTCGTTCATCGTCGTTCGTCGTCGTTCATCGTCGTTCGTCGTCGTTCGCCGTCGTTCGTCGTCGTCGTTCGTCCTCGTTCGTCGTCGTTCGTCGTCGTTCGTCGTCGTCGTTCGTCATCGTTCGTCGTCGTTCGTCGTCGTCGTTCGTCGTCGTTCGTCGTCGTCGTACGTCGTCTTTCGTCGTCGTCGTTCGTCGTCGTTCGTCGTCGTCGTTCGTCGTCGTTCGTCGTCGTTCGTCGTCGTTCGTCGTCGTCGTTCATCGTCGTTCGTCGTCATTCGTCGTGGTCGTTCGTCGTCGTTCGTCGTTGTTCGTCATCGTTCGTCGTCGTTCGTCGTCGTCGTTCGTCGTCGTTCTTCGTCGTTCGTCGTCGTTCGTCGTCGTTCATCGTCGTTCGTCGTCGTCGTTCATCGTCGTTCGCCGTCGTCGTTCGTCGTCGTTCGTCGTCGTTCGTCGTCGTCGTTCGTCGTCATTCGTCGTCGTCGTTCGTCGTCGTTCGTCGTCGTTCATCGTCGTCGTTCATCATCGTTCGTCGTCGTTGTTCGTCGTCGTTCGTCATCGTTCGTCGTAGTTCGTCGTCGTCGTTCGTCGTCGTTCGTCGTCGTCGTCCGTCGTCGTTCGACGTCGTTCATCGTCGTTCGTCGTCGTTCGTCGTCGTTCGTCGTCGTCGTTCGTCGTCGTTCCTCGTCGTTCGTCGTCGTTCGTCGTCGTCGTTCGTCATCGTTCGTCGTCGTTCGTCGTCGTCGTTCGTCGTCGTTCGTCGTCGTCGTACGTCGTCTTTCGTCGTCGTTCGTCGTCGTTCGTCGTCGTCGTTCGTCCTAGTTCGTCGTCGTCGTTCGTCGTCGTTCGTCGTCTTTCGTCGTCGTCGTTCGTCATCGTTCGTCGTCGTCGTTCGTCTTCGTTCGTCGTCGTTCGTCGTCGTCGTTCGTCGTCGTCGTTCGTCGTCGTTCGTCGTCGTTCGTCGTCGTTCGTCGTCGTTCGTCGTCGTCGTTCGTCGTCGTTCGTCGTCGTTCGTCGTCGTTCATCGTCGTTCGTCGTCGTCGTTCATCGTCGTTCGTCGTCGTTCGTCGTCGTCGTTCGTCGTCGTTCGTCGTCGTCGTTCGTCGGCGTTCGTCGTCGTTCGTCGTCGTTCGTCGTCGTTCGTCGTCGTTCGTCATCGTTCGTCGTCGTTCGTCGTCGTTGGTCGTTGTCGTTCGTCGTCGTTCGTCGTCGTTCGTCGTCGTTAGTCGTCGTACGTCGTCGTCGTTCGTCGTCGTCGTTCGTCGTCGTTCGTCGTCGTCGTTCGTCGCCATTCTTCGTCGTTCGTCGTCGAGGTTCATCGTCGTTCGTCGTCGTCGTTCGTCGTCGTTCGTCGTCGTTCGTCGTCGTCGTTCATCGACGTTCGTCGTCGTTCGTCGTCGTTCGTCGTAGTTCGTCGTCGTTCGTCGTCGTTCGTCGTCGTCGTTCGTCGTCGTCGTTCGTCGTCGTCGTTCGTCGTCGTCGTTCGTCGTCGTTCGCCGTCGTTCGCCGTCGTTCGTCGTCGTCGGTCCACGTCGTCGTTCGTCGTCGTTCGTCGTCGTCGTTCGTCGTCGTTCGTCGTCGTTCGTCGTCGTTCGTCGTCGTCGTTCGTCGTCGTCGTTCGTCGTAGTTCGTCGTCGTCGTTCTTCGTCGTTCGTCGTCGTCGTTGGTCGTCGTTGGTCGTCGTTCGTCGTCGATCTTCGTCGTCTTTCGTCGTCGTTCGTTGTCTTTCGTCGTCGTTCATCGTCGCTCGTCGTCATCGTTCATCGTCGTTCGTCTTCGTTCGTCGTCGTTCGTCGTCGTTCGTCGTCGTCGTTCGTCGTCGTTCGTCGTCGTTCGCCGTCGTTCGTCGACGTTCGTCGTCGTTCGTCGTCGTTCGTCGTCATTCGTCGTCGTCGTTCGTCGTCGTTCGTCGTCGTTCGTCGTCGTTCGTCGTCATTCGTCGTCGTCCTTCGTCATCGTTCGTCGTCGTCGTTCGTCGTCATCGTTCGTCGTCGTTCGTCGTCGTTCGTCGTCGTTCATCCTCGTTCGTCGTCGTTCGTCGTCGTTCGTCGTCGTCGTTCGTCGTCGTTCGTCGTCGTTCGTCGTCGTCGTTCGTCGTCGTTCGTCGTCGTCGTTCGTCGTCGTCGTTCGTCGTCGTTCGTAGTCGTTCGTCGTTGTTCGTCGTCGTCGTTCGTCGTCGTCGTTCGTCGTCGTCGTTCGTCGTCGTCGTTCGTCGTCGTCGTTCGTCGTCGTTCGTCGTCGTCGTTCGTCGTCGTTCGTCGTCGTTCGTCGTCGTCGTTCGTCGTCGTTCGTCGTCGTTCGTCGTCGTTCGTCGTCGTTCGTCGTTGTCTTTCGTCGTCGTTCGTCGTCGTTCGTCGTCGTTCGTCGTCGCTGTTCGTCATCAGTCGTCGTCGGTCGTCGTCATTCGTCGTCGTCGTGCGTCGTCATTCGTCGTCGTTCGTCGTCGTTCGTCGTCGTTCGTCGTCGTCGTTCGTCGTCGTTCATCGTCGTCGTTCGTCGTCGATCGTCGTCGTCGTTCGTCGTCATTCATCGTCGTTCGTCGTCGTCGTTCGTCGTCGTCGATCGTCGTCGTTCGTTGTCGGTCGTCGTCGGTCGTAGTCGGTCATCGTCGTGCGACGTCGTCGTTCGTCCTCATTCGTCGTCGTTCGTCGTCGTTCGTCGTCGTTCGTCGTCGTCGTTTGTCGTCGTTCGTCGTCGTTCGTCGTCGTTTGTCGTCGTCGTTCGTCGTCGTTCGTCGTCATTCGTCGTCGTTCGTCGTCGGCGTTCGTCGTCGTTCGTCGTCGTTCGTCGTCGTTCGTCGTCGTTCGTCGTCGTTCGTCGTCGTTCGTCGTCGTTCGTCGTCGTTTGTCGTTGTTCGTCGTCGTTCGTCGTCGTTCGTCGTCGTTCGTCGTCGTTCATCGTCGTTAGAAGTCGTTCGTCGTCGTTAGAAGTCGTTCGTCGTCGTCGTTCGTCGTCATTCGTCGTCGTTCGTCGTCGGTCGTCGTCGGTCGTAGTCGGTCCTCGTCGTTCGACGTCGTCGTTCGTCCTCATTCGTCGTCGTTCGTCGTCGTTCGTCATCGTCGTTCGTCGTCGTTCGTCGTCGTTCGTCGTCGTCGTTCGTCGTCGTCGTTCGTCGTCGTCGTTCGTCGTCGTCGTTCGTCGTCGTTCGTCGTCGTTCGTCGTCGTTCGTCGTCGTCGTTCGTCGTCGTCGTTCGTCGTCGTCGTTCGTCGTCGTCGTTCGTCGTCGTCGTTCGTCGTCGTTCGTCGTCGTTCGTCGTCGTCGTTCGTCGTCGTTCGTCGTCCTTCGTCGTCGTTCGTCGTCGTCGTTCGTCGTCGTTCAACGTCGTCGTTCGTCGTCGATCGTCGTCGTCGTTCGTCGTCATTCATCGTCGTTCGTCGTCGTCGTTCGTCGTCGTCGATCGTCGTCGTTCGTTATCGGTCGTCGTCGGTCGTAGTCGGTCATCGTCGTGCGACGTCGTCGTTCGTCCTCATTCGTTGTCGTTCGTCGTCGTTCGTCGTCGTTCGCCGTCGTCGTTCGTCGTCGTCGTTCGTCGTCGTTCGTCGTCGTCGTTCGTCGTCTTTCGTCGTCGTCGTTCGTCGTCGTTCGTCGTCGTTCGTCGTCGTCGTTCGTCGTCGTTCGTCGTCGTCGTTCGTCGGTGATCGTCGTCGTTCGTCGTCGTTCGTCGTCGTTCGTCGTCGTCGTTCGTCGTCGTTCGTCGTCGTTCGTCGTTGTTCGTCGTCGTTTTTCGTCATCAGTCGTCGTCGGTCGGCGTCATTCGTCGTCGTCGTTCGTCGTCATTCGTCGTCGTTCGTCGTCGTTCGTCGTCTTTCGTCGTCTTTCGTCGTCGTCGTTCGTCGTCGTCCATCGTCGTCGGTCGTCGTTGTTCGTCGTCGTCGTTCATCGTCGTTCATCGTCGTTCGTCGTCGTTCGTCGTCGTTCGTCGTCGTTCTTCGTCGTCGTTCGTCGTCGTTAGTTGTTGTTCGTCTTCGTTCGTCGTCGTTCATCGTCGTTCGTCGTCATCGTTCGTCGTCGTTCGTCGTCGTTCGTCGTCGTCGTTCGTCGTCGTTCGTCGTCCTTGTCGTTCGTCGTCGTCGTTCGTCGTCTTTCGTCGTCGTCGTTCGTCGTAGTTCGTCGTCGTTCGTCGTCGTTCTTCGTCGTTCGTCGTCGTCGTTCGTCATCAGTCATCGTCGGTCGTCGTCATTCGTCGTCGTCGCTCTTCGTCATTCGTCGTCGTTCGTCGTCGTTCGTCGTCGTCGTTCATCGTCTTTCGTCGTCGTTCGTCGTCATTCGTCGTCGTCGTTCGTCGTCGTCGTTCGTCGTCGTTCGTCGTCGTTCGTCGTCGTTCGTCGTCGTTCGTCGTCGTCGGTCGTCGTCGTCGTTCGTCGTCGTTCGTCGTCGTCGTTCGTCGTCGTTCGTAGTCGTTCGTCGTCGTTAGTCGTCGTACGTCATCGTCGTTCGTCGTCATTCGTCGTCGTTCGTCGTCGTCGTTCGTCGTCGTTCGTCGTCGTCGTTCGTCGTCATTCGTCGTCGTTCGTCGTCGTTCGTCGTCGTTCGTCGTCGTCGTTCGTCGTCTTTCGTCGTCGTTCGTCGTCGTTTGTCGTCGTTCGTCGTCGTTCGTCGTCGTCGTTCGTCGTCTTTCGTCGTCGTCGTTCGTCGTCGTTCGTCGTCGTTCGTCGTAGTTCGTCGTCGTCGTTCGTCGGTGTTCGTCATCGTTCGTCGTCGTTCGTCGTCGTTCGTCGTCGTCGTTCGTCGTCGTTCGTCGTCGTTCGTCGTCGTTCGTCGTCGTTCATCGTCGTCGTTCGTCATCAGTCGTCGGCGGTCGTCGTCATTCGTCGTCGTCGTTCGTCGTCTTTCGTCGTCGTTCGTCGTCGTCGTTCGTCGTCGTTCGTCGTCGTCGTTCGTCGTCGGTCGTCGTCGTTCGTCGTCGTTCGCCGTCGTCGTTCATCGTCGTTCGTCGTCGTTCGTCGTCGTCGTTCGTCGTCGTTCGTCGTCGTCGTTCGTCGGCGTTCGTCGTCGTTCGTCGTCGTTCGTCGTCGTTCGTCGTCGTTCGTCATCGTTCGTCGTCGTTCGTCGTCGTTGGTCGTTGTCGTTCGTCGTCGTTCGTCGTCGTTCGTCGTCGTCGTTCGTCGTCGTCGTTCGTCGTCGTCGTTCGTCGTCGTCGTTCGTCGTCGTTCGCTGTCGTTCGCCGTCGTTCGTCGTCGTCGGTCCACGTCGTCGTTCGTCGTCGTTCGTCGTCGTCGTTCGTCGTCGTTCGTCGTCGTTCGTCGTCGTTCGTCGTCGTCGTTCGTCGTCGTCGTTCGTCGTAGTTCGTCGTCGTCGTTCTTCGTCGTTCGTCGTCGTCGTTGGTCGTCGTTGGTCGTCGTTCGTCGTCGATCTTCGTCGTCTTTCGTCGTCGTTCGTTGTCTTTCGTCGTCGTTCATCGTCGCTCGTCGTCATCGTTCATCGTCGTTCGTCTTCGTTCGTCGTCGTTCGTCGTCGTTCGTCGTCGTCGTTCGTCGTCTTTCGTCGTCGTTCGCCGTCGTTCGTCGACGTTCGTCGTCGTTTGTCGTCGTTCGTCGTCATTCGTCGTCGTCGTTCGTCGTCGTTCGTCGTCGTTCGTCGTCATTCGTCGTCGTCCTTCGTCATCGTTCGTCGTCGTCGTTCGTCGTCATCGTTCGTCGTCGTTCGTCGTCGTTCGTCGTCGTTCATCCTCGTTCGTCGTCGTTCGTCGTCGTTCGTCGTCGTCGTTCGTCGTCGTTCGTCGTCGTTCGTCGTCGTCGTTCGTCGTCGTTCGTCGTCGTTCGTCGTCGTCGTTCGTCGTCGTCGTTCGTCGTCGTTCGTAGTCGTTCGTCGTTGTTCGTCGTCGTCGTTCGTCGTCGTCGTTCGTCGTCGTCGTTCGTCGTCGTTCGTCGTCGTCGTTCGTCGTCTTTCGTCGTCGTCGTTCGTCGTCGTTCGTCGTCGTTCGTCGTTGTCGTTCGTCGTAGTTCGTCGTCGTCGTTCGTCGTCGTTCGTCGTCGTTCGTCGTCGTTCGTCGTCGTCGTTCGTCGTCGTTCGTCGTCGTTCGTCGTCGCTGTTCGTCATCAGTCGTCGTCGGTCGTCGTCATTCGTCGTCGTCGTGCGTCGTCATTCGTCGTCGTTCGTCGTCGTTCGTCGTCGTTCGTCGTCGTCGTTCGTCGTCGTTCATCGTCGTCGTTCGTCGTCGATCGTCGTCGTCGTTCGTCGTCATTCATCGTCGTTCGTCGTCGTCGTTCGTCGTCGTCGATCGTCGTCGTTCGTTGTCGGTCGTCGTCGGTCGTAGTCGGTCATCGTCGTGCGACGTCGTCGTTCGTCCTCATTCGTCGTCGTTCGTCGTCGTTCGTCGTCGTTCGTCGTCGTCGTTTGTCGTCGTTCGTCGTCGTTCGTCGTCGTTTGTCGTCGTCGTTCGTCGTCGTTCGTCGTCATTCGTCGTCGTTCGTCGTCGGCGTTCGTCGTCGTTCGTCGTCGTTCGTCGTCGTTCGTCGTCGTTCGTCGTCGTTCGTCGTCGTTCGTCGTCGTTCGTCGTCGTTCGTCGTCGTTCGTCGTCATTCGTCGTCGTTCGTCGTCGGTCGTCGTCGGTCGTAGTCGGTCCTCGTCGTTCGACGTCGTCGTTCGTCCTCATTCGTCGTCGTTCGTCGTCGTTCGTCATCGTCGTTCGTCGTCGTTCGTCGTCGTTCGTCGTCGTTCGTCGTCGTCGTTCGTCGTCGTCGTTCGTCGTCGTCGTTCGTCGTCGTTCGTCGTCGTTCGTCGTCGTCGTTCGTCGTCGTCGTTCGTCGTCGTCGTTCGTCGTCGTCGTTCGTCGTCGTCGTTCGTCGTCGTCGTTCGTCGTCGTTCGTCGTCGTTCGTCGTCGTCGTTCGTCGTCGTTCGTCGTCGTTCGTCGTCGTTCGTCGTCGTCGTTCGTCGTCTTTCAACGTCGTCGTTCGTCGTCGATCGTCGTCGTCGTTCGTCGTCGTTCATCGTCGTTCGTCGTCGTTCGTCGTCGTTCGTCGTCGTCGTTCGTCGTCGTCGTTCGTCGTCGTTCGTCGTCGTCGTTCGTCGTCGTTCATCGTCGTTCGTCGTCATCGTTCGTCGTCGTTCGTCGTCGTTCGTCGTCTTTCGTCGTCGTCGTTCGTCGTCGTTCGTCGTCGTTGTCGTTCGTCGTCGTTCGTCTTCGTCGTTCGTCGGCGTTCGTCGTCGTTCGTCGTCGTTCGTCGTCGTTCGTCGTCGTCGTTCGTCGTCATTCGTCGTAGTTCGTCGTCGTTCGTCGTCGTTCGTCGTCGTTCGTCGTCGTCGTTCGTCATCAGTCGTCGTCGGTCGTCGTCATTCGTCGTCGTCGTTCGTCGTCGTCGTTCGTCGTCATTCGTCGTCGTTCGTCGTCGTTCGTCGTCATTCGTCGTCGTCGTTCGTCGTCGTTCGTCGTCGTTGTTCGTCGTCGTTCGTCGTCGTTCGTCGTCGTTCGTCGTCGTTCGTCGTCGTCGGTCGTCGTCGTCGTTCGTCGTCGTTCGTCGTCGTCGTTCGTCGTCGTTCGTAGTCGTTCGTCGTCGTTAGTCGTCGTACGTCATCGTCGTTCGTCGTCATTCGTCGTCGTCGTCGTTCGTCGTCGTTCGTCGTCGTCGTTCGTCGCCGTTCGTCGTCGTTCGTCGTCGTTCGTCGTCGTTCGTCGTCGTTCGTCGTCGTTCGTCGTCGTCGTTCGTTGTCGTTCGTCGTCGTTCGTCGTCGTTCGTCGTCGTTCGTCGTCGTTTGTCGTCGTTCGTCGTCGTTTGTCGTCGTTCGTCGTCGTTTGTCGTCGTTCGTCGTCGTTCGTCGTCGTCGTTCGTCTTCGTTCGTCGTCGTTCGTCGTCGTTCGTCGTCGTCGTTCGTCGTCGTTCGTCGTCGTTCGTCGTCGTTCGTCGTCGTCGTTCGTCATCAGTCGTCGTCGGTCGTCGTCATTCGTCGTCGTCGTTCGTCGTCATTCGTCGTCGTTCGTCGTCGTTCGTCGTCGGCGTTCGTCGTCGTTCGTCGTCGTTCGTCGTCGTTCGTCGCCGTTAGTCGTCGTTCGCCGTCGTTCGTCGTCGTCGTTCGTCGTCGTTCGTCGTCGTCGTACGTCGTCTTTCGTCGTCGGTCGTCATCGTTCGTCGTCGTAATTCGTCATCGTTGGTCGTCGTTCGTCGTCGTCGTTCGTCGTCGTTCGTCGTCGTTCGTCGTCGTTCGTCGTCGCTCGTCGTCGTTCGTCGTCGTTCGTCGTCGTTCGTCGTCGTTCGTCGTCATTCGTCGTCGTCGTTCGTTGTCGTTCGTCGTCGTTCGTCGTCATTCGTCGTCGTCCTTCGTCATCCTTCGTCGTCGTCGTTCGTCGTCGTTCGTCGTCATCGTTCGTCGTCGTTCGTCGTCGTTCGTCGTCGTTCATCGTCGTTCGTCGTCGTTCGTCGTCGTTCGTCGTCGTTCGTCGTCGTCGTTCGTCGTCGTTCGTCGTCGTCGTTCGTCGTCGTTCGTCGTTGTTCATCGTTGTTCGTCGTCGTTCGTCGTCGTCGTTCGTCATCGTCGTTCGTCGTCGTCGTTCGTCGTCGTCGTTCGTCGTTGTTCGTCGTCGTTCGTCGTCGTTCGTCGCCGTCTTTCGTCGTCGTTCGTCGTCTTTCGTCGTCGTCGTTCGTCGTCGTTCGTCGTCGTTCGTCGTCGTTCATCGTCGTTCGTCGTCGTTCGTCGTCGTTCGTCGTCGTCGTTCGTCGTCGTTCGTCGTCGTCGTTCGTCGTAGTTCGTCGTCTATTGTCGTCGTCGTTCGTCGTCTTTCGTCGTCGTCGTTCGTCATCTTTCGTCGTCGTCGTTCGTCTTCGTTCGTCGTCGTTCGTCGTCGTCGTTCGTCGTCGTTCGTCGTTGTTCGTCGTCGTTCGTCGTCGTTCGTCGTCGTTCGTCGTCGTTCGTCGTCGTTCGTCGTCGTCGTTCATCGTCGTCGTTCGTCGTCGTTCGTCGTCGTCGTTCGTCGTCGTTCGTCGTCGTTAGTCGTTGTTCGTCGTCGTTCGTCGTCGTCGTTCGTCGTCGTTCGTCATCGTCGTACGTCGTCGTTCGTCGTTGTTCGTCGTCGTCGTTCGTCGTCGTCGTTCGTAGTCGTTCGTCGTCGTTCGTCGTCGTCGTACGTCGCCTTTCGTCGTCGTTCGTCGTCGTCGTTCGTCGTCGTTCGTCGTCGTTCGTCGTCGTCGTTCGTCGTCGTTCGTCGTCGTTCGTCGTCGTTCGTCGCCGTTAGTCGTCGTTCGCCGTCGTTCGTCGTCGTCGTTCGTCGTCGTTCGTCGTCGTCGTACGTCGTCTTTCGTCGTCGGTCGTCATCGTTCGTCGTCGTCATTCGTCATCGTTGGTCGTCGTTCGTCGTCGTCGTTCGTCGTCGTTCGTCGTCGTTCGCCGTCGCTCGTCGTCGTTCGTCGTCGTTCGTCGTCATTCGTCGTCGTCGTTCGTCGTCGTTCGTCGTCGTTCGTCGTCATTCGTCGTCGTCCTTCGTCATCGTTCGTCGTCGTCGTTCGTCGTAGTTCGTCGTCATCGTTCGTCGTCGTTCGTCGTCGTTCGTCGTCGTTCGTCGTCGTCGTTCGTCGTCGTTCGTCGTCGTTCGTCGTAGTTCGTCGTCATTCGTCATCGTTCGTCGTCATTCGTCGTCGCCGTTCGTCGCCGTTCGTCGTCGTTCGTCGTCGTTCGTCGTCGTCGTTCGTCGTCGTTCGTCGTCGTTCGTCGTCGTTAGTCGTCGTTCGTCGTCGTCGTTCGTCGTCGTTCGTCATCGTTCGTCGTCGTCGTTCGTCGTCGTTCGTCGTCGTAGTTCGTCGTCGTTTGTCGTCGTCGTTCGTCGTCGTTCGTCGTCGTTCGTCGACATTCGTCGTCGTCGTTCGTCGTCTTTCGTCGTCGTTCGTCGTCGTCGTTCGTCGTCGTTCGTCGTCGTCGTTCGTCGTCGGTCGTCGTCGTTCGTCGTCGTTCGCCGTCGTCGTTCATCGTCGTTCGTCGTCGTTCGTCGTCGTCGTTCGTCGTCTTTCGTCGTCGTCGTTCGTCGGCGTTCGTCGTCGTTCGTCGTCGTTCCTCGTCGTTCATCGTCGTCGTTCGTCGTCGTTTGTCGTCGTCGTTCGTCGTCGTCGGTCGTCGTCGTTCGTCGTCGTTCGTCGTCGTTCGTCGTCGTTCGTCGTCGTTCGTCGTCGTTCGTAGTCGTTCGTCGTCGTTCGTCGTAGTTCATCGTCGTTCGTCGTCGTTCGTCGTCGTTGTTCGTCGTTGTCGTTCGTCGTCGTCGTTCGTCGTAGTTCGTCGTCGTTAGTCGTCGTTCGTCGTCGCTCGTCGTCGTCGTTCGTCGTCGTTCGTCGTCATCGTACGTCGTCGTACGTCGTCGTTCGTCGTCGTCGTTCGTCGTCGTTCGTCGTCGTTCGTCGTCGTTCGTCGTCTTTCGTCGTCGTCGTTCGTCGTCCTTCGTCGTCGTTCGTCGTTGTTCGTCGTCGTTCGTCGTCGTTCGTCGTCGTCGTTCGTCGACGTTCGTCGTCGTTCGTCGTCGTCGTTCGTCGGCGTTCGTCGTCGTTCGTCGTCGTTCGTCGTCGTCGTTCGTCGTCGTTCGTCGTCGTCGTTCGTCGTCGTTCGTCGTCGTCGTTCGTCGTCGTTCGTCGTCGTTCGTCGTCGTTCGTCGACGTTCGTCGTCGTTCTTCGTCGTTCGTCGTCGTCGTTCGTCGTCGTTCGTCGTCGTTCGTCGTCGTTCGTCGTCGTTCGTCGTCGTTCGTCGTCGTTCGTCGTCGTTCGTCGTCGTTCATCGTCATTCGTCGTCGTTCGTCGTCGTTCGTCATCGTCGTTCGTCGTCGTTCGTCGTCGTTCGACGTCGTTCGTCGTCGTTCGTCGTTGTTCGTCGTCGTCGTTAGTCATCGTTCGTCATCGTTCGTCGTCGTCGTTCGTCGTTGTTCGTCGTCGTTCGTCGTCGTCGTTCGTCGTCGTTCGTCGTCGTTCGTCGTCGTCGTTCGTCGTCGTTCGTCTTCGTCGTTCGTCGTCGTTCGTTGTCGTGTTCGTTTGGGTTTGTTTGGGTTTGTTTTGGGTTTGTTTGGGTTTGTTTGGGTTTGTTTGGGTTTGTTTGGGTTTGTTTGGGATTGTTTGGGTTTGTTTGGGTTTGTTTGGGTTTGTTTGGGTTTGTTTGGGTTTGTTTGGGTTCGTTTGGGTTTGTTTGGGTTTGTTTGGGTTTGTTTGGGTTTGTTTTGGGTTTGTTTGGGTTTGTTTGGGTTTGTTTGGGTTTGTTTGGGTTTGTTTGGGTTTGTTTGGGTTTGTTTGGGTTTGTTTGGGTTTGTTTGGGTTTGTTTGGGTTTGTTTGGGTTTGTTTGGGTTTGTTTGTTTGGGTTTGTTTGGGTTTGTTTGGGTTTGTTTGGGTTTGTTTGGGTTTGTTTGGGTTTGTTTGGGTTTGTTTGGGTTTGTTTGGGTTTGTTTGGGTTTGTTTGGGTTTGTTTGGGTTTGTTTGGGTTTGTTTGGGTTTGTTTGGGTTTGTTTGGGTTTGTTTGGGTTTGTTTGGGTTTGTTTGGGTTTGTTTGGGTTTGTTTGGGTTTGTTTGGGTTTGTTTGGGTTTGTTTGGGTTTGTTTGGGTTTGTTTGGGTTTGTTTGGGTTTGTTTGGGTTTGTTTGGGTTTGTTTGGGTTTGTTTGGGTTTGTTTGGGTTTGTTTGGGTTTGTTTGGGTTTGTTTGGGTTTGTTTGGGTTTGTTTGGGTTTGTTTGGGTTTGTTTGGGTTTGTTTGGGTTTGTTTGGGTTTGTTTGGGTTTGTTTGGGTTTGTTTGGGTTTGTTTGGGTTTGTTTGGGTTTGTTTGGGTTTGTTTGGGTTTGGGTTTGTTTGGGTTTGTTTGGGTTGTTTGGGTTTGTTTGGGTTTGTTTGGGTTTGTTTGTTGGGTTTGTTTGGGTTTGTTTGGGTTTGTTTTGGGTTTGTTTGGGTTTGTTTGGGTTTGTTTGTTTGGGTTTGTTTGGGTTTGTTTGGGTTTGTTTGGGTTTGTTTGGGTTTGTTTGGGTTGTTTGGTTTGTTTGGGTTTGTTTGGGTTTGTTTGGGTTTGTTTGGGTTTGTTTGGGTTTGTTTGGGTTTGTTGGGTGTTGTTTGGGTTTGTTTGGGTTTGTTTGGGTTTGTTTGGGTTTGTTTGGGTTTGTTTGGGTTTGTTTGGGTTTGTTTGGGTTTGTTTGGGTTTGGGTTTGGTTTGGGTTTGTTGGGTTTGTTTGGGTTTGTTTGGGTTTGTTTGGGTTTGTTTGGGTTTGTTTGGGTTGTTTGGGTTTGTTTGGGTTTGTTTGGGTTTGTTTGGGTTTGTTTGGGTTGTTTGGGTTGTTTGGGTTGTTTGGGTTTGTTTGGGTTTGTTTGGGGTTGTTTGGGTTTGTTTGGGTTTGTTTGGGTTTGTTTGGGTTTGTTTGGGTTTGTTTGGGTTTGTTTGGGTTTGTTGGGGTTTGTTGGGTTTGTTTGGGTTTGTTTGGGTTTGTTTGGGTTTGTTTGGGTTTGTTGTTTGGGTTGTTGGGTTTGTTTGGGTTTGTTTGGGTTTGTTTGGGTTTGTTTGGGTTTGTTGGGTTTGTTTGGGTTTGTTTGGGTTTGTTGGGGTTGTTTGGGTTTGTTTGGGTTTGTTTGGGTTTGTTTGGGTTTGTTTGGGTTTGTTTGGGTTTGTTTGGGTTTGTTTGGGTTTGTTTGGGTTTGTTTGGGTTTGTTTGGGTTTGTTGGGGTTGTTTGGGTTGTTTGGGTTGTTGGGTTGTTGGGTTGTTTGGGTTGTTTGGGTTTGGGTTTGTTTGGGTTTGGGTTTGTTTGGGTTTGTTTGGGTTTGTTTGGGTTTGTTGGGTTGTTTGGGTTGTTGGGGTTTGTTTGGGTTGTTTGGGTTTGTTTGGGTTTGTTTGGGTTTGTTTGGGTTTGTTTGGGTTTGTTTGGGTTTGTTTGGGTTTGTTTGGGTTTGATTGGGTTTGTTTGGGTTTGTTTGGGTTTGTTTGGGTTTGTTTGGGTTGTTTGGGTTTGTTTGGGTTGTTTGGGTTTGTTGGGTTTGTTTGGGTTTGTTTTCGTTTGTTGGGTTTGTTTGGGTTTGTTTGGGTTTGTTTGGGTTTGTTTGGGTTTGTTTGGGTTTGTTGGGTTTGTTTGGGTTTGTTTGGGTTTGTTGGTTGTTTGGGTTTGTTTGGGTTTGTTTGGGTTTGTTTGGGTTTGTTTGGGTTTGTTTGGGTTGTTTGTTTGGGTTTGTTTGGGTTTGTTTGGGTTTGTTTGGGTTTGTTTGGGTTTGTTTGGGTTTGTTTGGGTTGTTGGGTTTGTTTGGGTTTGTTTGGGTTTGTTTGGGTTTGTTTGGGTTTGTTTGGGTTTGTTTGGGTTTGTTTGGGTTTGTTTGGGTTTGTTTGGGTTTGTTTGGGTTTGTTGGGGTTTGTTTGGGTTGTTTGGGTTTGTTTGGGTTTGTTTGGGTTTGTTTGGGTTTGTTTGGGTTTGTTTGGGTTTGTTTGGGTTTGTTTGGGTTTGTTTGGGTTTGTTTGGGTTTGTTTGGGTTTGTTTGGGTTTGTTTGGGTTTGTTTGGGTTTGTTTGGGTTTGTTTGGGTTTGGGTTTGTTTGGGTTTGTTTGGGTTGTTTGGGTTTGTTTGGGTTTGTTTGGGTTTGTTTGGGTTTGTTTGGGTTTGTTTGGGTTTGTTTGGGTTGTTGGGTTGTTTGGGTTTGTTTGGGTTTGTTTGGGTTTGTTTGGGTTTGTTTGGGTTTGTTTGGGTTTGTTTTGGGTTTGTTTGGGTTTGTTTGGGTTTGTTTGGGTTTGTTTGGGTTTGTTTGGGTTTGTTTGGGTTTGTTTGGGTTTGTTTGGGTTTGTTTGGGTTTGTTTGGGTTTGTTTGGGTTTGTTTGGGTTTGTTTGGGTTTGTTTGGGTTTGTTTGGGTTTGTTTGGGTTTGTTTGGGTTTGTTTGGGTTTGTTTGGGTTTGTTTGGGTTGTTTGGGTTTGTTTGGGTTTGTTTGGGTTTGTTTGGGTTTGGGTTTGTTTGGGTTTGTTTGGGTTTGTTTGGGTTTGTTTGGGTTTGTTTGGGTTTGTTTGGGTTTGTTTGTTTGGGTTTGTTTGGGTTTGTTTGGGTTTGTTTGGGTTTGTTTGGGTTTGTTTGGGGTTTGTTTGGTTTGTTTGGGTTTGTTTGGGTTTGTTTGGGTTTGTTTGGGTTTGTTTGGGTTTGTTTGGGTTTTTGGGTTTGTTTGGGTTTGTTTGGGTTTGTTTGGGTTTGTTTGGGTTTGTTTGGGTTTGTTTGGGTTTGTTTGGGTTTGTTTGGGTTTGTTTGGGTTTGTTTGGGTTTGTTTGGGTTTGTTTGGGTTTGTTTGTTTGGGTTTGTTTGGGTTTGTTTGGGTTTGTTTGGGTTTGTTTGGGTTTGGGTTTGTTTGGGTTTGTTTGGGTTTGTTTGGGTTTGTTTGGGGTTTGTTTGGGTTTGTTTGGGTTTGTTTGGGTTTGTTTGGGTTGTTTGGGTTTGTTTGGGTTTGTTTGGGTTTGTTTGGGTTTGTTTGGGTTTGTTTGGGTTTGTTTGGGTTTGTTTGGGTTTGTTGGGTTTGTTTGGGTTTGTTTTGGGTTTGTTTGGGTTTGTTTGGGTTTGTTTGGGTTTGTTGGGTTTGTTTGGGTTTGTTTGGGTTTGTTTGGGTTTGTTTGGGTTTGTTGGGTTGTTTGGGTTGTGTTTGGGTTTGTTTGGGTTTGTTTGGGTTTGTTTGGGTTTGTTTGGGTTTGTTTGGGTTTGTTTGGGTTTGTTTGGGTTTGTTTGGGTTTGTTTGGGTTTGTTTGGGTTTGTTTGGGTTTGTTTGGGTTTGTTTGGGTTTGTTTGGGTTTGTTTGGGTTTGTTTGGGTTTGTTTGGGTTGTTTGGGTTTGTTTGGGTTTGTTTGGGTTTGTTTGGGTTTGTTTGGGTTTGTTTTGGTTTGTTTGGGTTTGTTTGGGTTTGTTTGGGTTTGTTTGGGTTTGTTTGGGTTTGTTTGGGTTTGTTTGGGTTTGTTTGGGTTTGTTTGGTTGTGGTTTGTTTGGGTTTGTTTGGGTTTGTTTGGGTTTGTTTGGGTTTGTTTGGGTTTGTTTGGGTTTGTTTGGGTTTGTTTGGGTTTGTTTGGGTTTGTTTGGTTTGTTTGGGTTTGTTTGGGTTGTTTGGGTTTGTTTGGGTTTGTTTGGGTTGTTTGGGTTTGTTTGGGTTTGTTGGGTTTGTTTGGGTTTGTTTGGGTTTGTTTGGGTTTGTTTGGGTTTGTTTGGGTTGTTTGGGTTTGTTTGGGTTTGTTTGGGTTTGTTTGGGTTTGTTTGGGTTTGTTTGGGTTTGTTTGGGTTTGTTTGGTTTGTTTGGGTTTGTTTGGGTTTGTTGGGTTTGTTTGGGTTGTTTGGGTTTGTTTGGGTTTGTTTGGGTTTGTTTGGGTTTGTTTGGGTTTGTTTGGGTTTGTTTGGGTTTGTTTTGGGTTTGTTTGGGTTTGTTTGGGTTTGTTTGGGTTTGTTTGGGTTTGTTTGGGTTTGTTTGGGTTGTTTGGGTTTGTTTGGGTTTGTTTGGGTTTGTTTGGGTTTGTTTGGGTTTGTTTGGGTTTGTTTGGGTTTGTTTGGGTTTGTTGGGTTTGTTTGGGTTTGTTTGGGTTTGTTTGGGTTTGTTTGGGTTTGTTTGGGTTTGTTTGGGTTTGTTTGGGTTTGTTTGGGTTTGTTTGGGTTTGTTTGGGTTTGTTTGGGTTTGTTTGGGTTTGTTTGGGTTTGTTTGGGTTTGTTTGGGTTTGTTTGGGTTTGTTTGGGTTTGTTTGGGTTTGTTTGGGTTTGTTTGGGTTTGTTTGGGTTGTTTGGGTTTGTTTGGGTTTGTTTGGGTTTGTTTGGGTTTGTTTGGGTTTGTTTGGGTTTGTTTGGGTTTGTTTGGGTTTGTTTGGGTTTGTTTGGGTTTGTTTGGGTTTGTTTGGGTTTGTTTGGGTTTGTTTGGGTTTGTTTGGGGTTTGTTTGGGTTTGTTTGGGTTTGTTTGGGTTTGTTTGGGTTTGTTTGGGTTTGTTTGGGTTTGTTTGGGTTTGTTTGGGTTTGTTTGGGTTTGTTTGGGTTTGTTTGGGTTTGTTTGGGTTTGTTTGGGTTTGTTTGGGTTTGTTTGGGTTTGTTTGGGTTTGTTTGGGTTTGTTTGGGTTTGTTTGGGTTTGTTTGGGTTTGTTTGGTTTGTTTGTTTGGGTTGTTGTTTGGGTTTGTTTGGGTTTGTTTGGGTTTGTTTGGGTTTGTTTGGGTTTGTTTGGTTTTGTTTGGGTTTGTTTGGGTTTGTTTGGGTTTGTTTGGGTTTGTTTGGGTTTGTTTGGGTTTGTTTGGGTTTGTTTGGGTTTGTTTGGGTTTGTTTGGGTTTGTTTGGGTTTGTTTGGGTTTGTTTGGGTTTGTTGGGTTTGTTTGGGTTTGTTTGGGTTTGTTTTGGGTTTGTTTGGGTTTGTTTGGGTTTGTTTGGGTTTGTTTGGGTTTGTTTGGGTTGTTTGGGTTTGTTTGGGTTTGTTTGGGTTTGTTTGTTTGGGTTTGTTTGGGTTGTTTGGGTTTGTTTGGGTTTGTTTGGGTTTGTTTGGGTTTGTTTGGGTTTGTTTGGGTTTGTTTGGGTTTGTTTGGGTTTGTTTGGGTTTGTTTGGGTTTGTTTGGGTTTGTTTGGGTTTGTTTGGGTTTGTTTGGGTTGTTTGGGTTTGTTTGGGTTTGTTTGGGTTTGTTTGGGTTTGTTTGGGTTTGTTTGTTGGGTTTGTTTGGGTTTGTTTGGGTTTGTTTGGGTTTGTTTGGGTTTGTTTGGGTTTGTTTGGGGTTTGTTTGGGTTTGTTTGGGTTTGTTTGGTTTGTTTGGGTTTGTTTGGGTTTGTTTGGGTTTGTTTGGGTTTGTTTGGTTTGGGTTTGTTTGGGTTTGTTTGGGTTTGTTTGGGTTTGTTTGGGTTTGTTTGGGTTTGTTTGGGTTTGTTTGGGTTTGTTTGGGTTTGTTTGGGTTTGTTTGGGTTTGTTTGGGTTTGTTTGGGGTTTGTTTGGGTTTGTTTGGGTTTGTTTGGGTTTGTTTGGGTTTGTTGGGTTGTTTGTTGGGTTTGTTTGGGTTTGTTTGTTTGGGTTTGTTTGGGTTTGTTTGGGTTTGTTTGGGTTTGTTTGGGTTTGTTTGGGTTTGTTTGGGTTTGTTTGGGTTTGTTTGGGTTTGTTTGGGTTTTGTTTGGGTTTGTTTGGTTTGTTTGGGTTTGTTTGGTTTGTTTGGGTTTGTTTGGGTTTGTTTGGGTTGTTTGGTTTGTTTGGGTTTGTTTGTTTGGGTTTGT